>OX421448.1:16255800-16275800 GCA_949126865.1 Montipora capitata | reverse complement strand
ACCGTACGAAGGAGATCACGAGCGTCTGACAAGGGATAAACAATGGTAGCCAGTTCCTTAGACTTGGTTATTTCTTGATTTTCATGTAAGTCGTCCATCTTTCTGGTGTAATTTGGCGTAACCTTAGTGATTGTGCCTTGTTTGGCTGGAAGACCAATGTTTGGCAGAAAAGCTGTGAGGGTCGAGAAAAAGATTTTTGAAAAATGGTAGCTTCAAGTAGAGATGTGGGAAATGACTAGGCTCCGGTTAATCGACCTCCTGTCTTGAGGCTTATGAAGGGGGCTTGCGCAAGACGACGGCGACGGCAAAGAGAACGCCATGAAACAAAAGCTTTGCAATCCCCGCACGTGCGTACGCGTAAAGAGCTTTAGCCTGCGCGTTTTTGACACGCGGACGGCAACCGGAAGAGAACATTTCGCGTGCTAGGACAGTGATGTCTCCCAGATATTATACCAATCATCTTTAATGGAGATAAGATACTTAGCTATGCAAATGCGGATGGGTGAAGACAAGTTGAAAGGGAAAACATCTCACTTCCGGTTGCCGCCCGCGTCTCAAAACGCGCGTACGTACCTTAAGCTCCCTATTCTCGGACATGTCCCTTCTGTCCTCTTCCTGACAACCACCTGAAATGACCAAATTTATGGTTATATGGAGCACACGAGCACCTGACGATAAATTTTCGAATTTCACTCCAAACAGCCACACTTATTGCTGAAATGTTGATCCACGCTTTACATGCGGAATGACTTAGGAGTAACTGATTGCGAAATTACTACGAAAGCGAGAAATAATAATTTTTAGACAGCGTTCTCGTACGTAGCCGTCGTCGTGGTCCTTGCGTGAGCTCTTTTTTAGGGTGTTTGTAAAGAAGCGGCTACTGCAACGGCACAAAACAGTAATAATCATTGGTAAAAGGAGGGACTCTGTATGACAGAGATCTAAGAATCAAACCATGCAGGTTTACCTCTTTTAATCCTTCTCCTTACATAATTATGTAATTACATAATATATATCTCTTTCTCAACTGTACCCACAACAGACTAGGTGTGGTGTCACACTTCACATCATTGGTATATTTTGCATCCGATGATCAAACGAAAGCAATTGGAAACTGAGTAAAGTTTGGCGAAACGGCAATGTAGGAGGGTGGATCATCGGTAACATAATTTGTTAACATGACAAGGTGCGCGGCTTAAAGGAATCACGAGACCTTTTTCCAACGTGCCTTAAGACAAGCGTCCCAATTGTTCAAATGGCTTTAGGCGTTTTCACGGACGATATGGTTCTTAAAGTTAATGGAGCTTTCTAAAAATGCGTGCAGGACCGTTGCTAGCCCTTGGCTAAAGAGATTATGTATGCGGGGGGTTAGGGTTAGGGTTAAGCCTGATTTTAGGTGAAAATCCTGTCGTTAGAACGCAGCGATACTAAAAAGATCGTTCCCATTTTGTTATGGAAAGATCACTGAGATCGGCGATTCCTACAGGGTGGATCGAATTGTTTTTCGTCTAATCGATTCTAAGTAGTTATTCCTCTATTATGCGAGGTTACAAATAAAACGTATTCTCCATTGAATGACCATCGGGTTGTTGGGAAAGTGTACAGAATTATCTGAAAATGCAAATACATTGCTTTAAAATTTCAGGCGTTCGTTTAACTGATGATCCAGCTTTCTGTGAATTTGCTTCAAAGTCTTAAAAATTCTTCAGTTCCTTTGAAACGTAATTCAAAAATGACAATCATGTGTGCTTGTGCGCCTAGAAAGATGCCTAGAAACGATTTCACTGGCCACTTTTAGCCCTTTCGAAAACCGAGCACTAAACAAAGGCCTGATACTCGACTTGGCCCAATTTGCTAGGCAAACCTGTTTGAGTTATTTCGTCACGAATTTTATATTGCTCAATTAAGCATTTTTCGCCAGGTAGTTTTCAATGGTCTGTTCTACACGCTGATCGCAAAAAAGTTAGTGAAGATTTTATCAACCTGTGCGTGAACGAAACGTGAAAATCTGTCCAACGAACTATTAAGTTTGCACTTGAATGGGCTATTTGGCTTAAAGTAGCATTTTCAGAAATTGAAGTACTTTGCGCAAGTGGTGCATCGGGCTGCCATGCGGGTTGTCGCGGGTTCGAACCCCGGCCGGATCAACACTCAGGATCTTAAAATAACTGAGGAGAAAATGCTGCCTTTGTCATTTCATCTGCAAATGGTTAGACTTTCAAGTCTTCTCGGATGAGGACTATAAACCGTAGTACCCGTCTCACAAATATCTTCTATGTTCATAAGTTCCCTGTGGGACGTTAAAGAACCCACACACTATTCGAATAGAGTAGGGGATAAAGTTCCCGGTGTTGTAGCTGTTCTGTTCTCACCAGCAGAAGTGGCCGGCTTGGCAGTGATGTCTCCCTAACCCCCCCCCCAAATGTGCGTGAAACAGCCTCCAAAGAGGAGGCTTAATGGAGGATTTACAGTACTCGACTCAGTACGGTGATTTTCCTGACTTTCAGTTCATTTCATTTCATTTTTTTACTTACCGGTAACTCTGAAGTTGACGTCCACTCAAGATTGTTGAAACATCAGTCCTAAATAACAGTACTTACGCAGAGGATCAAATTCCTTCAATTACATGTATGTCATTCCTGGGTTCAAACCTTGGACAATTCTGTTCGACATGGAGTAAGATCTGCTTAAAACGAGCAGTTTAGGGCCTATTTCGATTGTCCCAGAATCAATAGTTTCAAGATTTTCTACTTTTTTTGTCTTCTCTTTTAAAGTGTGCATATCGAGTAAATGGTCCGTCTATCAGCAACTTCTGGTTCAGTTTTAATCTTTTTCTTTCTTTTTGCGGCAGATTTATGATCAAGCACAAACCACACCTGCGCTTCTGAGTTCAAATATTTTCCTCAAATTGAGGCTACTACGGGATCAGTGTAATGGGACTACTGATGCTGTATTACCACGGATAACGAATGTCTATGTGCGGAACGGAAGTCATTTCAATCATTAACGAAGCCCGAGAAGACCTGAGCTTGCAGCGACATGAACAATTCTCTTTGTGCTCATGTTAATTAATGTCGACAGTAAATTAAAAAAACGAAACACTAGGTCAGACTTACTACGTAACGACGTAGGCGTGACGAACCATTTTTTCCACTAAAATTGTTGCCTTTGTTACTGACAAGGGATGAACAAATGGTAGCCAGTTTCCTTAGACCTGGTTATTTCTTAATTTTCATGTAAGTCCTCCATCTTTACAGTGTAATTTGGCGTACCCATAGTGATTGTGCATTGTTTGGATGGAAGAGCAATGGTTGGCAGAAAAGCTGTGAGGGTCGAGAAAAAGATTTTTGAAAAATGGTAGCTTCAAGTAGAGATGTGGGAAATGACTAGGCTCCGGTTAATCTACCTCCTGTCCTGAGGCTTATGAAGGGGGCTTGCGCAAGGGCGACGACGACGGCAACGAGAACGCCATGAAACAAAAGCTTTGCAATCCCCGCACGTGCGTACGCGTAGGGAGCTTAAGCCTGGGCGTTTTTGACACGCGGACGGCAACCGGAAGAAAACATTTCGCGTGCTAGGACAGTGATGTCTCCCAGATATTACACCAATCATCTTTAATGGAGATAAGATATTTAGCTATGCAAATGAGGATGGGTGAAGAAAAGTTAAAAGGGAAAACAGCTCACTTCCGGATGCCGTCCGCGTCTCAAAACGCGCGTACTTATCTTAAGCTCCCTATTCTCGGACATGTCCCGTCTGTCCTCTAATCCTGACAACCGCCTGAAATGACCAAATTTATGGTTAAGTGGAGCACACGAGCACCTGACGATAAATTTTCGAATTTCACTCCAAACAGCCACACTTATTGCTGAAATGTTGATCCACGCTTTACATGCGGAATGACTTAGGAGTAATTGCGAAATTACTACAAAAACGAGAAATAATAATATGATGAAATGGTATATATGAAATGAATCATATATGAACTGCGGATGTGAAATCAAGTGAAGCTATGATCTTCGCAGTTATGAACGCAATTTTGGCAATTGCGTAGAGAAGCCTGAAAATTTGAACCCGTGACCTCGCGATTCTGTTGCGACGCTCTAACCAACTGAGCTATGAAGCCACTGACGTGGTCATTTGTGGGTTCTAATGGTCCCGTGATAACTGCGAAGATCATAGCTTCACTTGATTTCATATCCGCAGTTCATGTATGATTTATTTTATATATACCATTTCGTCATTGTTTCATTCCTCACGGGACCATTAGAACCCACAAATGACCAGCTCCCAACGTCAGTGGCTCCATAGCTCAGTTGGTTAGAGCGTCGCACCGGAATCGCGAGGTCACGGGTTCAAACCCCGTTGAAGTCCTGAATTTTTCGGGTTTCTCTACGCAATTGCAAAACTTGCGTTCATAACTGCGAAGGTCATAGCTTCACTTGAATAATAATATTTTTAATATTTTTAGACAGCGTTCTCGTACGTAGCCGTCGTCGTGGTCCTTGCGTGAGCTCTTTTTTAGGGTGTTTGTAAAGAAGCGGCTACTGCAACGGCACAAAACAGTAATAATCATTGGTAAAAGGAGGGACTCTGTATGACAGAGATCTAAGAATCAAACCATGCAGGTTTACCTCTTTTAATCCTTCTCCTTACATAATTATGTAATTACATAATATATATCTCTTTCTCAACTGTACCCACAACAGACTAGGTGTGGTGTCACACTTCACATCATTGGTATATTTTGCATCCGATGATCAAACGAAAGCAATTGGAAACTGAGTAAAGTTTGGCGAAACGGCAATGTAGGAGGGTGGATCATCGGTAACATAATTTGTTAACATGACAAGGTGCGCGGCTTAAAGGAATCACGAGACCTTTTTCCAACGTGCCTTAAGACAAGCGTCCCAATTGTTCAAATGGCTTTAGGCGTTTTCACGGACGATATGGTTCTTAAAGTTAATGGAGCTTTCTAAAAATGCGTGCAGGACCGTTGCTAGCCCTTGGCTAAAGAGATTATGTATGCGGGGGGTTAGGGTTAGGGTTAAGCCTGATTTTAGGTGAAAATCCTGTCGTTAGAACGCAGCGATACTAAAAAGATCGTTCCCATTTTGTTATGGAAAGATCACTGAGATCGGCGATTCCTACAGGGTGGATCGAATTGTTTTTCGTCTAATCGATTCTAAGTAGTTATTCCTCTATTATGCGAGGTTACAAATAAAACGTATTCTCCATTGAATGACCATCGGGTTGTTGGGAAAGTGTACAGAATTATCTGAAAATGCAAATACATTGCTTTAAAATTTCAGGCGTTCGTTTAACTGATGATCCAGCTTTCTGTGAATTTGCTTCAAAGTCTTAAAAATTCTTCAGTTCCTTTGAAACGTAATTCAAAAATGACAATCATGTGTGCTTGTGCGCCTAGAAAGATGCCTAGAAACGATTTCACTGGCCACTTTTAGCCCTTTCGAAAACCGAGCACTAAACAAAGGCCTGATACTCGACTTGGCCCAATTTGCTAGGCAAACCTGTTTGAGTTATTTCGTCACGAATTTTATATTGCTCAATTAAGCATTTTTCGCCAGGTAGTTTTCAATGGTCTGTTCTACACGCTGATCGCAAAAAAGTTAGTGAAGATTTTATCAACCTGTGCGTGAACGAAACGTGAAAATCTGTCCAACGAACTATTAAGTTTGCACTTGAATGGGCTATTTGGCTTAAAGTAGCATTTTCAGAAATTGAAGTACTTTGCGCAAGTGGTGCATCGGGCTGCCATGCGGGTTGTCGCGGGTTCGAACCCCGGCCGGATCAACACTCAGGATCTTAAAATAACTGAGGAGAAAATGCTGCCTTTGTCATTTCATCTGCAAATGGTTAGACTTTCAAGTCTTCTCGGATGAGGACTATAAACCGTAGTACCCGTCTCACAAATATCTTCTATGTTCATAAGTTCCCTGTGGGACGTTAAAGAACCCACACACTATTCGAATAGAGTAGGGGATAAAGTTCCCGGTGTTGTAGCTGTTCTGTTCTCACCAGCAGAAGTGGCCGGCTTGGCAGTGATGTCTCCCTAACCCCCCCCCCCCCCCCAAATGTGCGTGAAACAGCCTCCAAAGAGGAGGCTTAATGGAGGATTTACAGTACTCGACTCAGTACGGTGATTTTCCTGACTTTCAGTTCATTTCATTTCATTTTTTTACTTACCGGTAACTCTGAAGTTGACGTCCACTCAAGATTGTTGAAACATCAGTCCTAAATAACAGTACTTACGCAGAGGATCAAATTCCTTCAATTACATGTATGTCATTCCTGGGTTCAAACCTTGGACAATTCTGTTCGACATGGAGTAAGATCTGCTTAAAACGAGCAGTTTAGGGCCTATTTCGATTGTCCCAGAATCAATAGTTTCAAGATTTTCTACTTTTTTTGTCTTCTCTTTTAAAGTGTGCATATCGAGTAAATGGTCCGTCTATCAGCAACTTCTGGTTCAGTTTTAATCTTTTTCTTTCTTTTTGCGGCAGATTTATGATCAAGCACAAACCACACCTGCGCTTCTGAGTTCAAATATTTTCCTCAAATTGAGGCTACTACGGGATCAGTGTAATGGGACTACTGATGCTGTATTACCACGGATAACGAATGTCTATGTGCGGAACGGAAGTCATTTCAATCATTAACGAAGCCCGAGAAGACCTGAGCTTGCAGCGACATGAACAATTCTCTTTGTGCTCATGTTAATTAATGTCGACAGTAAATTAAAAAAACGAAACACTAGGTCAGACTTACTACGTAACGACGTAGGCGTGACGAACCATTTTTTCCACTAAAATTGTTGCCTTTGTTACTGACAAGGGATGAACAAATGGTAGCCAGTTTCCTTAGACCTGGTTATTTCTTAATTTTCATGTAAGTCCTCCATCTTTACAGTGTAATTTGGCGTACCCATAGTGATTGTGCATTGTTTGGATGGAAGAGCAATGGTTGGCAGAAAAGCTGTGAGGGTCGAGAAAAAGATTTTTGAAAAATGGTAGCTTCAAGTAGAGATGTGGGAAATGACTAGGCTCCGGTTAATCTACCTCCTGTCCTGAGGCTTATGAAGGGGGCTTGCGCAAGGGCGACGACGACGGCAACGAGAACGCCATGAAACAAAAGCTTTGCAATCCCCGCACGTGCGTACGCGTAGGGAGCTTAAGCCTGGGCGTTTTTGACACGCGGACGGCAACCGGAAGAAAACATTTCGCGTGCTAGGACAGTGATGTCTCCCAGATATTACACCAATCATCTTTAATGGAGATAAGATATTTAGCTATGCAAATGAGGATGGGTGAAGAAAAGTTAAAAGGGAAAACAGCTCACTTCCGGATGCCGTCCGCGTCTCAAAACGCGCGTACTTATCTTAAGCTCCCTATTCTCGGACATGTCCCGTCTGTCCTCTAATCCTGACAACCGCCTGAAATGACCAAATTTATGGTTAAGTGGAGCACACGAGCACCTGACGATAAATTTTCGAATTTCACTCCAAACAGCCACACTTATTGCTGAAATGTTGATCCACGCTTTACATGCGGAATGACTTAGGAGTAATTGCGAAATTACTACAAAAACGAGAAATAATAATATGATGAAATGGTATATATGAAATGAATCATATATGAACTGCGGATGTGAAATCAAGTGAAGCTATGATCTTCGCAGTTATGAACGCAATTTTGGCAATTGCGTAGAGAAGCCTGAAAATTTGAACCCGTGACCTCGCGATTCTGTTGCGACGCTCTAACCAACTGAGCTATGAAGCCACTGACGTGGTCATTTGTGGGTTCTAATGGTCCCGTGATAACTGCGAAGATCATAGCTTCACTTGATTTCATATCCGCAGTTCATATATGATTTATTTTATATATACCATTTCGTCATTGTTTCATTCCTCACGGGACCATTAGAACCCACAAATGACCAGCTCCCAACGTCAGTGGCTCCATAGCTCAGTTGGTTAGAGCGTCGCACCGGAATCGCGAGGTCACGGGTTCAAACCCCGTTGAAGTCCTGAATTTTTCGGGTTTCTCTACGCAATTGCAAAACTTGCGTTCATAACTGCGAAGGTCATAGCTTCACTTGAATAATAATATTTTTAATATTTTTAGACAGCGTTCTCGTACGTAGCCGTCGTCGTGGTCCTTGCGTGAGCTCTTTTTTAGGGTGTTTGTAAAGAAGCGGCTACTGCAACGGCACAAAACAGTAATAATCATTGGTAAAAGGAGGGACTCTGTATGACAGAGATCTAAGAATCAAACCATGCAGGTTTACCTCTTTTAATCCTTCTCCTTACATAATTATGTAATTACATAATATATATCTCTTTCTCAACTGTACCCACAACAGACTAGGTGTGGTGTCACACTTCACATCATTGGTATATTTTGCATCCGATGATCAAACGAAAGCAATTGGAAACTGAGTAAAGTTTGGCGAAACGGCAATGTAGGAGGGTGGATCATCGGTAACATAATTTGTTAACATGACAAGGTGCGCGGCTTAAAGGAATCACGAGACCTTTTTCCAACGTGCCTTAAGACAAGCGTCCCAATTGTTCAAATGGCTTTAGGCGTTTTCACGGACGATATGGTTCTTAAAGTTAATGGAGCTTTCTAAAAATGCGTGCAGGACCGTTGCTAGCCCTTGGCTAAAGAGATTATGTATGCGGGGGGTTAGGGTTAGGGTTAAGCCTGATTTTAGGTGAAAATCCTGTCGTTAGAACGCAGCGATACTAAAAAGATCGTTCCCATTTTGTTATGGAAAGATCACTGAGATCGGCGATTCCTACAGGGTGGATCGAATTGTTTTTCGTCTAATCGATTCTAAGTAGTTATTCCTCTATTATGCGAGGTTACAAATAAAACGTATTCTCCATTGAATGACCATCGGGTTGTTGGGAAAGTGTACAGAATTATCTGAAAATGCAAATACATTGCTTTAAAATTTCAGGCGTTCGTTTAACTGATGATCCAGCTTTCTGTGAATTTGCTTCAAAGTCTTAAAAATTCTTCAGTTCCTTTGAAACGTAATTCAAAAATGACAATCATGTGTGCTTGTGCGCCTAGAAAGATGCCTAGAAACGATTTCACTGGCCACTTTTAGCCCTTTCGAAAACCGAGCACTAAACAAAGGCCTGATACTCGACTTGGCCCAATTGCTAGGCAAACCTGTTTGAGTTATTTCGTCACGAATTTTATATTGCTCAATTAAGCATTTTTCGCCAGGTAGTTTTCAATGGTCTGTTCTACAAGCTGATCGCAAAAAAGTTAGTGAAGATTTTATCAACCTGTGCGTGAACGAAACGTGAAAATCTGTCCAACGAACTATTAAGTTTGCACTTGAATGGGCTATTTGGCTTAAAGTAGCATTTTCAGAAATTGAAGTACTTTTCGCAAGTGGTGCATCGGGCTGCCATGCGGGAGGTCGCAGGTGCGAACCCCGGCCGGATCAACATTCAGGATCTTAAAATAACTGAGGAGAAAATGCTGCCTTTGTAATTTCATCTGCAAAATTAATGGTTAGACTTTCAAGTCTTCTCGGATAAGGACTAGAAACCGTAGTACCCGTCTCACAAATATCTTCTATGTTCATAAGTTCCCTGTGGGACCTTAAAGAACCCACACACTATTCGAATAGAGTTCCCGGATGGAGTTCCCGGTGTTGTGGCTGTTCTGTTCTCACCAGCAGAAGTGGCCGGCTTGGCAGTGATGTCTCTAAAAAGGAAGTTATTTTCTAAACTCCGTTCCGAAAATAACTTCTTTATGTTTTAAACTCTCACTAAGAAAACACACCAATGTGATACAATAACAAGGAAGTAAGGTTTAAAAGACGAGCAGCAGTGTTTTATCCACTCGGCTCCGCCTCGTGTTTTTAGACCAGATAAAACACGTGCAGGGAGTTTTTCGAACGGTTTCAAAAACATTCCACAAAAAGCGTGTCCCTCGGGAGTCCGAACAAAGGTTCAAATTTTGAGGGGAATATATTAGCATACAAGAAAAACAAGTGGACCTTATAAGCAGTATGGTAATTTTAAAAGCATGTTTTTTTTTTCTTCAGTCCTTTCTTTGTTGCAGTTGATGGTTGAAGAAGGTTGGTTAAAAATGCTGCGTAAGAGAAAGTTCAGAGAATTGAAAACTGCCGATGAAGAAAAAGCCTTGTCCAAAATCAACACGATATGTCAAAAATTGGTCTTTTATTTTTGCACAGTGGCAAAATGCAATGCTGAACAAATAAGCAGCTAACGAAGAAGCAGGGTTCGACGTGGAACGGGACAAAATCCAAAGTCTAGATAAGAACATTGTTAACATGACGGCAGAGTCGTTGAATTTTTTGGTTGACAAATTTGTTGAAGACGTTTGGAAGAAGGATGGGTAAAAGTATCCGCCCAGAAGTTTGCAATGGCTGAAATTAATTAATATTCATAAGTCACGTGCAGTGTCTTTTTATCTGATAAAACACTGCACACTATATTCAACGGCACAAGGAGCCGCGAGTCGACTTTATCACAAACATATCCATCTTTAGCTGAGTCGGACTTCCATCTGCCATGAACTTTAAAGAGACGATCTGGAACATTCAGATTTGCAGCTGCTGTAGCTCCACCATGCAGACCTAAAGCTGTGATTACTAAAGCCACATGGGTCAACCCCAATAACTTCTAATTTTTTCTTGAGAATTCCCCGCGCTCTCCCGAGGGAAAGAGGCCTGGAAGACAGCACGTTACCCTTAGAACGCTTATCATATCTAAAGGATCTGAAATATAGTCTTGCAAACACGGAGGAATCCTAGCCACCACGAAATATCTATTAAGGACGGTGCCTACTATTGTTATTACACGTACTGTCCTGTTGGTGGTGCTTCCTAACGCAAGGGTATTTTTTCCGCGGTTCAAAACTGCGGAGAAAGCAGAACTTAGCAAGTGCTCTTGGTATCCAAAAAGAAAATTGGGAGTAACCACGCATTTTTCAGAGATAATTAAATTTCAGTTACGAAAAGAACCCCATACATTGCTTTGTACTTTAAAGCTTTTTACAAATTTTGTTGGTTAATTCTCTTTAAAAGATGCGTGGTTACCCCCAATTTTCTTTTTGAATTTCAATAACACTTGTTAAGATCTGCTTTTCCCGCATAGTCAGTGAACCACGCAAAAATACCTTTGAATTAGTAGGCACCGTCCTTAAGGTAAGCATATGGGCACGTGAAATTTCCAGTTTTGGCTATTTCTACCCAGGAACACTCCCTGTATTTATCGGCCTTGCATGCTGACTTCGACAAAAATCTTATGAAAACGGTCTTCAGTGACAATGTTAGACCTTCAAATAGATAGAAGCTCAGAAATACGGAAAAAAACCCGCAAAGGCAAGTAAACACATGCAGACAAACCGTACGCCATGACCTCGGGCCAAATATTTTCCCGTCCGGCCCGACCTAACTCAGTCAATAAGTACATATTAACTTGCCATCATCAAAGTCAACGATTATACTCAGAAAATCAGCTCTATCATTGGAAAATCTTGGAATCCACTCTACTTCCAACTTCATGTTGTTAAGCAACTGGGAACCTCAACAATGGAGCTCGAAAAAAGAAGCTCTTCAACAGCTTTCCCTACAAAATCAGCATACGTCAAAGCCAAAGTATTGTGTCCGGACTTTGCAACCCGGGACATTTTTCTTCTTTTTCAACACTCTCTGCCCAGCGGCACGGATCCTCTTTTCGTCTTCGGAACCCGAAGCAACCTCGTCAAGAGTGAGTCATATTTTCAAAAAGGGCAAAAGGGATGACCCCAACAATTATCAATCAATATCCGTCATACCGACCGTTGCCAAAATATTTGAAAAATGTGTTTGTGATCAACTTAGTGAGTATTTTAACGCTAACAACCTACTAAGCCACCGTCAATCTCGATTTCGATCTTTACACAGTACTCTTACTGCGCTGGTTGATTCTGCAAACAGCTGGTCGGTTAATATTAGCCACCTTAAGCACGCGCGTTTTTGACACTGGGACGGCAACTGGAAGGGAACATTTTGCGTCCCAGGACAGTGGTGTCTCCCAGATTTTTATACTAATCTCTCTAATGGAGAAAAGATACTTGGCGATGTAAATGCGGTTGTGTGAAGGCAAATCAAAGGGGAAAACAGCTCACTTCCGGTTACCGTCAGCGTGTCAAAAACGCACTTGCTTAAGCTCCCTATTGAAAATGGCCTTGTCAACGGTGTAGTTTTCATCGATCTTATGCGCCGATCAAATCGAAACTTCAACATCCCCACCCCCCTCGGGCAAACCCCGGGCATTTGACTGTTACCTATGCCCGGGGAGTGGGGAATTTGACGGGTGAGGCCTTCCCGGGGTCGCGAATTTGACCTTTGCCTGGGTGGGGTTGGGAAAATTGAACCGGAAGTGTCATGTTTCAAATGATTTTTTTTTCGGGCGCCAAAGTCACTAACAGCCATAAACAGGTGTTTGGAAGAGATGGAAGAGTTAAGCGGCTATCCTAAAAATGTAATAGATGGCACATTGTCTAAAGTAAAGAAGATAATGGGTATTAAGCCAAACAAAAAAGACTAACGAGAGAAAAATACCCGCTTTGTCACAACTTATCATACATAAGTAAAATATCTTTAACAAAACGCCTCCTATCATATCATAAAGAGGAGACAAATCACTTTAAGACTTAATTCGTAAGAGCAAAAATTTGATGGCACATATTACAGCGTCGCAACGGCAAAGACTCACAGGGAAGTCAGAGCAGGTCTGTCGTGATCTTTCCTTTGACATTAATTAATTCAATTACAAGTCATTTTTAATAGTTTTAATACTGAAGTTGTGTTTTTTTAGTAACTCGAGTCGAGTCTGGCAAAGAGGGCATCATCATATAAAGGGTTACGAAACATGTGTTGGCATGTTCATACTCAAACATACACTACTTTTAAAAACAATTTGAAAACATTAGATCTCACGGAACTCTGAGTGCGATGTGGATCTATCCTTAATCAATATTTATTGCTTTTAATGATCATATTTTTTATACATTTACTTGCTGACAACATTGTTAAATTCTTATATCTTAATATTAGCTATTTCTTAATCTTAATTTATCTAAATTTATAACCTTCAAAAGGCTCTTCTAATTTCATATTTCTTTTTTCATAGTTTGCCCATCAGTTTGCGAAAATCAGACTCCGAAGGGGCTCCGAAGGATTGGGCTCCCACACGGCAATCTTGTAAAACGGTGTAGTCGTAATGAAACTTTTTATTATTACATATACTGAAAATTTTACAGCGTATAAATAAATAAAGTATGAAATGTATGAATGTATGTCAAAGTACAAGGAAGGGTTACGTTTTTGCACTAAAACGTTGGCCGTGTAGCACTTTCCTTCTGTCCTTGTGTGGGCCCAATTCCATTCATAGGGTTAACGCTCACATGGTTTACATGGGTAGAAAACAGCACTTCACAGTACCCTACAATTATCATTAATTCTGTATGTATGTAAGACAAGTACTCGTCACCAGCAGCCCAGCCAGCTTCAGATTTGTCGGCAATCCTAATGAGTTTATTCTACCGCCTGATGGCCTTCGAGGCGGCGTTAAGAGACTCGCCAAGAGAGTTAACGCTGAGAATTCTTGGTTATCGGAATGCTCAAGGTCAACGATGGATTTAAGCGACTGCACGAAGGCAAGACTTTGGAAAACGTATTCGAGCGTCTCGGCATTGAACTCAAACTGTTTCTTGTTGCCACTAAACTTGAACGTTAAGTTCGTTTTAGACTTGAGTTTCTTAACTAGAGACGGCGAAGACCTAGCTTGATCGTCTGAAAATTCGCTCTTCAAATGAGAAAACTTTTGGTCGAAATAAGCTCTAAGATCGTCAAAAGAGCCAATAGGGCCAGCCGAGCGTCAGCATCTTCCGAACTCGTCACCCTCCTTGGGCATGATATAGAGAAAGCAAGAAACTAACTTATTTACGGTCGAACTGATAGGCACTGAACTGCCGCCCTAAAGTGAAGATGAATAGGTGATAAGGGTATTTAAATAATACGACAAACAAAGGACTCCGAAAAAAGAACCCGCCAAAAATGTGTTACGTAGCGCGTAACCAAAATACCAATGAAGAGAACGCAACGAACATAGATACATCTACGGTGTATGACGACGTATAAGCATAAAACAGCCATAAGTATAAGCATAAGCATAAAACAGCCATAAGTCAAAAAGGGACTTCGCCGAGTGCTGAAACATGTAGACGTATATGTTTTCCATTTTTTGTGCCGTTGCTTGCGTTTGCGTTATGGTAGTTCACACATATATTTGCTTCTAGTTAAACTTTAGTCAAAACGTTATGGTAGTGTGTTGATGGTACCGACTGACTGGCATGACAGCCATCACAGTATTAAATCGTCTCGACGATGAGTTCCGATTTCCACCACATTATACCGTTCCCTCGGCAAGAAATTTCGAAAGGCCACCTTTTCCTCAAGGATAACAGCGAAAGAAGCACTACTTTGTCGCGAATTTTCCATGGTAAAAACTTGTTCGGAAATCTAAAGTCTACGTTAACAGCACACACCAGAGCTACTGCTTAGTATCCGGCTAGAAATTTGAAAGACTCTCAACGTCAGTGGATTCATAGCTCAGTTGGTTAGAGCGTTGCACCGGTATCGCGAGGTCACGGGTTCAAACCCCGTTGAAGTCCTGAATTTTTCAGGCTTCTCTACGCAATTGCTAAAATTACGTTCGTAACTTCGGGGATAATAGCTTTACTTGATTTCATATCCGCAGTTCAGTATATGATTCATTTCATTCAGAAATTTTCTTCTCACTTTTTCTTCCGGCCGCGCTTCAGCCATTTGATGAGGGCCAGTCTCGTGCTTCTCAAGTTGCGTCGTTCATGCCCAAAAAGAATTCTGGGTAATTGTGTCATTCAACGAATGTCCTCCGATTCCCATTTCATAGACTTTTTATACGTGTCGGACCATCCAGTCATACAGCAAAATATATACCATAGATTGAAATTTCTAGCTTTGTATCGATAGGTCTTGGAATTCATCCACAGAAAGGCCAGAGAGACAACTTCACCCGTGAACCGCCATGTTTACAAAAAAACATTTTAGGCGTCCAAGTCTGCATGAAATTAAACCATCTGTCACGGCACCTCTGTCTCGAGAAGACCAGACACGGTTCTCTCTTTACGTTTATGCCTATAAAATCATCTGAAAGGTCAATTCCTTGTAAAACCCAGCACCTTTTTTTGGTATTGGTACATATCGGAGAGCCAGAACATTTACGCATGCGCTGACGGAATGTTTGAACAAGAGAGAAAACCGCAGTGCCTCTGGGCATCGCGCCAGAGCGTCGTACCAGACGATACCGGGATTTCGACCCGTGCATCGCTTTCGGACGTGGTTGGCCCTTCGCTTATCTCAGATACTGACCTTCATCCCGATACGGCAGTGAGGAAGAGAAATGTCGACCCCCAGTCCGTATGAGACAGATCCTTTCCCTTCACACAGCTCAGTTCCGCCCTTGTCGATTTAAAGAAAGATTTCGATCGCTTTAATATTCTTGGAAAAAGTCATTGTATCTTCCATATGGTACGCACTGGAATCGCGGATTAAAAAGTGTACGTATGTGTCCCGCTAAAGGCAACATACATAAACTTTATTTCATCTCGAATTTTAGAAAAGCTACAAGATCTAATATCTTCCAGAAATTACATTTAAAGCTAAAATACATAACATATACGGATACATAACTAAATATATATAATATTTAAAGCTACATTAATTAAAAAGAGAAGCGGCTATACAAAATGCGGCCCTGGATTCTCATTTTAAAACCTGTAAACTCAGTGGTACGGGTAAAATCCGCTAGCGCAATCCCCGGGCGCATTTCGGCCACAACTTAGCTGACAAGTAAAAAAAAAGAATTAAGAGCATAACTTGTTGTTCTAGGTTTACTGAGGGACAGAATGCAATTTCCGCGAAGATCATAAGAAGAAAACCGGAGAGAAAACTTATCTTTCATATAAGCATGGGAATCATTAAAAAACAGAGTTTCATACAGTAATATGAGGAAATTTTGAATGCGCTTATTGCATAGACATGTAGAATTTGACTTTAGTGAGAAGACCATCGTAAGAGGACACTGAGGTAATCTGCAAATATACATCTAATTTGAATATTCTCTTATTTAGCGCTGCTAGTCTCTCCGTATTGTGCACACCAAAAAAATGCCAGATAGAGGAGCAATAATAAAAAATTGGTAAAAAATGATACTATTTGTAAATCTTAAATATGGTGTCCCTAGGTATAACGTTCCGAAAGTGTATCATAACGTTAAGTCTATTATTAATCTTTTTGCGCACATTTGATATATGACTACCGAGAAAATTCCAGATTATTGTCTATTTCCATTCCAAAGATCACTAATGTATCCTTAACAGGGAATAAAAAGTTATAGTAAGTATCACCAGGCCCTAGATCCCGGTTTTTCAGTTTTCGTAAAATAAAAGTTTATCTACAAGGGCCAAAGGGCCCAGGTAAAAGTGAAAAGGAAACAGAGGTCACATAAAGTTACAACAATCCACTATCAGAACGGTTACATCAATTCACTATCGGAACGTAAACTAAGCTACAAAGTCCAGTTGAGCAAGGCACAAAGTGCAATGAGGTGCATACATTAAGAGCATAGCTTAAATCTAAAAGTCCATCAGGGTACAACGCCCATATTAAAACTAAGTAACAATTAATTAACCGTAAATAATTACTCGAAAGAGGCGGCAAACGGTGTGGCATATTACAAGTTTTAACCCTTTAAGTACTAACCACGCATATATGCGTGGAAAATACCGATACTACTTTCAATAGTTAAACTTTAGTCAAAACGTCATGATAGTGTGTTGATAGTACCGACTGACTGGCATGACAGTATCACAGTCTAAAATCCCGAGGTGATTGCCGATTTCAACCATATTATACTGTTCCTTTGACAAAAAATCAAGAAAGGCCAGGACTTTCCTACAAGGATAACAGCATAAAAAGCACTACTTTATCGCGAATTTTCTATGGGGACTTAGCACTCGAGCTGTTTCCTATCAGAATTTAATGGCGTGCTCCCCTTTTAAGAAAATAGTTGGCAGCTTTGTCATTACCTCGAAGTGTTGCCAACTTCAGTGGTGTCAAACCATCGCTTCTCCTTGAATCAATGTCAAGTCCAAGAGAGAGTAGCTTGTCAATGATGACATCATTTCCGCCTGCGACAGCATGGTGTAGCAATGTCGATCCGTTGTTGTTTTTCAAAGTAGGATCTGATTTTCTTTCTATTAGGGCACTGAATGCATCTAATCTACCACGACGAGCTGCAATCATCAATGGAGTTGCTCCGTTGCTGCTTCTTGAATCAATGTCAAGTCCAAGAGACAGTAGCTTCTCAATGATGACATTATTGCTGCCTCCTACAGCATAGTGTAGCAATGTCCACCCGTTGTAGTTTTTCAAAGTAGGATCTGACCCTTTCTCTATTAGGAAACTGAATGCATCTAATCTACCCTCACAAGCTGCAATCATCAATGGCGTTGCTCCATCGCTGCGTCTTGAATCAATGTTAAGTCCAAGAAACTGTAGCTTTTCAATGATGACATGATTACCGCTTCTTGCAGCATAGTGTAGCAATGTCCACCCATTATTGTCTCTTAAAGTAGGATCTGACCCTTTCTCTATTAGGACACTGAATGCATCTAATCTACCCTTACGAGCTGCAATCATCAATGGCGTTGCTCCATTGCTGCGTCTTGAATCAATGTTAAGTCCAAGAGACAGTAGCTTTTCAATGATGACATGATTACCACCTCTTGCAGCGTAGTGTAGCAATGTCCACCCCTTGTTGTTTTTCAAAGTAGGATCTGATTTTCTTTCTATTAGGACACTGAACGAATCTAATCTACCCCGAAAAGCTGCAATCATCAATGGCGTTGCTCCATCCCTGATTCTTGAATCAATGTCAAGTCCAAGAGACAGTAGTTTCTCAATGATGGCATCATTACCGCCCTCCGCAGCATAGTGTAGCAATGTCTCCCCGTTGTTGTTTTTCAAAGAAGGATCTGATTTTCTTTTTATTAGGACACTGAACGAATCTAATCTACCACGAAAAGCTGCAATCATCAATGGCGTTGCTCCATCGCTGCTTCTTGAATCAATGTCAAGTCCAAGAGACAGTAGCTTCTCAATGATGACTTCATTACCGCCTTGCGCAGAATAGTGTAGCAATGTCCACCCGTTGTTGTTTTTCAAAGTAGGGTCTGAGTTTCTTTTTATTAGGACACTGAATGCATCTAGCCTACCATGATAAGCTGCAATCATCAATGGAGTTGCTCCATCGCTGCTTCGTGAATCAATGTCAAGTCCAAGAGACAGTAGCTTCTCAATCATGACTTCATCACCGCCTTGCGCAGAATAGTGTAGCAATGTCCACCCGTTGTTGTTTTTCAAAGTAGGATCTGATTTTCTTTTTATTAGGACACTGAATGCATCTAATCTACCATGATAAGCTGCAATCATCAATGGAGTTGCTCTATCGCTGCGTCTTGAATCAATGTCAAGTCCAAGAGACAGTAGCTTCTCGATGATGACATCATTACCGCCCTCCGCAGCATAGTGTAGCAATGTCTCCCCGTTGTTGTTTTTCAAAGTAGGATCTGATTTTCTTTTTATTAGGACACTGAATGCATCTAATCTACCATGATAAGCTGCAATCATCAATGGCGTTGCTCCGTTGCTGCTTCTTGAATCAATTTCAAGTCCAAGAGACAGTAGCTTCTCAATGATAACATCATTACTGCCTTGCGCAGCATAGTGTAGCAATGTCCACCCATTGTTGTCTGTCAAAGTAAGATCTGATTTTCTTTCTATTAGGACACTGAATGCATCTAGTATACCCTTACAAGCTGTAATCATCAATGGCGTTGCTCCATCGCTGCTTCTTGAATCAATGTCAAGTCCAAGAGACAATAGCTTCTTAATGATGACTTCATTACCGCCTTGTGCAGCATGGTGTAACAATGTCCATCCGTTGTTGTTTTTCAAAGTAGGATCTGACTTTCTTTTTATTAGGACACTGAATGCATGTAATCTACCACGACGAGCTGCAATCATCAATGGCGTTGCTCCATCGCTGCTTCTTGAATCAATGTCAAGTCCAAGAGACAGTAGCATCTCAATGATGACTTCATTACCGCCCACGGCAGCATAGTGTAGCAATGTCCACCCGTTGTTGTTTTTCAAAGTAGGATCTGATTTTCCTCCTATTAGGATATTGAATGCGACTAATCTACCATGATAAGCTGCAATCATCAATGGCGTTGCTCCATCGCTGCTTCTTGAATCAATGTCAAGTTCAAGAGACATTATCTTCTGAATGGTGTCGTGTTGGCCGCCTTGCGCAGCATAGTGGAGGAATGTCCACCTATTATTGTCTCTAAAAGTAGGATCTGACCCTTTTTCTATTAGGACATTTAATGCATCTAATCTACCATAATAAGCTGCAATCATCAATGGCGTTGCTCCGTTGCTGCTTCTTGAATCAATGTCAAGTCCATGAGACAGTAACTTCTCAATGATGACATCATTACCGCCTTGCGCAGCATAATGTAGCAATGTCCACCCGTTGTTGTTTTTCAAAGTAGGATCTGATTTTCTTTCAATTAGGACACTGAATACATCTAATCTACCACGACGAGCTGCAATCATCAATGGAGTTGCTCCGTTGCTCCTTCTTGAATCAATGTCAAGTCCAAGAGACAGTAGCTTCTCAATGATGACATTATTGCTGCCTCCTACAGCATAGTGTAATAATGTCCACCCGTTGTAGTTTTTCAAAGTAGGATCTGACCCTTTCTCTATTAGGAAACTGAATGCATCTAGCCTACCATGATAAGCTGCAATCATCAATGGCGTTGCTCCATCGC
>OX421448.1:16240800-16250800 GCA_949126865.1 Montipora capitata | reverse complement strand
AGATTGATTAAGGCCCCGACCACACTAATTCGTTTTCGTTTAAAAACCCATAAGTTTTGATGCGTTTTCACCTGTCGTCCACGCGAAAACTCCCGAAAACGCTGATGAAAACGGAGACTTTCGAAAACGATTTCGAAAGTTGGAGTCTTTTGAAAACTCTCTGGTTGCAGTGTGGATAGATGAAAACGGAGACTTTTGAAAACAATTGTGTAAAAGCGCAACGAAACACTAGTGCGGTTAGGTGAAAACGGAGGCTTTTGGAAACGATGACGTCAAAAGCGTGGGAGAATTTTGAAGCATGTTTTTTTCAACGTCAGGTGAAAACGATACGGAAACGCTAGTGTAGAAATATTTTTGCTTCGTTTTCGCCAAGATAAAAACGGAGCACGTTGAAACGAATTAGTTTCGGTAGGGCCTAAGTCACAGACTAAAATCATTTGAAGTTTGGAACAGGATTAAGCTATCACTGATGCCTCACTTGATAACGCGTTTCAAATCCTGTTAACAGAGGTCAAATATGTACAGCTCCAAAAACAAAAGAGAAAAAAGTTGTAACAACCTTAGCTTCCCACGCAGTCGTTTTTAGGGGAGTCGTATTTCGCCTTCTTCCCACAAACGCCTGATTACATTCCTTTCCCATTGTTTGATATGCGACTGTTCCTAACACTGAATCTGTCACACTACACATCTTGCACCCACCGTGTGACAGGAGAGTCTTTATCAAAGGCGATTCTATCAGACTTCTACGAACAGATTCCTCGGAGAACTGCTTTCCAGGAATTTCTCTCTCTAATTTCCAAACACGCCTTCATGTCCGTGGATATCGCAAACATGCATTTGGTAGAGAGAACATTATCCAAAGTTCGCCAGCAGATCGTCGGAATTACAACAAAAGAAACAGAGCCACGAGGAAATAATAATAATAATAATAATAATATTATTATTATTATTATTATTATTATTATTATTATTATTATTATTATTATTATTATTATTATCAATAATAATAAAGCAGCTCTTTACTGATTCCAAAAACAAACGTTCTGGATTACAATTACAGTAACATAAATTTAAAGAGACATCTATTCACAAAACAAAGCTTGAACCGTTCGGTTCTTATCTGTGCCGGGGAATATATAGGAATGACCTCTATTTCTAAGTAAAATAGTTTCACTGGGTGGCAAGAGGTCTGCCAACGGGCTATGGATGGAGCTGATGATGCCTTTTCACTTTAAGACATGTTAGTCAGAGCTAACCTTTGAAGGCAAAATAACCCACAAGTCGCTAACAAAAATCCACAGAAGGGAATCTGTGTCAGCATGTTTTTTGTAACATACAGCTTAATATATGTCCAGTTGGTAAAATGAAAATGTGTCGCTATTCGCTTTTACGAATTCCTAGATCGCACATAACTGGAAAAGATTGAAACGAGTAACTTTGAATCTGTAGCACACAGTGTTTTAATAAGTCAGTCATCGCCGCAATATTGTTCATTCCTGAATGCTGCTGGTGACTTCACTTTCCAGAATTTCAGTAGGTAAAATGTGATTGACTAAGCAATGGCAAAAAAATTATTTCTTATTGGCAGAACACTAAATTAAACTCGCCCATCCTGTAATTCCATCTACTGTATCACCTGAGGAACCCAATGTTATTTATTTGCCACAAAACATTACAATGGTTTAAAACAATCTCCTAATAATAATATAATTACTTTTAAGTTATGTAGCGAGGAAGCCCAATAGAAGCTGAAAACTTGTTTTATAATAACAAATAATAATAAAGGAATGTTGGCTTCGGCTAGGCAGGCGTTTGTGGGGAGGGTGTGAAATACAACTCCCCTAAAAACGACTGCGTGGGAGGCTAAAATAACCTAAAAGATTCTGATCTTCGCAGGGTGCAGTATTAAATTACTTTTACACGGATTTCACTAAAATAGAAAAAGACCTACCATCAAGGACTTTCTTCATCCTCTCGACAAGACCCTTGCATTGTTCTTTCCAATTGTATTTCTTGCCGTAGTTCTCGCGCAAATCTTTAGCTTCTTCCAGCCGTAGTTCTCTCTTTTTGGCCCAAATCTCCTCGATTTTTTTAGCCCACAACACAGCATCTTCAGAAGAAACTACATAATGGGAACCAAACCGAACCTCTCGAAGGGCTTTTCCGAATCCCGAGTTGTCACTTACAAGAACGGGTAGCCCTGCTGACAAGGCTTCCAGCGCGGCGAGACCGAAACCTTCGGATCTCGATGGCAAGATAGCAATATCCACCTCAGAAAACTGTTGTTTCAATCGTTCCCTGATTTCTATAAAGGTCCGAACTCTTAGTCGTTCTGGAGGAATGCTAAAATTCTTCAAACGATCTGCTACTTCATCTTGATGCCTGTCTTGTGCGCCAACAAAGATGCAAATTGCATCATCGAGCGTACCTACAGCTCCAGCTGCGATGTCAAATCCCTTCAGAGAAAAAGCTTCCGAATCGCCACGGCCAAAAGCTAAAACTCGACACTTGTTTCCGTCTTGCTTACCCTGTACTACGTTGAAAAACTCACTGAAAATGCCTGGCGTAAGGACAAACACGTCTTGGTCCTTCTCACAAAAGCGAAGGGAAGAGCGATAAGCCTCTGCAAGCTTATGCCCGACTGCCACAACACAATCAGCCTTCACACAGAGATCCACTTCAACTTGACGCTGCCTTTCCGCCTTATAAATGGCATCGGAGTCATCCTTCAACATCCCCAGCTCCTCTGGATCGGTGTGCACGAACTGTATCCACTTACACTGACGCTTGTGTCTTATTACTTGCGCGTGACGACCCAGTTCAACTCCATGTCCAACAACAAAGTCAATTTGAAGGTCATCTGGTGGAAAGGAAAGCCAATCGGTCTCTTCAAAACCGGTCATTTCTTTTGCCTGGATTAGGGACACTTTGTTGTTATGAGCCGCTGTCCTTTCCTCCCGGTCATATCGTGGGACCAAAACGGAGACCTCCACTTCAGAACATTTAGCTAATTGTATGGCCAACTCTCTATTGAACGTTGACCGCCTGCCACGCTTAGATCCCCACTCTGACGCCAGCAATACTACCCTCAGTTTTGAGGTTGATTCCATGGTTCTTGAATTCAACTGGACCTTCAATAAGCACATTTACTACGATTAGAGATATACTTTAAGTTCCCATTGACACTTATCCACAGCGCCTTACAAAAGAATGAAGACAAAAGAATTGGAATGACGAATCAATAGCTGAAAATTGCTGCAACTTAACATTCCTGAAATTGCCAAACTGTTTAGAGTCATCAATGAATCGGACATACCAAACTTTTGTACACTTAAGCTCTCCTCCAAACTCTTCAGCCCTGTTTGCAGGTGAGTATAATGGAAACCCCATATAACGAGGGCCTCATATTTCATTCTGCCACGTATGGAACAGAACCCGAAATAACGAACCCTCGTAGGAACGAACAAATCTTTCTAGCCGCTTGGCATTTCGTTATATTTACGCGGAGGCGTGGTTACGAGACAGCGGAGATTTGAAAAGGGTAAAAATGAAGCCATCTATATCCGTTCCCTTAATCTGACGCTGGATCAAGATTTTGGGTCGCTCTAATCTTTTCTGTTTTTGGAATGCCTTAATCAAGTATCGTGCACGAGAGCCTACGCCCAACTGTCCGCCTTGTTCATATGTTGTGACTCGTGAACAGTTGCTCTAAAGTTCCGTTCATTACCTTGTCCGATAAGTATTTTTCTCAAATCTATTTATTTTCCATCGAGAGGTGCCAGTTGTTAGTCTTAATAGTTAAGTTTTTAAAATCAATCAAAAAGGAATGCCTGCTTAGGAATATTGGGTACTTGAAGTTGTTTTTGGGTCCAATAACTAACTGGAAATACAAGAAACGCCCCGTGACCGAAATAGTTTAACTGAAAGCTTAAAATCATTTAACGGCGTAGTTGTTCAGGATACATACTGTCACCTAGCAGTCCGAATCTGATCGCGGCGTTATGTCAAAGAGCAATAGTGGTAAATAAGTTTTTTGTTTCCTTTTTTCGCTATAACATTGACGGAAATCGTTTACGCGTGGAAATCTAGTTATAGTGATTTACGCCTATTTTTCACAACTAACAGTAAAGTCTGTTCCCTGGATTACACCACAGATTAAGGACCTTATGAGAAATCGAGACTATCACAAAAAACGTGCAATAAAATATTCTTCACAATCCCACTGGGAGAGTTTCCGTCCAAAGCACTCCACGGTAATGGCTCTCATCCAAATGTGTGATGAATGGCTTGAAAATATGGAAATGAAAATTGAATTGTGTCATTTTTCTAGATATTAAAAAAGCATTTGATTCAATAAACAAGAAATAAGATGGACAAACATTTTTGGTATCTCGGGCATAGAGCTAAAGTGGTTAGAATCGTATATGACAAATAGACAGCAGCAATGCATTATCAATGGACAACCGTCATCTAAGAATAAATTTACCTGCGGAGTGCCTCAGGACTCAATCCTGGGTCCATTGTTATTCTTATCAAATACATTAACGATTTGCCTGAGTGTTTAAGTTGAGCTACTCCACGCATTCATGCAAATCTTCTCTTCTTCTTACGATGCCAGCGTACTTATCGTTAAAAACTAAATTCTGACCTCGCTTGTGTCCGTAACTGGCTGACAGAAAATAAACTTCAAATGCACCCCTCTAAGTCAAATATTATGTTTATTGGCTCCTCATATAATTTGAAAAATAAGAATACCGAACAAGCCATTGTGGTAAACAGTGTACCCATATCACGAACTGGTACACATAAATGCCTAAGTGTTCAGATAGGTGAAAAACTTAGTTGGGAGAGTCATACTGACAAGAAGGCCAGTGCAGGTATCGGAGCGAAGATAAGTATCAAGCTCTTTGTTCCTGCAAATACACTTGAAAAGCGTTATAAGAGCCTTGTACAGCCTTACTTTGGATATTGTTCCCCCTTCGTGGGACAACTGCGGCAAATTGCCAAAAGAAAAGCTACAAAGATTTAATCCCGTGCTGCTAGAGTTCTTACTGGTGCCAGCTATGATATTCGTTCCGCTGATATAACTGAGACCCGTGGTTCCCGTGTCAAGTCAACAATGATGTAGAGAATACTTCATGACGACATCCGCCCGGCCTCTGGAACTCTTTTGTTAGCAGGAATGCTGATGAGACTAATTACTATCTCCGCAATAGTGCTACATATCTGACACTTCCTCAACCGAAGAGAAGGTTTCTAAAAAGCGGCGAGATGCTATGGATCCAACTCCCGAATGAAGAAAATCTAGCGAAATCGAGGCATTCCTTTAAAAATTATATCAAAACGTAAGTGGGTCTTACATATTAATACCCACTTACGAAACGTGACGCCTCTTTTCTTTGTATTGACTTTGCCATTAAATTACAAAATGGGATTCATTTTTTAGCCTGAGGAGATGATTTCGAACGGAAATTGTAAACCCGTTACTAAGACGACGGATCATTTCTTGGTAAAAATACACTCAGTTCTCTTGCACTTACGATTAACATTTACGCAAATGTTTCAAAAGGAGAACGCCAATTCCGGAATTGACGATTTGAATGGTTTTAAATCAAACGATATTTCTGCATTGAATCACTGTCATTCTAGCAATTTACACACAAGCAGTTCTAGTGCCCCGTTCCGGAAACAAAATTAGCGATATCACAACTTACTACCGCTTTTGCTCGCATTTGCGTGTCAGTGTTTCAATCGCCTGGAAAGCTGTAATATGTCTGTAATTTTCATTTCCCGCAAGTAAATCAGCGTAATTGGTATTTTGGATAAATAGTCGATAGAGTAGAAAGTAAAGCGTAATTTTTAGAAAGATGACGACAATTTTTAATTTGTAAGACATGTTTCGATGTTACAGGAGCAGCGCCTAACGATAATATTCGCTGACATATGTGTTCGGGCGAGTCAAACTGTTCTAAGAATTTCGGTTCTACGTTGCCAAACAGCAGACGAGAAATTCTTTACTAAAGCATCACCTAAAACTTTTGCAACCAGGAAAAAGTAGTCTCTTACGTTTTTGGAAGGGCTATTTTTGCAATTTTTAGCACTTAAAATTAAAAGATTACCTAGTAGTTTCGGATGAACAAATGGTTCGCTGGGAAGTTCTTAGAAGGCCACGTTCTGCTAGCATTTTCTGAAATGAAGATATCATTCCCTAAAATTTTAGGACACAAGATTTCCGAACAGATCAAATTCCTCTAGGTGATAAAAAAACACCTCTTTAGACAGTCTTTATCAATTACAAGGAGCCTAGAAATGTGTCTCGAAGGCTTTTGGCTTAATTTGCTCGTTGGGTGCCTTTGATGATCTCAGTTACGAACATCATCGTCAAAGTGTTTGAAAAACCGTTAGGATTGATAACATATTTGAGCCACTCTTTAGGGATGGAATCCTCGTAGGTGTCGACTTTCGTGTTCCGGCTCGGTTTAGGTCTTTGCCAAACTGCGTTTCATCTCGTTACTATGTTGCTCCTTTCTAGGAATTAGTTATCGGGCTAAAATCGTCTCACTGAAACCGATTAGTAAACGTTGTGACAACGATGAAAATGCATTCGTTTTGAGGCAAAGCTGACTAGCTTACCTCTGGTTCATAAAGCTTCTGTAGTTAAGCCTTTACTTCCTATACAGATTTGTATTTTCTGTTTTTTCTAAGCTTCGATTCTTGTGCTTTCACGCACGACAAAAGCATTGACGCCGGCAGCCGGGTTGCATCTATAACATAAACAATACAATGCCAACTTCTCTAACTGCCTCTAAAACCAGAAACATACTGACTCTTCTAAATCAAATGTCAGTACTTTAAGTTAATAATAAGTGCATGTGATTTCTACCCCTCAGTGATTCTTAGACTACCATGGGTTGTTAAAAGCTTTGACAACAAAGATGCATCCTAATTACCATCGTCTCCACACAAGAGTTGCTCGAAGATTTTAAAACCGTCATGAAATTTAAATGTACGGATTTGCTTCTCTTTTGGGGAAAATGTCAACACTGATTCCACTGTTTCTTCACGTGTAAAAGAAAACGACAGAAATACTGTCATTCTACACTTCCCGGTTATATAGTTTCTTGCATGGGGAAGGGTTGATTGCAAAATGTTCTAGTAACGGCAAACCAAAGAACCCGCTATACTTTACAAGGAAAAGCGTTGGTATCGCTTCTTCTTTGTCAGCTGAGAGATGAAATCCAAAGCAATGAGCTATCGGAGTCTGATTAACGTAATCAAGTCACTTGCAGCTCGATATGTGTGAATTAATTAGCCATCTTACGGGACGTCAACATATATTAAATGCACATTGTTAATGTTTCAATGGCGTATTGTAAAGGTCTTTGTTTAATCGCTGATTATGCATTTGTGAAATACAGGACAAAAGTTATACCATGAGCATCTCCTATAGGTAGCATTCAGGACTCGACAATTGCAAGACTCTTAATTCGGGAAAAAAGCGAACTACCGTTCGTTTCTCGCAAAGCCCAATGATATCTTACCTTGGCCTTGATTAGATTTCAAACATTTGTTGTCTTGTTTCGTTGTCCTCGGAACGCGATTCCGATGATAACAGCTGTTGAAAAGTTTCCGTGATGCCTCTTTGCTTTGTATTGGCTTTGCTAGTTATGATGAACCCTTTCCATTAAGGACGGTGCCTACTATTGTTACTGCGCATACGTTCTGCGCATCTCGAGATACTCGCATTTCCTATCGGCGGTGCTTATTAATACAGGGATATTCTTGCGTGGTTCAAAACTATGCGGAAAAAGCAGAACTTATCAAGTGCTCTTGGTATCCAAAAAGAAAATTGGGGGTAACCATGCATTTTTCAGAGATAATTAAGCTTCAATTTGGCAAAGAACGCCATACATTGCTTTTATTTTAAAGCTTTTTACAAATATTGTTGATTAATTATCTTCGAAAAATGCATGGTTATCCCCAATTTTCTTTTTGGATTTTAATAATACTTGTTAAGATCTGCTTTTCCGGCATATTCAGGACACCGCCCAAAAATACCTTTGAATTAGTAAGCACCGTCCTTAAATTATTGCAGAGCACCATGGTTAAGAAAATATGGTAAACCATCTCTGCCAGAACATTTGGTTTGATCACCGTACGACCGTACGACCGTCCACCTCTCCATGTATGCCAAATTAGGGAGTTTAAGCACGCGACGTTTTTGAGCCGCGGACGGCAACCGGAAATGGACATTTCGAATGCCAGGGCAGTACTGTCTCCCAGATTTTTAACCTAATCATCTCTAACGGAGGAAATATATTTAGCAATACAAAGGTAGAAAATATCCTGCAAAGGTTGGTCAAGACAACGTGAACATAGGCGTTGTTGCAATATTTCGGCTGGCCAACACCAGCCTTCTTCAGGTTTATTGAATGGATAAATGCTAGTAACAAGATCTTTATATTTACCGGAAATGACATAAAAAGGCTACGTGATGTGTTATAAAAACGGAAATGCATAAAAAAGAGGAGAGAGAATAATACATGATAACAAGATGAAAAAAACAAAAGAAAATTAAAAGGTAGCTGAACTAAATTACATTTCATCTCTTCTGTTAAGGCCTGCAGGCTCCAGTGTTTTTCCTCTGTGTATGAGGAATGCCTCACGAGCCTTTCTGATGGAGTCACGACTAGTGTGCAGTTGTTCGAGCGGTATAAGGATCATGTGATCCTCCGCGTGACCACTGGTCAGGAAGTGTCGTGAAACCGCAGTGGGGATATAAACCCCTTTTGTAGTTATACCCCCACTGCGGTTTCACGACACTTCCTGACCAGTGGTCACGCGGAGGATCACATGATCCTTATACCGCTCGAACAACTGCACACTAGTCGTGACTCCATCAGAAAGGCTCGTGAGGCATTCCTCATACACAGAGGAAAAACACTGGAGCCTGCAGGCCTTAACAGAAGAGATGAAATGTAATTTAGTTTAGCTACCTTTTAATTTTCTTTTGTTTTTTTCATCTTGTTATCATGTATTATTCTCTCTCCTCTTTTTTATGCATTTCCGTTTTTATAACACATCACGTAGCCTTTTTATGTCATTTCCGGTAAATATAAAGATCTTGTTACTAGCATTTATCCATTCAATAAACCTGAAGAAGGCTGGTGTTGGCCAGCCGAAATATTGCAACAACGCCTATGTTCACGTTGTCTTGACCAACCTTTGCAGGATATTTTCTATTTTAAATTTTTTTTTGGTGTGGTCACGATCTATTTTGATCCAACGTAGAGCAAGTTTTGATCGTACACGGTTTTTGCAGTGGTTTAATCCTTAAAAAGTAATACAAAGGTGATAGTGACAAGACAAGTTAAAATGGAAAACACCTCACCTCCGGTTGCCGTCCGCGACTCAAAAACATCAAAACGCTCAAAAATGTGATCAGTATCACCTGACCGTATCAAAGCCATACTCCAGCTGACACTCCAACTAGTTTACAACGTACACCTTTGATATTGGACATCCTTGTTATGGTCAATTGACAGCTGTCAAAAAAACATCCGCTGACCAGCATCACGGGACCATATCGTGGGCTCAAGCTAAGAACTCATCGAGGTCAGCTTTTTCGAAGTTGACCCCTGACCAGGTACTGGTTTTCGATTGGATCGCAGGCTCAAATCTGGTTAACTGCTAAACATTTTTCGCGCGCTTTCTGTGGCTCGACGTGGCTACACGGCGATACTACGTGAACTAAAAGTTCTTGCCAAAGCTTTTCGTGTTCAGGAGGAAAACGGTTTAGAAAATAGTTTTTTTCGGCATTTTTCGCCGGTTTCAATCCTGGTTTGACATAGACAGCTGTGGTCAGGACCACACTGGTGGCTACGCAGTTCTTCAAGTTAAGCATCGGAGGGATATAAACTTAAGGAGGCTCGAAATGGTTTTTCGTTGCTATAGTGTTTGTGAAACGATGAAAGACACCAAAGGAGGATATTTCACGGTG
>OX421448.1:16225800-16233300 GCA_949126865.1 Montipora capitata | reverse complement strand
AGTTCTATACTTGTAAAACTTTAAAAACCTTTGGGCTTGATATTAAAAAAAGGAATACTCTTTGGTGTGTCATTGATAACACCCCTTTCATAGTTCACTGGGCCTGGTCTAGTCAGAACTTACTAATTTCCTGTTGTCATTTTGTAATCAATTTTCAACTTGAACAGTCTGATTCTTTGGAAATGAACACAGAGAAGGGGGAACTAAGTTTGCTTGTAGGTGATAAGATCATTCTTACAGATTGAGAGAGGTGTACAAGGTTCAAGATGGCAGCTTGTTCAAGTACAACATGGGAATCATAGACCTTGCTATGCCCTTAGACAGTGGTTATTTATTTCAGGTCCACAGATTTAGTTCCCTAGGGATTTGGGGATGTGCTTAAACTCAAAACCTTAACCAGCTATCTTGCTCTAGTTCCTCTGACTCCGTGAGAGTTCCGCACTAAAACAAGTTGGTTTCCCCTTATTATTCGAAAGTACTTTGCTGTGACTTTTTGCCATAAACAGCCCAACCATTAACATTAAATATATTTTGCCTCTTTCCATCTAATCGGTAATACCCCTTGGTCGAGCCATGGGGTTATCCATAAGGTGATCATCCAACCAAGAGACGCCAATTTCGTCAAGTGCATGTGGTTTGAAACCCCGGTAAAACACTGGAATGACGCGCTATCCACGAGTTTCACGTAATTTATATCAAACCCTAGAGTTTCATAAAGCATCAATCTCTAGTTAACTCATTTCTCAATTGGAATATTAATAACACGTATTTGAATACTTTAAACAAAGACACCAAGATTAACAAACAACTTTTATTAACACCCTCTCTAATAAGAAGTAACAAGGCATTTTTTAAAGAAAACATCATGTTCATTCCCTTGTTTACGTTAATATTTATTTTACAGTTCTTAAAGTAGGCAGAGACCATGAAATGATTACAAGAACTCTTCGAATTACCAATTTTAACAGTTCCTTCTGTGTCTTTAGTTATTTCTTCATTGATAATGCTGCACTTAGGCGCCAACACCTCAGCAGACCTAACTTCACTAATCTTTGGCCGATGATCAATCCGGTCCCTAATTAGCTTCTCTTCCACACCTGAGTTAATTAAGCAACAAAACGTGCCGACTACATGTGAAAAATTCGTGAATATTTCCAATTTCTTTTATTCCTGAGGCGCGATTGAGGAGCTATTTCAAAAACTCGTGCATCGTGTTTAATCAGGGTTTCCAAACACTCGAAAACAATAAAATCAGTTTTCTCGTGTTTGGAAACCCTGATGAAACACTTGCACTCGTTTTTGATATAGTACATCAATATTGGCGAAATTTCTTGATATAGAGCCTTAATGGCGGGATTTCATCCTGACCCAGAGCTCTAACGGGCCTGAGATTCAGTAGCTGTTTCTGAACACCTTGGGAGGTAACTTGGATAGGATTGATGGTGTGAGGAATGCGGGGTAAGTGCCTGGAAGAGTCTTCTTTGGTAATAACACTACGGAAGTGGTCATTAATTAAGAGCATTGGCTTTAGAAAGGGGATCGCTTGTCAGGCTTCCATTAACAATGAGGTCAGGGACTCCAACATTGCCATCAACATTCGATCGTTTTATATGAGACCAGAATAATTTCGGATTCTCCTGGATATTCAAGGACGGCGGAACGTATTTTGCATTGAGGGGGGGGGGGGGGGGGGGGGCTAACAAGCAAGCGCCGGAGACGCTAACTTGTACGGGGTTCTGGAGAAATTCTCTGCCAGAAAATTTTGAAATCTTGAAGCTCGGAAATGCTACTTTCAGCATTCTCGGCGATATATCAAAACAAAAAAAACAAATAATAATAATAATAATAATAATAATAATAATAAACGTGGATCAACGGTAAAAACCGTTTTAAGATATTTAATTTTTTGCTTGAAATCGGGGGGCTATAGTCTAGAGAAGTGGGATGAGGAGGGTATAAAAAAGGAGGGACTAAAAACAAGAATGAATTAAAACTAGGGGCTCGCTCCTCTTTCACATTCGAACAGCCATTTGAAGAAAGAAAAACACTATTTCACTTAACCTCGTTGCAAAATGTTCATTCCTCGGTATCACGTTTTAAACACTTTTGGGTTCGGAACTACAGAGGGAATTCCAGCACTGAAAACGGCCAGAAACTTTCGGGTTATTCAAGAAAGAAGGCTACGCATGAATATCTCGAAAGAACGCAATGCTGAGGTTGTGTGTGAAAACTAAGGTGTTTCCAAACTGAAGAAATCGGGCTTTTTGTTTGTGTGAGATTAGCAGTCACAGAGGATCCGATGGGTGTCATCGTGTTTTCTCACACTTAAGACCAACAATACAGGTTGAGACGCGGACTTTTATTATGTCATCCCACTCTACCTTCAGAAAAAGCCACCTTTAGCACCAAGGACGAGCCATAAAAGGTGCGATGATGTGGAACACTTGAGAAATTTTCGAAGAGATATGTATGTCAACGAATCGTCTGGAAATCCCGTCCGTTATAAGACGTTTGAGATCACAAAACAATAAAAGATTTCAGATCCTCGGTCACTCTTTTGCTAAGACTGCCGGTGGCCATGTTGGATGATTAGCAAATTCAAGGCAAGATATGGGGAAGTTTTATTGTTTTCGTAGCGCGTCTGTGTTAAAAAAGGCGATATCGTTTCGCAACCGAGTATGTTGTGTACTCTCTTAAGGGTAACAATTAATTAAAATGACGGACATTGAACTATGCTCATTTGGTGTTCCTCTTATTTCACAAAGCCGTGAAGAGCTCGAAGCTCTTGATCAAAGTCTCAACATGCTTCACTCTGTCGACTATCAACTACATTGTTTCTAAAACCATCCTCCACGAAAGCCGCGAAATCCTCGGAATCCTCCACCGCGTCCCCCACGGAATCCACCGCCTTGATTGTTTCCTCGGTAGTGTCTTGGATCTTGGTAGCCACGCCTGGGTGGTGGACCGTCGCGTCCTCCTCTGTGCATCAACCTATGAGGGACAAATCGAGGAATATGACATGACGCTCAATCGACGGTCAACTTGAACTGCTTCAAACCTGACTTCGACCTTAGGCAACCTCGCTCTCACGTCTTCTCTTCTTCACTCCGAGACACCCTGGCATGGTCACGTTTGGCCGTGACAATTACAGCTGTCAGGGAGAGGTCCTCTTGTTTAAGTGGAGTCGATAGTGGCACTAACTAGCCCCTCTCATAAATTTTTGTTTGGTATAATTATTATTTTGAGACCTAGGTGACCAGACCGTACGACGGTCTCTTTCTCGACAGGGGACGGGGAGAAGAGAGGCCCTGCAAACGAGGTTGGTCAAAGTAAAGCACTCGAAGCCATAAATCAAGGTAAAAAATGAAGGGAAAAAAATCCATTTCATTTCGTATCGACCGCGGACAGCGTTAGGATTTAAAGCACCAATGTGACCAAAAAATGCAATTCGTATTTTTCTTCAGATTTCAAAAATATGTTAACTAAACACTAAGCGACCAAAGTTTTAAGCCTTGATTCCAAAAAGACACCTCCTTATTTTAACTGGAATTTTCCTATTTAATGGTCCGCCATTATTAAGATCTTGAGAGAGCTGGATCGAGGAGAAAATGACGTCAAAAACTCACTAGTTTAATTGTGCAATGCGTGTGTACGCCGCAGAATTAATATGCAGCACGGGAGTTTTGATCTTTCAGACTTTTAAACTCGTGTTTTGCATATATAATAAGCTTCACTCACACGGTGCCAGTCCGGTGTGAAGCAAACACTTTCAAAATAAAAGATGCACTCAAACCTTGACTTTCCCAGGGGGGTGCCCCCGCGGAGGAAATTGATTTCCACCCGGTCGGTTTTGCACACCAAAGGTGCCAGCATTAGCTCGCGACAGTGACTTGATGGCATCAGGAGCCCATCACCCGGAGCGTGCAACTTAACTATACTTGTGCAACGGCGTTTTCACAAGTAAGGTTATTGAATTTCCCGCTAATGAGACTCCCGCAGGAGCCCGATGACCAATTACAAGAAGTTAAGCTGACGTCATAGGGTCATCGAACCGTAACTGACTTTGTTATTTGATCTAATTCGCGGGAAGGGCTAGTCTAAAAATAAACCTACTTGTGAAAACGCCGTTTCACAGACGCTGTATGGAAGTTGCACGCTCCAGGATGGGCTCCTGATGGCATGCAGTATTTTTTCGTCCATGTGATTGGGTTTAGCGATAACTGAGGGCGTGGTAGCGGCACGAACTAACTCTGGGGGAGTCAGGGTGGCTTAGTGGTTATCTATCGAGCCTCCCACCACTGCGAGCCGGGGTTCAACTCTGGCCCCGGCCTGCATGTGGGCTGAGTTTCAGTCGATCTCAACCTGACTCGAGGGTTTTTCTCCGGGTACTCCGGTTTTCCTCCCTCATCAAAATCGACTCACAGCTAATTAACATCTAGCTGTGGTGCTGTGCTCCGACATCAAACATGGACTGTATAGCGGCAGCCAGAGGCGCCTTTGTATGCTTTCAGCCCGATGTCGTGAGCCGCGCCCTTCGCAATTCAGTCCTCGACTGCAAGTAAGGGTGATTAGCACTAGCAATATTTATTTATTTATTTATTAATCCAGTGCATGACGTAGTGCTACGACCATCGCAGCTTGATGATGAACAAAACGAAACTGCAACCTGACAGAAAACAAAACAAGGATGCGTGAAATAGTCTCCCTTTTCAACTTTTCTCTGAAAGTGAGTTTACATTCCACGATTCACTTATTTCAAACTGATCCAGACGTTCTTTCACTATTGTAGGATAAGGAAAGGGGAAGTTATTGCTTAGTTTATGTTTAAAAATTTGAGAGACTCGGAAATCTTGTCCTGACAACAACGACAGCTACGAGAACGTTATCTAGGAATATAATTTCCTGTTATTGTGATAATTTCCTGTCATTTGGCATGGAAAGTGTGCATCAACATTCCAGGAAAAAAAACTGGTATGAATGGTTTGGACGTTTGCAGAACGCAATGAAGATTTATCGCCAGGCTCTCGCGTCCACCACGCGACATTTCACGTCGTTTTCATGGCGATAAACATGACGAATTAAGAAATTTACCGAAACGTAAAACGCACGTGCAGGGCGTGCACAACCTTTTCGTTTTTGTTCATTGAACTTAATGTTTTATGGATTACAGAACAATAAGTTTTCAACGCTTCTACTTCACTTGTAAACCAAAATAAATCCGGTACAGCTGCTGCATGTTTTAGAAGTCGAAAGCCTTACAATAACTGCTTGGTGCTACATCTAATGCTACCTTAGAGTTTACAAGAGCATCCTCGAAACCGCGTAGTCGAAGTCGCGTGACCTCCCTTTGTATGACAATAAGGAGTTTAAGAAACGACGACGGCTACGGCGACGGTAACGTCAAAAAGCAGTAATATTATTGGTTAAAATAACCAAAATGATCGTGCTGCACGTGTGGCACGCATTTTTGAACATTTCTCTTGCGTACTCGTCAAAACTACTGCGTGAAATGAACAAATTTAAGGTTTTGACGACAACGTGGACAAACTACAGTGAATCTTTCAGTGTCACTCTTTAATTCAAATCCTTCCGTACCAATTCAGTTTTAGAACACTTCGCCTATATTGTAAAATATAAACAAAATGGAATAATCATGAAATACTTAGAATACCTCAAACTTATATTTTGAAGTAACACGTTCGTCGTCTTATTTCTTAACGCCTGGCCAAACGCTCGCAACATTTCAACGCAACATCTTGCAACATTATATATACAGGAGAAAGGAACACATACCGTGCATTTTACCCTTCGACACACCCATCCGAAAAATTGGTTTTTGCCCTGAGCGGGACTCGAAACCACGCCTCCCTGATTACTAGTCGGGCATGCTAAGCCACTACAACATCTAGGCTACCACGCTGGCAACGCAGCAGATCAATGAGATGACTTAGCAGCGTGGGGATCCCTAGGGCCCAACTTTCCTTCACTTGAGTGTGTATCCTTGCCTCTAAAACCCCAGACAGGGTTTAGAACACATGAAAGTTAGAAATTTCGAAGCAAATGAAAGGTATAGGGATCCCCACGCTGCTAAGTCATCTCATTAATCATTAATTTTAGCGAACCTTTTAAGTTACGTTCACCACTTTGCAAAGGAATTGTTTCTATCTTTTGGTCAGGTAGGCGCTAGGAATGAGAAGCGTGAACTCGCACACAAGCGTGCGCCTGTTGCGCGCTTCGAGCGAGCACAATTATTGTCCATCACCCTACCTATTTCAAACGCGTGCTACGAAGGAAATCGTTTCTCGGGTGTCGTTGTCTTACCTTCTCACCAAACACAAAGAAAGGAGACGGAAACGTTTGTTCCCTATTGGAGCAGTTCACCGAAGTTTTGTGGATCAACGCTGCTTTGCCTTCAGTTGTCAAAACCTTTCGCTTCTCTCGATGAACACACACATTGGGGTACAAACCAAGACACAGCAGCGCAGCAACCTAAAACCAAACATGTCATCACATACGACTAGCATTGATGAGGGATTAATAAATGGAGGGCTTTCCAACTTTTCGGCGAGTAAATCCTTCTAGCGTCGAAATACAAGACAGCACCGTAACTGTTTTAACTGGTTTGCAAGCAAGCTCCTTATTTGGAAATAGTGAGGTGTCTAGGGCCACCGACTGGCAAAGCCTCTAGTGACTGGAAAAAGAACGGACAGCTCTTCAAATTGAAGTAAGGAGATAGTCAATATGAACACCAGAAAATGAATGGAGAGATTTCCGGCTTCGAACTCGCTCGCACAGAACACCAGGTAATCAGGGGTTTTGGCGAAGTTATGAAATGTTCTCCTTCGTTGAACGCAATACGTGCAGTCAGCATTGCTTAAGAATAGTACCTTGGAAACTAAGGGTTACTAAAACTGTCGGGAACTGTTTTTGATTCGGCTGGCCGCATGTCGCTTCTAGCCACGAGATTCAAGTACGTCTCGCGATTCATTTTTTCGTAGCAAAACTAAGAGCTGCATTGTTCTAGGAGTCTAACCATATATCTTATCATATCTAGTTTGGAGTCTGGACCACTATAGTTAAACGGCTGAGGATGCATGCATTCTGTCAAGATAGAAGCCAATAAAACATTTTATCATTGCCTGTTACCTCATAAATGAAGCCCCGTTTTCTCGAGTCTGAGAAATGAGCCAATAACAGCTCTGGAATGATTTTTTTGCTCTTATCTACGATTTATGGTTTTTGAAATGTAATGAAGCACTTCCTTGACTTAAATCATACTGTTTTCGAGGAGGCTTTCAACTGGGAAACCAAAAGCCAAAACCCCAATAATTCTGTAGAAAATTACAAAATAATAACTATTAGACAATTTGCAGTGCTCCCATTAACTCCACCTAATCAGCTCCAGCTAATCAGATTACAGGGATTGGGCAATACCTTTTCTACCAACACAAAAGGGTGACCTCTAAGCGATCGAAGTATCGCTACACCTAGAAACGAATA
>OX421448.1:16213300-16215800 GCA_949126865.1 Montipora capitata | reverse complement strand
TGTAACTCCTGGTGGTACGGGCTCAAACACGCGGCGCTGATCTTCTCTTGGTATCTGCGAATGAAGAGGTAGAAGACGATACTTGCTGCTAATCCCTGGAACGAAACGAACACGAAAATATCAACAAGAAATAAATGACTACAGAAAAAGAAAAGACTAAGGACACCTTTCATTTGACAGAACTGACCGGCCAGACCGGGCATTTGAAGGACTAACTTTACCACGCCTTCAAATTAACACACTTCAAGGATGATGTTTACTCCTCCAGAGGAATTCGAGGGATTATCGAGCAAATTATTACATTTCTTTGCAAGCAGACGGGTCTGACCGGCCAGTTCTGACAGAAGAAAAGGGCCTTAAGTCTTGATCAATTAAAGAAACCAGCATTTCATAAAGAATTGGAAACGTCCATTTAAATCTTATTAAATAATGACATCTGAAACTATATAAGCGAGAATGGTAATTCAATAGCCCATTTCCCACATCAGCCTCGTTTTTAAGCCAGGCCATGAATTTACTCTCTTCTTCAATTCGCCCTTGTCACACGACGACCATATTGTCCCGGGAGACCAAAAAAGCTTTGTTTTACCACGGCAAGCCTCACCTCCATGGTTTCCACTGCGAGGCTTGGCGTGGTAAAACAAAGCTTTTTTGATCTCCCGGGACAATATGGCGGCCGTGTGACAAGGGCGAATAACCCATTTCTGAGTTGCTGCATGTCTCAGTTTCAAAACGAGTCCTGGTGCACCACCATTCAAATAGAAATGAGTTGCGTATTCTTATGCAAATCAAACTCATTTCCCTTACAATAGTTGAGCACCAAGACTCACTTCGAAACCGAGACTAACAGCAGCTTAGAAATGGCCCATTCCCTTGTGCTTATTCTGTGTTTCGTTTTCACACAACGCAAGTGAACACAAGCATAAGCGCAAACACACGAAAAAGCAAAATTTTTGATCCATGAGCTTGTGCTTGCGTCAACCTCGTTTTCACGGTGAAATAAGCGCTGTTATGCTTGCGCTTCTGCTTGCGTCGCTAATCAGGCTTAATACCGCAGGCAGCAAAGAAGTGAGTTTTTCCGCTGGCTGAAAAACGAATAAGGCGGAAAATATTTTTCATACACACAGCTGGGAGAACGGAGTCCAGTGTGTGGGTGGTCGTCAGGTCTGATGGTTTTTGGCCATTCGCCATTGCCAGACCTTCCCCTCCCACCCACCCCTCATGAGTCTTTTCAGTGCAGCGTTTTAGCTTAAAGGATATTTAACACATTCCATTCAGTTTGTAAATAGTGTTCACGATTTTTTCACCAGGGGTCTGTGATGATGATTTTATTACGTTTCGGTTTGTGAATGAAGGTCAAGCTAGGTGTGCGGCTTGCTTGGCTCCCAGTTGTGTGCGAGAACTGACAGTTGCCAGTTGTTTTTGTTTTCAATCAATGCAAGCATAGGGAAAGGGTTTTCTCCCCGATGCAATCATAGATTGATTAGGGGGAGTTATGAATGTGTAACTTTCCAAATTGTGGATGCGCTTTGAAGTATTTATGCAATGCGAAAATTAAGTTCCATCCCGGAAGAAAAATCAGCACAGCACCAGGGATGTTCAGGCCAGATATGTAGTTCAACAACGCCTGCAAAATCATCAAACATTTTAGTAAGTTGTAAGTGCATTAACTAAACGTTCAGTATTACCCTTTGTTCAATTACCTCTATGAGTTCGAAGGACATTTCTTTCTCGCTCAACTGTGCCAGAGCATTTTTGGTTTGGAGTGAATAATCCTCGCTGCAATTCATATTACAATTTTCCTACAAAAAAGGTCCAACAAGCAAATCATTAAATAAGTTTTTACTGCTACTTTCAAGTCAAAACCATTGCTTTTCCAACAACTACCTGCTCCTTCCAATGTCTCTTTATTGGTATATACTAAAACAGCGGATGACGTTGAACGCGCGCGCTGATTGGCGACTCAAACTCCGGATATCCTTTGCTATTCACCTCCGAGCAATTCGCGAAGAATTTGCGTCCAAAAATGTTGTAATCTTTGCAGGAATAAATGAGTTAAAATCATCTTTTTGTGCTATTTTGTCTCACCGTTTTAGTATATACTAAAACTATTCACCTCACTGTCGGTGGCTAGTGGTGGATATTTACATTCCACACACTGGTTTCAGTGATGTGTTGACGGGTGCCTGGGAAGTGGACTTTGCCTCAGTTGCAATGGTGACCTCCTTGCTGCTGAGGAGAGTGTTGCCTCCTCTTTTGTTACCTTTATGGCACCTACCCTCCAGTAAATTGGCGTAGTGTTTTAGTAAAATGTTAAAGTTTCAGAAACAAGACACATCAGAAATTTTATAGTATTAGAGTAGCTTACTTATCTTGGATAACGTGCATTTTTGAAAAAATGGCAAAAAGATCTGGAGATGATTCAGAAGGTGGGGAGTTCAAGAAACCAAGAGTTGAGGTCAGAGTATTGTGCTACATGTATAGTTTGATCAAAAAGTTC
>OX421448.1:16198300-16208300 GCA_949126865.1 Montipora capitata | reverse complement strand
CCTTATTCAGCGAAGGAAGGAGATTCACCAGGCCCAAGCTGCACCTGGAGCCACGCCAACAACAGTGACTGTTCCATACAGAGTGATTGAAACAGCTTGTGTAGTTCCGTTTGCAATGAGATTGACTCTGAATTTGTTGTGTTGCAGTCAAGGGTTTCTATCTAAAATATGACGAGATGAAGACGGACCCAAATGTTCAAAAATGGGATGTGCAAATTCTAACAGTACGTCATTATCTTTTCAAAATATTGAAAATTGTGCGGCATTTGTGCGGTGCTGCAGGGTTATCCTTGTTAATATTCTTTTCATCTGACAACTTTAGATCAGTCGAAATAAAAGACATTTGGATAAAGCTTCTATCATCCGATTCTGGGAAATTCTTGACAAGTAAGTGAATATGTTATAGGTGATTTTATATTTGGGTCCAATTTTTCCAAACTATAATCGTGGGCAAAATTTCTTAGGACAATGATGCAAAACGACGATTTTCTCAATTATTTCCAAAAGCAGTGCCATATTACAAATACACGTGACAGAGATACCACGCGCACCGGTGGCTCAGTTGGTTGAGCACCGGGCTGCCATGCGGGAGGTCGTGAGTTCGACTCCGGCCGGACCAACACTCAGGGCCTTAAAATAACTGAGGAGAAAGTGCTGCCTTTGTAATTACACCCGCAAATGGTTAGACTTCCAAGTCTTCTTGAATAAGGACTATAAACCGTAGGCCCGGTCTCACAAATATATTCTATGTTCATTAGTTCCCTGTGGGACGTTAAAAAACCCACACACTATTCGAGAAGAGTAGGGAATGAATTTCCCGGTGTTGTGGCTGTCCTTTGTGAATGTATGGGTTGGTGGGTATAGCAGGTCCACATCAGCTGAATAGCTGCCAAAACCTCAGCCTTCTCAAACAAATAAATAACAAACAAACATCAAACATTGTTTGGTGACTAACCATTTTACCGTTTGGCCACCTTCTGTGGTGCTGTTTGATCGTGTTTGGTCGTGTTTGATAAAATCTGGAAGGCCATCAAACATTTGATCAAACAACGTAAAACATTTCGTTTGTTCTCGTGTTTGATGGCCAAGGTATTGTTCGTTCAGACAGCCGTATCAAACATGTGTGACGCCTGCATGCGTACCACGCTTGCTCAGCCGCTTGTATCCTCTTTTAACCGTTTGGCCACTCACTTTAACATCAGCATGTTTGGTGACCAAACATTTCCCGTTTGGCCAGGCCCCAACTCTAGTTTCTTTCTTTCTTTTTTCTTTTTCTACCGGTAATGCCTTTCGCTAAATTTAATAAGGCCTCCCTTTCTTATTAAGCCTCCCCCCCCCCTCCCCCCTCAAATGTGCTTGAAACAGCCTCCAAAGAGGAGGCTTAATGGAGGATTTACAGTACTCGACTCAGTACGGTGATTTTTCTGACTTTCAGTTCATTTAATTTCATTTTTTTACTTAACTCTGAAGTTGACGTCCACTCAAGATTGTTGAAACATCAGTCCTAAATAACAGTACTTACGCAGAGGATCAAATTCCTTCAATTATGTCATTCCTGGGTTCAAACCTCAGTTGGACAATTCTGTTCGACATGGAGTAAGATCTGCTTAAAACGAGCAATTTAGGGCCTATTTCGATTGTTCCAGAATCAATAGTTTCAAGATTTTCTACTTTTTTTGTCTTCTCTTTTAAAGTGTGCATATCGAGTAAATCGTACGTCTATCAGCAACTTCTGGTTCAGTTTTAATCTTTTTCTTTCTTTTTGCGGCAGATTTATGATCAAGCACAAACCACAGCTGCGCTTCTGAGTTCAAATATTTTCCTCAAATTGAGGCTACTATGGGATCAGTGTAATGGGACTACTGATGCTGTATTACCACGGATAACGAATGTCTATGTGCGGAACGGAAGTCATTTCAATCATTAACGAAGCCCGAGAAGACCTGAGCTTGTAGCGACATGAACAATTCTCTTTGTGCTCATGTTAATTAATGTCGACAGTAAATTAAAAAACGAAACACTAGTTCAGACTTACTACATAACGACGTAGGCGTGACGAACCTTTTTTTCCACTAAAATTGTTGCCTTTGTTACTGATACTGTACGAAGGAGATCACGAGCGGCTGACAAGGGATGAACAAATGGTAGCCAGTTTCCTTAGACCTTGGATATTTCTTAATTTTCATGTAAGTCCTCCATCTTTACAGTTTAATTTGGCGTAACCATAGTGATTGTGCATTGTTTTGCTGGAAGGCCAATGTTTGGCAGAAAAGCTGGAGGGTCGAGAAAAAGATTTTTGAAAAATGGTAGCTTCAAGTAGAGATGTGGGAAATGACTAGGCTCCGGTTAATCGACGTCCTGTCCTGAGGCTTATGAAGGGGGCTTGCGCAAGACGACGGCGACGGCAAAGAGAACGCCATGAAACAAAAGCTCTGCAGTCTCCGCACGTGCGTACGCCCTAAGGAGCTTAAGCATGCGCGTTTTTGAGACGCTAACGGCAACTGGAAGAGACCATTTCGCGTGCCAGGACAGTGATGTCTCCCAGATATTATACCAATCATCTGTAATGGAGAAAAGACAATTAGCTATGTGATTGTGGTTGTGTGACGACAAGTTAAAAGGGACAACAGCTCACTTCCGGTTGCCGTCCGCGTCTCAAAAACGCTCGTGCTTAAGCTCCCTGTTCTCGAACGTGTCCCGCCGGTCCTCTTCCTGACAACCATCTGAAATGACCAAATTTGTGGCTACATGTATGTGGAAGAAAACGAGCACCTGTCGATAAATTTTCAAATTTTACTCCAAACAGCCGCACTTATTCCTGAAGTGTTGATCCACGTTTTACATGCGGAATGACTTAGACTAATTGCGAAATTACTACAAAAACGAGAAATAACATTTTTAGACAGCGGTCTTGTACGTAGCCGTAGTCGTGGTCCTTGTGTGAGCTCTTTATTAGGGAGTTTGTAAAGAAGCGGCTACTGCAACAGGGGCACCCAACGTCAATTTTCGGAAAATATCTGTTCGGAAGACGATTTGAGATCTAGAATTTTCGGATCATTTGTTGCAAAATTTATTGCTTGCCTGCCTCTCCAAGGATTTTCGAACATCTGAAAAATGGTATAATTGTCCATTTTTAACGGATTTTTACCTTAAAAAGGTCACCTATAATTTTCGGGAGCCTTTTTTCTGGCTGAAATTTTCGAAAAAGTAAATTTTGATCCCTATATTTTCGGAAATACGAACAGATGAAAAATTTTTAGGGGATAAAAATATGCCTATATGTACCGTTAAAATACTAAAATACGTTTAACAAAGCTATGTTTGAGTGGTTTTGAACTATATTCTCGTTGGGTGCCCCTGCTGCAACGGCACAAAACAGTAATAATCATTAATTAGGGAGCTTAAGCAGGCGCGTTTTTGAGACGCGGACGGCAACCGGAAGTGAGCTGTTTTCCCTTTACCTTGTCTTCACACAATCACATTTACATTGCTAAGTATCTTTTGTTCATTAGAGATGATTAGTATAAAAATGTGGGAGACACCACTGTCCTGGCACGCGAAAATGGTCTCTTCCGGTTGCCGTCCGCGTCTCAAAAACGCACGTGCCTAAGCTCCCATTGGTAAAAGGAGGGACTCTGTATGACAACGACGTGAAATCTCCAAATTTTAGTCGGGTGAATAAGAGGACTTGGGAGATGTTTTCTATTTGACTTAATATTTAATTGTTTAATGCACAGATGTTGGAGCCATGTTTTCTTTATTTTCTTGAAAGTTCAGATCATAAGATCTAAGAATCAAACCATGCAGGTTTACCCCTTTTAATCCTTCTCCTTACATAATTATATAACTATATCATATATATCTCTTTCTCAACTGTACCCAAAACAGAATATGTGTGGTGTCACACTTCACATCATTGGTATTTTGCATTCGATGATCAAACGAAAGCAATTGGAAACTGAGTAAAGTTCGGCGAAACGGCAATGTAGGAGGGTGGATCATCGGTAACATAATTTGTTAACATGACACGGTGCGCGGCTTAAAGGAATCACGAGACCTTTTTCGTGCCCTTGAAGCCATGTTTAACTTGTTATTTCAACGTGCCTTAAGACAAGCGTCCAAGTGTAAGACAAGCGTCCAAGTGTTCAAATGGTTTTAGGCGTTTTCACGGACGATAGGGTCCTTAAAGTGAATGGAGCTTTCTAAAAATGCGCGCAGGACCGTTGCTAGCCCTTGGCTAAAGAGATTATGTATGCGAGGGGTTAGGGTTAGGGTTAAGCCTGATTTTAGGTGAAAATCCTGTCGTTAGAACGTAGCGATACTAAAGAGATCGTTCCCATTTTGTTAATTATGGAAAGATCACTGAGATTGGTCGATTCCTACAGGGTGGATCGAATTGTTTTTCGTCTAATCGATTCTAATTAGTTATTCCTCTATTATGCGAGGTTACAAATAAAACGTATTCTCCATTGAATGACCATCAGGTTGTTGGGAAAGTGTACCGTCAGAATTATCTGAAAATGCAAATACATTACTTTAAATTTAAGGCGTTCGTTTAACTGATGATCCAGCTTTCTGTGAATTTGCTTCAAACTCTTAAAAATTCTTCCTTTGAAACGTAATTCAAAAATGACAATCATCATGCTTGTGCGCCTAGAAAGATGCCTCATGTGAAACGATTTCACTGGCCACTTTTAGCCCTTTCGAAAACCGAGCACTGGACAAAGGCCTGATACTCGACCTTGCCCAATTTGCTAGGCAAACCTGTTTGAGTTATTTCGTCACGAATTTTATATTGCTCAATTAAATATTTTTCGCCAGGTAGTTTTCAATGCTCTGTTCTACACGCTGATCGCAAAAAAGTTAGTGAAGATTTTATCAACCTGTGCGTGAACGAAACGTGAAAATCTGTCCAACGAACTATTAAGTTTGCACTTGAATGGGCTAGTCTTAAAGTAGCATTTTCAGAAATTGAAGTACTTTGCGCAAGTGGTGCATCGGGCTGCCATGCGGCATACCACGTAATAGTGTTCCCTTTAACCAAGTGCAAAAAAGACTCCAAACCCAAAGAAATAGCCTTGAGCTCTCCGTAAGAGGAGCTCTTCCGAGCCTCCTCAACATTCCACATCTTATGAGAAATGGTATTATGGAATTCCACAATGTGACTAGCACAACCCGTAGAACTCGCATCGGAATAGCACACGCCGGAATAATGACGATGTGGGGAGACGAGAACCTACTGTTAAGGAAGGGAATATTTTCCTGCCAGAAACAGAACTCAGGGTGGAAGCCGACAGAGAAATTCTGTTATCCCAACCAGAGCTACGCAAAATATCGATATGGGAATATCTGGTCAAGATACGGGTGATAGTCCCAAACACAAAACCCATGGAAGTAATCTTCCCCACAAAACAGGCCAATTTCCTAGCAGTAGAAAAGGATATTGAGCACGGATAGAGTGGAAAACAAGTTCAGCACTAGAAATCCTCTCTGGGGGAATGGAAATATTGCGACTAGACAAATCAACACAAAAACCCAACCATACCAAACAGGGAGTGGGCTGCCAAATAGATTTACTCTCATTGGGAAGACGACAGAAGTGAAGACTTAAAGTGCCCATAGCCCCAAAATATTTTTTTCGCTAAAATGAATCTTTGCACCTGTTCGAAACGCATTGCGGTCATTTTTTTCCTTTTTGTAACAAATCCTGCCATTTTAGAAAGTTGCGAAAGGCCAAGCATCTTTTGTTCACGACTGAGTTAGAAAGGGAGTGGATCTATTCCTGTTTTTACGTCACAAACTGATTTACATTGCAGTAACTCTTTGTAAAAATGCATGCAAAGTAGATTGTGACGTCAAAACAGGAATAGAGCCATTCCCCATCTGATTCGGTAGTGAACAAAAGATGCTTGGATTTTCGCAACTTCCGAAGCCTATAAAATGGCAGGATTTGTTAGAAAAAGGAAAAAAATGGCCGCAAGGCGTCTCGAACAGGTGCAAAGATTGATTTTAGCGAAAAAGATATTTTGGGGTTATGGGCACTTTAACGAACTTGGAAGCAACCTCACAGCGAGCAAAAGCGCGAGCGGAACCAAGATCGTCATCAAGGTAAACAGTGATCCTAATTGCATGAATTCGCCAAAATCTTACAAGAGCACAAACTACTGAAAATATAGGGGACTTAGGACAACCCGAAGGGGAGTACTGTAAAAGCAAAAAACTTCCTAACCCCATTAACAACCAACGTAGCTAGGAAGGTCTGATGATCATCCAAAATATCAACCGGATTTAAGGTCAAATTTAAACATGAAAATAACCGTAGGAAGGTAAATAGACGCGTTCCTTATGTCCTCAAACTTGAATTTCTTCTTCCATGCAAATGTCAATAAGTACCTAATAAATACCTGCTTATTCACATGACGGAGGTCCAAAATCAACCCCTTTTCCCCAGTACTTTGAATAGAGACGGATAGAGGGTTCTTGAACCACATGGACGAAGGGGGGCGGGGGGAGGAAACTGGGAACCTCAACAATGGAGCCCGAAAAAAGAAGCTCTTGAACAGCTTTCCCTACAAAATCAGCATGCGCCAAAGCAGAAGTATTGTTACAGAAAAGAGCCTTGGGAGGAACACTGGTAAAAGGAATTGCATAACCCTTATCAATGACACGAAGAATAAAATTATTCAGTGGCCTCTAAAGTATGAGACCAGAACTTGTAATGGGCTCTGAGCCTACCTTTAACTATGGGTATACGTAGACGGAGCACTTTCAAATTCAAAACTATCCACAAGAACATGGCCGAAATCGAAAATACCTTCAATAGTCTCACGAATATCATACTCCGATATGGACTTACTGCTGCCCAGTAGTGCCGGAGGATTTGTCTGGGAGCTGCTTACACATTGATCTAAAAATAGGACTTGGTGGAAGGGCATTCGGTTCTACAATGGCCAGACTTTCAACAGGTGAAACAGATGTCATTGCTGGCTTTTCCGAAGCTGGTCCTCGACGGTTGAGGACGAAAATTAGTGAAATTATCGGAAGAAATAGAGGCAACCGATGCAAAACCAGACGACGATAATGGACGTCTGGCAACCTGAAAGAGGAGAGAAAACAAAAAACTAATTGAAGGTTTAACTGATAGGCACTGAACTGCCCTAAAGTGAAGATGAATAGGTGATAAGCGTATTTAAATAATACGACAAACAAAACACCCCGAAAAAAGAACCCTCCCAAATGTGTTATGCAGTGCGTAACCAAAATACCAATGATGAGAACGCAACGAACAGAAATACATTTATTTTCTACACTGCTTACCGAAAACAACTTATTTATGTTCCAAACTATCACTAATAAAACACCAATATGATACAAGAACAATGAATTTATTGTAAGGAAGGAATAGGTACAGTAATGATAAAGAACGGGCAAAGCCGAGAAGAACAAAGAAAGTATACTCAACTTCTGTCCAGACTTTGCAACCCGGGACATTTTTTTTCTTTTTCAGCGCTCTCTGCCCGGTGGCACGGATCCTCTTTTCGTCTTCGGAACGCGAAGCAACCTCGTCAAGAGTGACTCCCATGAGCTATTTCTTAATCTTAATTTATCCAAATTTATATACCTTCAAAAGGCTCTTATATTAAATTTCTTTTTTCTTTTTTTCTTTCGTGGCGTACCTGTAAATTAGCTTTTAGCTATGCGTACTGACCACGTTAAATATATTGATTGATTGATTGATTGATTGATTGATTGATTGATTGATTGATTGACGACAGGAGCCGACGATGATTGTTCTTTAGGAGGGGCATTAAGTTAAACTGGTTACCAGTTAAAGAAAACGTTGAATTCAATATTCTCAAACTCGCTCATAAGTCATTATACGACAAAAATAGCTTTCCTGAGTATCTGAAACTGAATCTGCATCAAGTAACTGCTTATAATTTCAGATCATCAACAGCACCCGTATTCTCCATTCCTAAATAAAAAATCAGGAACCTTCCAGCACTCGGCGGCAACGCTGTTTAATAGACTCCCGATAGTAATAGGAAACATTTCAGATCATAAAGTTTTTTGCCGCAGTGCTAAGAAACATTTGTTTGCTAAGCATCAGTCTTGAATTCACATAATTATTATTGTATATTTTAATACTTATTGATAAGTCACATTTGTTAATTTATTATTGTTATTACACTTTGAATCATATTGTAGGTTTCTTAGTTTAGTATTTTTACAGAAGAAGAGCCTCTTAATTGTTGGATTCTGTAATAAACCATTATTATTATTTATTATTATTATTATTATTATTATTCTTTAGGAGGGGCATTTGACAGAAAAATCCGACGATATGGTGGGGCACTTGAACACCCTTTTGGCTCGAGGGGGCGGGATTTTGAACGATTCAATCTTCAAAAGTTCAAATGTCCGGGGTTTCCCGGACCGGGGGGGGGGGGGATGTTGAAGGTTCGAGTTGATCGGGGCATTAAAAAGGCCTTCGACCACCATTGATCATAATATTCTCTTACGGAAGCTCCGTATATGTGGTGTTGACACGATCAGTTCAACAAAAAGTCGAAAACGTGAAACAAAAGTTTACGCTAATCCTGGATTAAGTTAATCGACTCTCGAGGAACCGGGCCCAGTTGTCTAATGCAGCACCGGTTTGTTTCTTGGGGCATCAACGATCTGATAAGCATTGATCAGATAAACATTGAGATCGATGCTAAATTAATCACTAAAGTTAAAGAAGCTAAATCACTAGGCGTGATAATTGACGAACACCTCTCATGGTCTAATCATATAGGTGAACTTAGCAAGAAGATATCTTCAGCTATAGGCGCCCTTAAACGTATAACACCATACATCTCAGAGCGCACTGCAACCTCGTTCCCAGGGTCTCTCATCTTAACGCCTGGGGCGAGCGAGGAGAGACCCTGGTAGGGTCTGGTCACGTGTCTCCCAGAATCTGGGAGATGACAATTTATCCAATGAAGGGAGGGGCGGCTTAGTAAGAATTTTGTCCATACTGAGACTACGGGAGTGCGGAATGTGTTGTCACCAAAACAAACCAAGTTTCACGTGCTGCGGTATGTGAACATATGTTCTTCTGCGGCTATGTCCGGCGATAATAGTTTGCAAACGCCGAAGAAAACATATACATCGTCTGTCATAAGTTGCTGTAGATTGTGCGGTTCAGTCAAAGACGTTTTACATTGTAAAAATCTGTTCAAGATCTAGAAGGCCACTGAAGAATTGCTCGCCTTAGACGAGGCTGTGTTTGGAGGAAGTGTGTTTGAATTCGACAAAGCTCAACGCGACAAATTCCTTGTTTAGAGAGGACCCCTCCCTAGTGTTTTCAATTGTCACGGAAGCACGTGACCAGACCCTACGAGGGTCTCTCCTCGCTCGAGAGACCCTGGGAACGAGGTTGAGCGCACTGCCCTCCAAATCTATCAAGCGTTGATCTTACCCCACCTTGACTATTGTAGCTCCGTTTGGGGCGACAGCAACTTATCCTTAAGTGATAAACAAACTTCAAAAGCTTCAAAATAGGGCTGCCAGGGCGATTACCAGGTCCAATTACGACACAAGCGCCACTTTCCTTTTAAATCTGTTAAATTGGGATGATTTAATTACACGCCGGCAAAAGCTTAAAGCCATATTAATGTTTAAAACGATTGACGATTGACGATTTTCCTGGCAAGAGCGCCTCGCTGGCAGCACATGCTCTTCGCTTTTCACTGCTCTTCTTCGACTTCTCATAATTTGTTCTACAATCGTTCTATCATCCATTCCATCTGATGTTGGATTGCAGTTTTAACTTGTGGATGTGTCTTACGAAACTCGAAGATGCAGTACACGAGATCGGCATTATTTTCCATCTTCTCCAAAACGTCGTCGCAACCATTGAACCATGCATTGTGGAAGAAACTAATCGAGAATGGGATTGCTAGGGTGAAACCGACGCGCCGTGGATGCCGAGCTGGTCCGAAAAAGAAAAGAC
>OX421448.1:16178300-16193300 GCA_949126865.1 Montipora capitata | reverse complement strand
GTATCGCGAGGTCAGGGGTTCAAACCCCGTTGAAGCGCTGAATTTTTCAGGCTTCTCTATGCAATTGCTAAAATTGTGTCCATAACTGCGAGGATCATAGCTTCACTTGATTTTATATCCGCATTTCAGTATATGATTCATTTCATATGTCATTTCTTTCAGAAATTTTGTTCTCACTTTTTCTTCCGGCCATTTGATGAGGGCCAGTCTCGTGCTCTCAAGTTGCCTCGTTCGTGCCCAAAAAGAATTCTGGATAATTGTGTCATTCCACGAATGTTCTCCGATTCCCATTTCATAGACTTTTTAGAAGTGTCGGGCCATCCAGTCCAACAGCAAAATATACCATCGATTGAAATTTCTAGCTTTCAAAACTTGTCCAAAATTGTATCAATGGGTCTGGAAATTCATCCACAGAAAGGCCAGAGAGACAAAGTCACTCGTGAATCGCCATGTTTGCAAAAAAGCATTTTAGGCGTCCCAGTCTGCATGAAACCATCTGTCACGGCACCTCTGTCTCGAGAAGACCTGACACGGTTCTCACTTTACGTATATGCCTATACAATCAACTGAAATGTCAATTCCTTGTAAAAACCAGCACCTTTTTCCGGTATTGGTACATATCGGAGAGCCGGAACATTTACGCATGTGCTGACGGAATGTTTGAACGAGAGAAAAACGCAGTACCTCTGGACATCGCGCCAGAGCGTCGTACCAGACGATACCGGGATTTCGACCTGTGCATCGCTTTCGGACGTGGTTGGCCCTTCGCTTATTTCAGATACTGACCTTCCTCCCGATACGGCAGTGATGGAGAGAAATGTCGACCCTTAGTGTCTAAGAGAGAGATCCCTTTCCTTCACACAGCTCAGTTCCGCCTTTGTCAATTTAAAGAAAGATTTCGATCGCTTTAATATTCTTGGAAAAAGTCATTGTATCTTCCATATGGTACGCACTGGAATCGCGGATTAAAAGTGTACGTATGTGTCCCGCTAAAGGTAACACACATAAACTTTACTTCATCTCGAATTTCAGAATAGCTACAAGATCTAATATCTTCCAGACATTACATTTAAAAAAAATACATAACATATACGGATACATAACTAAGTATATATAATATTTAAAGCTACATTAATTAAAAAGAGAAGCGGCTATACAAAATGCGGCCCTGGATTCTCATTTTAAAACCTGTAAACTCAGTGGTACGGGTAAAATCCGGTAGCGCATTCCCCGGGCGCATTCCGGCCACAACTTAGCTGACAAGTGAAAAAAAAAGTATTAAGAGCATAACTTGTTGTTCTACGTTTACCGAGGGATGCAATTTCCGCGAAGATCATGAGAAGAAAATCGAAGAGAAAACTTATTTTTCATGTAAGCAGGAAAATCGTTAAAAAACAGACTTTTTATACAATGATATGAGGAAATTTTGAATGCACTTATTGCACAGAGATGTAGAATTTGACTTTAGTGAGAAGACCATCGTAAGAGGACACTGAGGTAATCTGTAAATACACATCTAACTTGAATATTCTCTTATTTAGCGCTGCTAGTCTCTCCGTATTGTGCACACCAAAAAAATGCCAGATAGAGGAGCAGTAATAAAAAAATGATACTATTTGTAAATGTTAAGTATGGTGTCCCTAGGTATAACGTTGCGAAAGTGTATCATAACGTTAAGTTTATTATTAATCTTTTTGCACACATTTGATATATGACCACAGAGAAAAATCCAAATTATTGTCTATTTCCATTTCAAAGATCACTAGTGTATCCTTAAGGGGGGTGGCTCTTAGGCTACCAAACCGTTGCTCTGGACTCCTTCAAATAGCCATTTCTTTAACTAGCCATTAGCCATTCCTTTAACTCTACAGTTATCCTTTTTTGCCAAGTGTTTTCTATTTAACATTTCTTTGTCTGGTTCAAATCACAACCACATTTGCTAAATCAAGTGACCAAAACAGTAAATCTCTAAAAACTCAGCGAGTTAAATATGTTTTCCACAAATTTTAAACGCAAAAGTGTGAGAACATTCTAGCACAAAATCTGTAGCATGGATTTTAAAAGAAATCATTTCTCAAAATAATTATGACGTCATAAGGCTCTCCCTTGATACACTTTTCAAAATATCAGTTCCATTTTTTGTCGAAATAGAAATTCCATGCTACAGTTTACGAAAAATGATGGGAAAGTTCCCATCCGGTGAAAAAAGTGCCTCTCTTTCGTTTCCTGAGAGCTTTTACCTGTTTTACACTGAAACGTAATTCAGAGGACTGGGAGTAGTTGCGCATGCGCGTTCTGATTGAAGTGATGTCACATTTCTATTGAAAAAGTTACTTCATAGAACCATCCATGGAACCTTTTTGCAGGGGTCATTGACTAAAAGCTTTCTTAGCAACCATTGTCTTCTGTAGTTAAGAGCTACCCCCCTTAACAAGGAATAAAAAGATATAGTAAGTATCACCAGGCCATAGCCCCCCGTTTTTCAGTTTTCGTAAAATAAACGTTTATCTGCAAGGTCCAAAGGGCCCAGGTAAAAGTGAAAAGGAAACAGAGGTCACCTAAAGTTACAACAATCCACTGTCAGAACGGTTACATCAATTCACTATCGGAACGTGCACTAAGCTACAAAGACCAGATAAGCAAGGCACAAAGTCTAATGAGGTGCATACATTAAGAGCATAGCTTCAATCTAAAAGTCCATCAGGGTACAAGGCCCACATTAAGACTAAGTAACAATTAACCGTAAATAATTACACGAAAGAGGCGGCAAACGGTGTGGCATATTACAAGTTTTAACCCTTTAAGTACTAACCACGCATATATGCGTGGAAAATACCGATACTACTTTCAATAGTTAAACTTTAGTCAAAACGTCATGATAGTGTGTTGATAGTACCAACTGACTGGCATGACAATATCACAGTCTGGAATCCCGAGGTGAGTGCCGATTTCAACCATATTATATACTGTTCCTTTGACAAAAAATCAAGAAAGGCCAGGACTTACCTAAGAGGATAACAGCATAAAAAGCACTACTTATCGCTAATTTTCTATGGGGACTTGGCACTCGAGCTGTTTCCTATTAGAGTTTAGTGGCGTCCTCCCCTTTTAAGAAAATAGTTGGCAACTTTCTCATTACCTTGAAGTATTGCCAACCTCAGTGGTGTCAAACCATCGCTGCTCCTTAAATCAATGTCAAGTCCAAGAGACAGTAGCTTCTCAATGATGACATCATTACCGCCCTCCGCAGCATAGTGTAGCAATGTCCACCCGTTCTTGTTTTTCAAAGTAGGATCTGATTTTCTTTCTATTAGGACACTGAATGCACCTAATCTACCACGACAAGCTGCAATCATCAATGGCGTTGCTCCATCGCTGCGTCTTGAATCAATGTCAAGTCCAAGAGACAGTAGCTTCTCAATGATGACATCATTACCGCCTTGCGCAGCATAGTGTAGCAATTTCCACCCGTTGTTGTTTTTCAAAGTAGGATCTGACCCTTTTTCCATTAGGACACTGAATGCATCTAATCTACCACGACAAGCTGCAATCATCAATGGCGTTGCTCCATTGCTGCGTCTTGAATCAATGTAAAGTCCAAGAGACAGTAGCTTCTCAATGATGACATGATTACCGCCTCTTGCAGCATAGTGTAGCAACGTCCACCCATCGTTGTCTCTAAAAGTAGGATCTGACCCTTTTTCCATTAGGACACTGAATGCATCTAATCTACCACGACAAGCTGCATTCATCAATGGCGTTGCTCCATTGTTGCGTCTTGAATCAATGTAAAGTCCAAGAGACAGTAGCTTCTCAATGATGACATGATTACCGCCCCTTGCAGCATAGTGTAGCAACGTCCACCCATCGTTGTCTCTAAAAGTAGGATCTGATCCTTTTTCCATTAAGACACTGAATGCATCTAATCTACCATGATAAGCTGCAATCATCAATGGCGTTGCTCCATTTCTGCTTTTTGAATCAATGTCAAGTCCAAGAGACAGTAGCTTCTCAATGATGGCATCATTAGCGCCTCCCGCAGCATAGTGTAGCAATGTCCACCCGTTGTTGGTTTTCAAAGTAGGATCTGATTTTCTTTCTATTAGGACACTGAATGCATCTAATCTACCACGGCAAGCTGCAATCATCAATGGCGTTGCTCCATCTTTGCTTCTTGAATCAATGTAAAGTCCAAGAGACAGTAGCTTCTCAATGATGACATGATTACCACCTCCTGCGGCATAGTGTAGCAATGTCCACCCGTTGTTGTTTTTCAAAGTAGGATCTGATTTTCTTTCTATTAGAACACTGAATGCATCTAATGTACCCTCAAAAGCTGCAATCATCAATGGCGTTGCTCCATCGCTGCTTCTTGAATCAATATCAAGTCCACGAAACAGTAGCTTCTCAATGATGACATGATTACCGCCCTCCGCAGCATAGTGTAGCAATGTCTCCCCGTTGTTGTTTTTCAAAGTAGGATCTGATTTTCTTTCTATTAGAACACTGAATGCATCTAATGTACCCTCGCAAGCTGCAATCATCAATGGCGTTGCTCCATCGCTGCTTCTTGAATCAATATCAAGTCCAACAGACAGTAGCTTCTCAATGATGGAATCATTACCGCCCTCCGCAGCATAGTGTAGCAATGTACACCCGTTGTTGTTTTTCAAAGTGGGATCTGATTTTCTTTCTATGAGGACACTGAATGCATCTAATCTACCATGATAAGCTGCAATCATCAATGGCGTTACTCCATCGCTGCGTCTTGAATCAATGTCAAGTCCAAGAGACAGTACCTTCTCAATGATGACATGATCACCGCCTCCTGCAGCATAGTGTAGCAATGTCTCCCCGTTGTTGTTTCTCAAAATAGGATCTGATTTTCTTTCTAATAGGACACTGAATACATCTAATCTACCATGATAAGCTGCAATCATTAATGGCGTTGCTCCATTGATGCTTCTTGAATCAATGTGAAATCCAAGAGACAGTAGCTTCTCAATAATGGCATGATTACCGCCTGCTGCAGCATAGTGTAGCAATGTCCACACATCATTGTCTCTAAAAGTAGGATCTGACCCTTTTTCCATTAGGACACTGAATACATCTAATCTACCACGACAAGCTGCAATCATCAATGGCGTTGCTCCATCGCTGCGTCTTGAATCAATGTCAAGTCCAAGAGACAGTAGCTTCTCAATAATGGCATCATTACCGCCCTCCGCAGCATAGTGTAGCAATGAAAACCCGTTGTTGTCTTTCAAAGTAGGATCTGATTTTCTTTCAATTATGACACTGAATGCATCTAATGTACCCTCACAAGCTACAATCATCAATGGCGTTGCTCCATCTCTGCTTCTTGAATCAATGTCAAGTCCAAGAGACAGTAGCTTCTCAATGATGACATGATTACCGCCTCTTGCAGCATAGTGTAGCAATGAAAACCCGTTGTTGTCTTTCAAAGTAGGATCTGATTTTCTTTCTATTAGGACACTGAATGCATCTAATCTACCATGATAAGCTGCAATCATCAATGGCGTTGCTCCATCGCTGCGTCTTGAATCAATGTCAAGTCCAAGAGACAGTAGCTTCTCAATGATGGCAATATTACCGCCCTCCGCAGCATAGTGTAGCAATGTCCACCCGTTGTTGCTTTTCAAAGTAGGATCTGATTTTCGTTCTATTAGAACACTGAATGCATCTAATGTACCCTCATAAGCTGCAATCATCAATGGCGTCGCTCCATCTTTGCTTCTTGAATCATTGTCACTTCCAAGAGACAGTATCTTCTCCACGGAAACGTGTTGGCCGCCTTTTGCCGCATAGTTCAGGAGTATCCACCCATCATTGTCTTTAAAATTGGGATCTGGCCCTTTTTCTATGAGGACACTGAATGTATCTAATCTACCACGACAAGCTGCAATCATCAATGGCGTTGCTCCATCTTTGCTTCTTGAATCAATGTAAAGTCCAAGAGACAGTAGCTTCTCAATAATGACATGATTACCACCTCCTGCAGCATAATGTAGCAGTGTCCACCCGTTGTTGTCTTTCAAAGTAGGATCTGATTTTCTTTCTATTAGGACACTGAATGCATCTAATCTACCATGATAAGCTGCAATCATCAATGGCGTTGCTCCATCGCTGCGTCTTGAATCAATGTCAAGTCCAAGAGACAGTAGCTTCTCAATGATGACATGATTACCGCCTTGCGCAGCATAGTGTAGCAATGTCCACACATCATTGTCTCTAAAAGTAGGATCTGATTTTCTTTCTATTAGGACACTTAATGCATCTAATCTACTCTGACAAGCTGCAGTCATCAATGGCGTTCCTCCTTTGCTGCTTCTTGAATTATTTTCAGTTCCAAGAGACAGTATCTTCTCAATGGAAACGTGTTGGCCGCCTTTCGCAGCATAGTGCAGGAGTGTCCACCCATCATTGTCTTTAAAAGTAGGATCGGACCCTTTTTGTGTTAGGACACTGAATGCATCTTGTCTACCATGATAAGCTGCAATCATCAATGGCGTTGCTCCATCTTTGCTTCTTGAATCAATGTCAAGTCCAAGAGACAGTAGCTTCTCAATGATGACATGATTGCCGCTTCTTGCAGCATAGTGTAGCAATGTCCACCCATCATTGTCTCTAAAAGTAGGATCTGACCCTTTTTCTATTAGGACACTGAATGCATCTAATCTACCATGATAAGCTGCAATCATCAATGGCGTTCCTCCATCGCTGCGTCTTGAATCAATGTCAAGTCCAAGAGACAGTAGCTTCTCAATGATGACATCATTACCGCCTTGCGCAGCATTATGTAGCAATGTCCACCCGTTGGTGTCTTTCAAAGTAGGATCTGACCCTTTTTCTATTACGACGCTGAATGCATTTAATGTACCTTCACAAACTGCAATCATCAATGGGGTTGCTCCATCGCGGCTTCTTGAATCAATGTCACGTTCAATAGGCAGTATTTTCTTAATAGTAATGACGTCTCGAAGCTTAGCGGCTGAGTGCAGTAGTGACTCTTCATTTTTGCTGTGCATACTGTTCGCATGCTTTGCATTAGAATGTTCATTTGCTTTTGAATCTATCCTTTGATCGTTCTGCTGGTTGGACGGAGAAATGCCACACCCTATAGACAGAACACAGTACGAGATAAGTATATAAACCATCTTTCGTTACTGACCTTCAATTTCCCTTTTTTGCAGTCACTGGTTTTACTATTGAATAATTCTCAAGTCTATCAGTTAAATTTATATTGACTTGTGTTAAATGAACACAAGTCTGCAACTTAAACGATCAATTAAGGTGGCTCAAAACGGTTTCGTCATTTTTTTACTACGACAATCTTTGGTTTGTTTCCTTGAAAAGGAAACAATACTCAATTATTGTTCAACAAGTTTTGATCTCTTCTTTTCTGACATAATAGGTTACCATAGCAACAACATAGCCTCTTAAGTCACCTCTAATTTTAGCTTTATGTTCCTGTAACTCACAAATGAGTTACGTTGATCCCCATTTTTTTAATCATTGAATTGCAATTCGCATATTAAGATTCATCTTTCTGGAAAGTTTTAAACAAATCTATACTGTAGGTTCAGCGCCACATTAATTTTCGATAACTTAAGATGGCTCTTCGATACCCTTTTCAAGGAAACAAACTAAAAATTGTGGTAGTTTCGATCAATCAAAGAACTAGTGTTAAAAAATAACGAAACAGTTTTGAGCCACCTTAAAAAACATCACTAATTTGCTGCAGTCATCGACAAAGTTACCTATACTACGCGACCTATTTATCGCCTTTACAAGTGGCGGACAAAATTGAGTTTAAGTGGACGTTAATCCAAGAAAATCTGTTGTTATGATGTGAAAACAACACGGCCGAAGCATGCACTAATACTTAAACTCACTAAGAAAAAAATAAACCAGTTCAAAAGTTATTGTTTAAAGGATACCGTTTCTTTTTTAAAGAAAACGTTTAATTTTCACTGCGTGCCGGATGTATTTGGAATAAAAACTGCTCTGTATATGTAGGGTAATTCAAACTGTTTTAAGAGCAAACCAAAACAAGTTCTTTGAAGATTGAGTGCAAGTTTTTAACGGGCAAGTCGACTGAATTCAACAAAACGTGATGCAAATGTTACTTGTGTAAGTATGTGCAAGACCCGGGGTACAAGACAACCAGGAGCTCACAAATCCAGTACTCAGAGGTTGTCCTGATCAACGGAGGACTATGAGTAAGGGATTGTGTGACCAGGGACCACTTAATTAATCCCAAAATAGCTCATTTGCATGCCATGTGTGTCCACGTTTTGTAGGTCTACTAATTTGTAAGCGACGAAAAGACATTTTTATGTAGTCTTGTTAACTGATTGAATAAACGGCCTCCCCTGTATCGTATGGCATTTAATGATTTATTTATGAGTTAATTGGTTGGTTTACCTATTTTTTATTTATTTCATTTTATTTTTTTTGAAGGGAGGGGAGGGGGGTAAGGTCCAAAAGTATTCACCAGGGAGCACGGGTGACCACGGGTGACCAAGAGTGACCACGGGTGACCACGAGTGACCACGAGTGACCACGAGTGAGATTTAATCAAAATATCTCAGTGCTGTTATTATGACTTCATTACAGATTAATTTTCACAGTATTTCATCAGGTAATGACTTACTCACGTTACTCAAGTTATTTACTGTATAAACGCATAGCGGATGATTTGAAATATCTTCCGAAAAAAAAAAACTCCCCGTTTCCCCCGCCCCACCCCGTCTGTCTCTCTCTCTCTCTCTCCCTTTCCGAGATGTGTAAAAACTTGCAGTCTGGACTATACATTGCAGATTGCATATGGAATGAGAGGAAACCCAAAATACTAAAGATAGCTTTAAAGCAAAACGATCATTATAATGGTCATAAATATCACATGACCATTTTATTTGGCACAACCCAATTAATGATGTCAATGATCAACCCTTAGCTTTGGAAAATTCCTTTCAACTTTCAACTGAATGTGTTGCCGATGATGTCTTAACAAGTACTTCATTGAGTTTTGGGTCGTAAACTCACTACTCCTAGCGTCATAGTAATAGTCCGACCATTTTCTTAGCTTATATATCCTTTGGGTAGTGAACAATTCGTATAAATATATTTTTATCAACACTATTACTTTTTATTACATCTAACCTCTACGTATGATTCCAGAAATACATATATGTTCTTATGTTCCGTAAAGAAGCTAGAAATGCAAGCTTTTTTATCGCTCTCCTGTACGTTTGTTTGGCACATAAAGTAATGGTACACCTGTGTATGAGAACAGGAAGGGATAACATGATCCAGTTGGTTAATTCCAAGACATTACCTTACCTCGAGTTAATTAACAATTATTCTTTGAAATCGAGGTGAATAGTGGTAGAATATTCTGCCACTAATCAGATTGTTTGAAACGCCAAGATCACTGAGTGAGTATATACTAAGAAACAATATTCATTATGGGGAGGAAGCCGAGATCGTTCCCCAGTTCAACTTAAGTTCCCTTATTTTGTCGATTTATAGGGCCTTCTTATTTCATTTGATAATAAGTAAATTTCAGTTACTCTTTTCCACCAGTAAAAAAAGTTCATTACTTCACGCTCTGAGGTTGAATTTTTGTTATGTCTAGTAGAAGAAGAATAGATAGCAGTAGCAGAACGTTGGTCGCCTGGTGTCTCAAAGGAAATATTCAAATCTAACGCTTGGCGTGTTTTAAAAAAGTTAAATAACATGGTGACTTCGTCTCGGTCCATAAACACGCAAAAAAAGAACTTGGCCAATATCCAGCCATCTTGATCTCACGCTTGGTCAATAACCCATATTTGTAATAGATACGGTATTTGATGAAATGATGTGAATATGACGTCATAGTAACGAAACGGAGATATTTTGATTCAATCTCACTCGTGGTCACTCGTGGTCACTTGTGGTCACCCGTGTTCACCCGTAGTCACTCGTGGCCACTCGTGAGTACTTTTAGACTTTTAGGGATATTTTAAAGATACATGCACAGATAATATGTTTATCTGAGTACCTTTGCAAAAGCAACACAGAACGTGCCAAATTTACAAGTCTAAATACACTACATTCTGTCATAGCAGGTAGAAGCCACACAAAAAAAGGTGATCAGAACCAGGAGACCAAGCTTCCTGTGTTGGTATCCAGACACATAACTTAATGACCCACTCTTCAGTAAGTAAGGTTATATAATAAGCAAACCTTCGGTTGTCAAAGGACTCTGAAAGGCTTTTAGATGGGCATGGTTCTTTCCCCTTGATGTTCGTACAGGTTGATTTGTCATTGGTGAAATTTGATTCATCATTTGCAAAATTATAATCTTCTGAAAAAAGCTCAGCTACTGTTCCCTATATATTTGTAAATCTTTTTTTCCACTTAAACAAGCTAATAAAGTTGTTGTTGTTGTTGTTGTTGTTGTTGATAATGTAGGGCCACAGAATTAATAATACAACTTTGCTTGTTTGATTTTTTCATGAGTATCTGACACCCACTTATCCGGTTTTTACAACTGTCTGTAATAATTATTGATTGCGTATCTCATGCTTCGTGGTAGTTTGATTGAAGCTCGGGAGTTTGCTAAGGTCAAATGTTCACTCTGACTATTATTTTATCACTGGATACTATGATATCTCTTTCGTAGACTCCGCACCAGCTGCCCATGTTGAGCGAGATATCTGCCTAAGCTAGAGCGAGAATTCAGATGATTTAAATGATGGAGTCAGTTACAGCTGGCCATTCATAAAACCAAATAAAGCCGGTTTTAGGGAAAGTAAAGTGGTGCATTTATATAGCGCCCTTTCACTAACGTCTCAAAGGCGCTTTACAATGATCAATTTACCCCCAGCGGACCGGAAGCATATACAGGCGCAAATTGCAGCCGCTTCTAAGCAGTCCATGCATGCTGGTACTCATTTTACCGACCTCGTAAGGATGGAAAGCTGAGTGAACTTTAGCGGGAAAGAAGGTCGCCAAATATCCCATTCTCGGCAGAACCGGGAATGGAACCCGGGACCTTAGGGTTGGAAGGCAGAGATCTTACCACTGCGGGAAGTGTGCTCGAAAGGTGTCTGTAAAGAGAAAAATGACTGTAGAAACATTTCTGTTACCTTAAGTGACTGAATGTAGAAATAACAGAGGTTTAGTCCCTTTATAGATGGATTAAGGCCCCGACCACACTAATTCGTTTTCGTTTGAAAACCCATACGTTTTGATGCATTTTCACCCGTCGTCCACACTAAGACTCCCGAAAACGCTGATGAAAACGGAGACTTTCGAAAACGGTGTCGAAAACGTTGCAGTGTGGATAGATGAAAACGGAGACTTTGGAGAACAATCCAGAAAAGAAGCACTAGTGCGGTTAGGTGAAAACGGAGGCTTTTGGAAAGGATGACGTCAAAAGCGTGGGAGAATTTTGAAGCCTGTTGTTTTCATCGTCAGGTGAAAACGATACGAAAACGCTGGTGTGAATGGGTGGAAATATTTTTGGAAAACGAAGCATGTTGAAACGAATTAGTGTCGATAGGGCCTAAGTCAAAGACTAAAACCATTTGAAGTCTGGGACAGGATTAAGCTATCACTGATGCCTAACTTGATAACGCGTTTCAAATCCCGTTAACAGAGGTCAAATATGTACAGCTCCAAAAACAAAAAAAAGCCCTTGCAACACCTGAGCTTCCCACGAAGTCGTTTTTAGGGGAGTCATATTTCACCTTCTTCCCACAAACGCCTGATACATTCCTTTCCCATTCACGTTTGAAATGCGACTGTCCCTAACACAGAATCTGTGACACTACACATCTTGCCGGGCATCTTGCACCCACCGTGTGACAGGAGAGGCTTTATCAAAGGCGATTCTATCAGACTTCTAGGAACAAATTCCTCGGAGAAAAGCTTTCCAGGAATTTCTCTCTCTAATTTAAAATCACGCCTTCATGCGCGTGGATATCGCAGACATTTGGCAGAGAGAACATTATCAAAAGTTCGCCAGCAGATCGTCGGAATTACAACAAAAGAAACAGACTCACGAGGAAATAATAATAATAATAATAATAATAATAATGCAGCTCTTTACTGATTCCAAAAACAAACGTTCTGGATTACAATTACACTAAGATAAATTTAAAGAGACATCTATTCACAAAACAAAGCTTGAACCGTTCGGTTCTTATCTGTGCCGGGGAGTATATAGGAATGACCTCAATTTCTAAGTAAAATAGTTTTACTGGGTGGCAAGAGGTCTGCCAACGGGCTATCGATGGAGCTGATGATGCCATTTGTCACGACATTTCATCCAGTCGTGAATAGCTTGAAAAAAAAATTTATGCACAAATGGAGATTTATTCAAAATCAACCACTGCTGAGGACTAAAAAATGTCCTACTATATCTTATAAAAGAGAAAAATCACTTTAAGACATGCTAGTCAGAGCTAAGCTTTGAAGGCAAAATAACCTACAAGTTGCTAACAAAAATCCACAGAAGGGAGTCTGTGTCGGCCTGTTATTTGTAACATACCGCTTAATATATGTCCAGTTGGTAAAATTTGTCGCTATTCGCTTTTACGAATTCCTAGATCGCAGACAACTGGAAAAGATATAATAGAGTAACTTTGAATAGGAGCACACAGTGTCTAATAAGTCCGTCATCGCCACCATATTGTTCATTCCTGAGTGCTGCTAGTGACTTCACTTTCCAGAATTATTAAATTACTTTTACACGGATTTCACTAAAATAGAAAAAGACCTACCATCAAGGACTTTCTTCATCCTCTCGACAAGATCGTTGCATTGTCCTTCCCAAATGTATTTCCTGGCGTAGTTTTCGCGCAAATCTTTAGCTTCTTCCAGCCGTGTTTCTCTCTTTTTGGCCCAAATCTCCTCGATTTTTTTAGCCCACAACATAGCTTTTTCCGAAGAAACTACATAATGGGAACCAAACGGAACCTCTTGAAGGGCTTTACCGAATCCCGAGTTGTCACTTACAAGAACGGGTAGCCCTGCTGACAAGGCTTCCAGCGCGGCGAGACCGAAACCTTCGGATCTCGATGGCAAGATAGCAATATCCACCTCAGAAAACTGTTTTTTCAATCGTTCCCTGATTTTTATAAAAGTCCTTACTCTTAGTCGTTCTGGAGGAATACTAAACTTCTTCAAACGATCTGCTACTTCATCTTGATGCCTGGCTTGTACGCCAACAAAGATGCAAATTGCATCGTCGAGCTTACCTACAGCTCCAGCTGCGATGTCAAATCCATTCAGAGAGAAATCTTCGGAATCGCCGAGGCCAAAAGCTAAAACTCGACACTTGTTTCCGTCTTGCTTACCCTGTACTACGTTGAAAAACTCACTGAAAATGCCTGGCGTAAGGACAAACACGTCTTGGTCCTTCGCAAAAAAGCGAAGGTAAGAGCGATAAGCCTCTGCAAGCTTAGGCCCGACTGCCACAACACAATCAGCCTCTACACAGAGATCCACTTCAAGTTGATGCTGCCTTTCCGCCTTAGAAATGGCATCGGAGTCATCCTTGAACATCCCCAGCTCCTCTGGATCTGTGTGCACGAACTGAATCCACTTACATTGACGATGGTCTCTTATTACTTGCGCGTGACGACCCAGTTCAACTCCATGTCCAACAATAAAGTCAATTTGAAGGTCATCTGGTGGAAAGGAAAGCCAATAGGTCTCTTCAAAACCGGTCATTTCTTTTGCCTGGATTAGGGACACTTTGTTGTTATGAGCCGCTTTCCTTTCCTCCTGGTCATATCGTGGTACCAAAACGGAGACCTTCACTTCAGGGCATTTAGCTAACTGTATGGCCAACTCTCTATTGAACGTTGACAACCTCCAACGATTAGATCTCCACTCTAACGCCACCAATACTACCCTCAATTTTGAGGTTGATTCCATGGTTCTTGAATTCAACTGGACCTTCAATAAGCACATTTACTACGATTAGGGATATACTTTAAGTTTCAATTTACACTTATCCAAAGCGCCTTTTAAAAGAATGACGAATCAATAGCTGAAAATTGCCGCAATATTCCTGAAATTGCCAAACTGTTTAGAGTCATCAATGGCCGTATTTATACTTGAGGACGTCTAAGACGTCTCAGACGTCTAAGACATCTTAGACGTCTTAGACAACTAATATAAATACGGGAAATAAGGTGGACGCATTAAACGTCAGACGAATTAAACGTCTCAAGTTAAGTGCGTCTAAACGACGCAGTTAACAGACGTCTAAGCCGTCTAATATAAAGACGAGACGCACTAAACTGGGACGCACTTAGCAATGAAGTGCACACAGTCTCTTTGGTGATTAAATCTCAGTGTCTTTTGAATAAAATTGTGAATTTGATTTCTAGCCGTCGAAGTTAAGTGCGTCCCGTAGTTCTATTAGTCGCACTTACGGCCAGACGTTGAATGCGTCTGGACGTCTTAGACGTCCTCTAGTATAAATACGGCCAATGAATCGGACATACCATACTTTTGTACACTTAAGCTTTCCTTCAAACTCTTCAACCCTGTTATTAGTCCTGTTCCGGGACTCCCTCTTACCCCGCCCTGAAAATGGGCCTGGAACCCAGGCGGGAAAAGAGAGAGTCCTGTATTACTTGCAGGCGCATGCTCGGAATGACGCCATTTTCCCCCCCAAAACTGGGGAAAAAACCATATTTGGAAAAAGATTCCTTATTTGGGCATAGTTTATTCCGAGTGCTTTTACACTGGATACATGGGGATAATGTGAAAAAAGATTATAACGCCAAGTTTCTGGAGGCAATTGATTTCGCCTTGAAGAAATGCCACTTTACCTTTGTGCCTAAGGCGGAACAACTGCAAGCTATTGCATGCAGTCGTTACCGGTAATGATGGTTTTGTTAAACCTGCAACAGGATTTGGCAAGTCTGTTTGCTACATGGTTGTTCATTAATATGTTTGCGATTTTCTACGATC
>OX421448.1:16165800-16173300 GCA_949126865.1 Montipora capitata | reverse complement strand
ATTCATGGTTTAGAGAAATTCCTATTCCACGAACCTGGCGTGTTTATTTAGCGACTGGATTTGATTTTCGTGGAAAAAATCGTGCTTGTTTTGGGTCGATCGGAGTCCATTAGCTGGCTTCCGTCTCCTACCTTGTCACTATATTATGAAGGAAGGTGAACGGGGACCATTTTCCCCGAAACTTCGTGTACGTATTAAAGACAACAACAGCTCACCACATGGTAAGTTTTATTGATTTTTATTACCATTTTCTAGCAAATTTTCAGACCTAAACTTCGCCTCATATGTTCTCTATATTTTAATACCTACGTGACGCACACAGTGAGCCTGGGTTACCTGTGGCCAAACATCGATTATTCGAACGTTAATTGTCACGATCTTTTTTCCTGGCCAAAATTTGTTCATAAATATTAATTATTAAGGATGAAATAATGCTACTTCAAAGCGTGTGTCACCTTGCTTTTACTGTTGCTACTTAAAAGCACTTTGCTTCTGAAACTCATCGTTAGAGGTAAAGTACTGCAGATAATATGAAATTATGACTCCGAGCTGTTTTGTCGTTTAGTGAAATCCTATGCTATATCTACTAGTTCAGCCTTTGCATCGATTTATTGCGATCTTCTCTCAGTCGTTACATTTATTCGGCAATAATTTTCCAACACGGCAAATCACACAGTAATTTTCATATACGCTTTTTTGACGGAGTTTCAGGGTCCCTTTATTTACATATCCAGCCTGGCATCTAATGCAATATGATTGGTTCATTCCGAGCATGCTCCTGCAAGTAATACAGGACTCTCTCTTTTCCCGCATGGGTTCCAGGTCCTTTTTCAGGGCGGGGTAAGACGGAGTCCCGGAACAGGACTACCCTGTTGTACCGTGGTGAGTACAATGGAACCCCTACATAACGAAGGCCTCAGTATAACAAACGATTTCATTCTGCCACGTATGGAACAGAACCCGATATAACGAACACTCGTGGGAATGAACAAATCTTTCTAGCCGCTTGGCATTTCGTTATATTTACGCGGAGGTGTGGTTACAAGACAGCGGGGATTTGAAAAGTGGTAAATAAGTTTTATGTTTCCTTTTTTTGTTATAACATTAATGGCAATCATTTACTAGTGGAAATCCAGTTATGGTTATTTACGCCTGTTTTTCACAACTAACAGTCAAGTCTGTTACCTGGATGATTGCACCACAGATTAAGGACCTTATGAGAAATCGAGACTATCACAAAAAACGTGCAATAAAATATTCTTCACACTCCCATTGGGAGAGTTTTTAAGAATTTCAATGAGGATTCCGTCCAAAGCACTCCATAGCAACGGCTCTTATCCAAATGTGTGTACCCTGCGAGCAGAGTCTCTTTCGATCTTCCTAGATAAGTCGGGAAGAGGAAAGTAGACTCTGCTCGCCGCCTCCACATTATTTGATTTGCCGCTCATCCAAAGAATTGGATGAGTCAGTCCAGTTTCGACTTGTCAAACCTGTTTTTTTTTTTATTTTTGCGCATGATCAGTCGCCACGCGTCATCAATATTTTGAAATTTACAACAGCGTGGCAATTTTAACTGTTAGAATTCCCATGAGTTTTTCCTATATGTGTCGGTTACAGAAACTAGCCTGACAGAAACCTATAAATTTTTCAGTAAAAAAATAAAATGGCATTTTTAAGATATATGGACTATCTTGAGTTTCCAATGAAATGATTCCTTGATTGTCTTGTGTTTGCCGGAGTTGTTCGAAAATATTCCGACTTCTTCTTCTTCGTTTTGTGGCTACTGGTCACGCGTGACTGACACCGGATACATAAATTTTCAATTTTTAACGCATGCTCAATACAAAATGTGGAGGCGGCGAGCAGAGTCTACTTTCCTCTTCCCGACTTATCTAGGAAGATCGAAAGAGACTCTGCTCGCAGGGTAAAATGTGTGAGGCCAGTGGCTTGAAATATGGAAAATAGGAAATTGAACTGTGTCATTTTTCTAGATGATAGAAAAGCATTTGATCCAATACACAAGAAATAAGATGGACAACTATTTTTGGTATCTCGGGCATAGAGTGGTTCGAATCGTATATGACAAATAGTCAGCAGCAATGCATTATCAATGGACCACCATCATGAAAGAATCAATTTACCTGCGGAGTGCCTCAGGACTCAATCCTGGGTCCATTGTTGCTCTTATTAAATACATTAACGATTTGCCGGAGTGTTTAAGTTGAGCTACTCCGCGCATTTATGCAAATCTTCTCTTCCTCTTACGATGCCAGCGAACTAATCGTTAAACTAAATTCTGACCTCGCGCCAAGCCTCAGGAACTCTTTTGTTAGCAGGAATGCTGATCTGACTAATTACCATCTCACGTGTGAGGGAAAAATGTTTGTAAACCCATTACTCGGACGACGGATCATTTCTTGGTGAAATATACTCAGTTTTCCTGCACTTGCGATTAGCATTTACGCAAATGTTTCAAATTAAAGGAGAACGCCAATTCCGGAAGTGATGAAATTTGAATGGTTTTAAATCAAACGGTATTTCTACATTGAATCACTGTCATACTAGCCATTTACACGCAAGAAGTTCTAGTGCCCCATTCCGGAAAAAGAATCAGCGATATCACAACTTACTACCGCTTTTGCTCGCATTTGCGTGTCTGTGTTGCAGCGAGGGTGCAAAGAGTACATAAATTTCCTCTTTCTTAAAACTAAATCGCCTGGAAAGCTGTAATGTATCTGTAATTTTCACTGCCCGCAAGTAAATCAGCGTAACTGGTATTTTGGATAAATAGTCGAGAGAGTAGAAAGTAAATCGTAATTTTTAGAAAGATGACGACAATTTTTAATTTGGAAGACATATTTCGATGTTACAGGGGCAGCGCCCAACCATAATTTTCGCTGAGATGTGTGTTCGAGCGAGTCAAACTGTCCTAAGAATTTCGGTTCCACGTTGCCAAACAGCAGACGAGAAATTCTTTACTAAAACATCACCTAAAAGTTTTGCAGCTAGGGAAAAGTAGTCCCTTACGTTTTTGGAAGGGCTATTCTTGCAATTTTTAGCACTTAAAATTAAAAGATCACCTAGCAGTTTCGGATGAGCAAATGGTTCGCTGTGAAGATCTTAGAAGGCCACGTTAATATTCTGCTAGCATTTTCTGAAATGAAGATATCATTCCCTAAAATTTTCGGACAAAAGACTTCCGAACAGACCAAATTCTTCTAGGTGATAAAAAACATCTCTTTAGACAGTATTTGTACATTACAAGGAGCCTAGAAATATCTCTGGAAGGCTTTTGGCTTAATTTGCTCGCTGGGTGCCTTTGATGTTACGAACATCATCGTCAAAGTGTTTGAAAAACCGTTAGGATTGATAACATATTTTAGTCACTCTTTAGGAATGGAATCCTCGTACGCGTCGACTTTCGTGTTCCGGCTCGGTTTAGGTCTTTGCCAAGCTACTTTCAGCATCTCGTTATTATGTTTCTCCCTTTAGGAATTAGTTATTGGGCTAAAATCGTCTCACTGAAACCGTCCACATGATTAGTAAACGTTGTGACAACCATGAAAATGCATTCGTTTTGAGGCAAAGCTGACTTAACTTTTGCTCATAAAGCTTCTGTAGTTAAGCCCTTAGTTCCTATTCAGATGTGTATTTTCTGTTCTTTCTAAGCTTGGATTCTTGTGCTTTCACGCATGACAAAAGCATTGACATCGGCAGCCGAGTTTCATGTATAACATAAACAATACAATGCCAACTTCTCTAACTGCCTCTAAAACCAGAAACATACTTACTCTTCTAAATCAAATGTCAATACTTTAAGGTAATAATAAGTACATGTGATTTCTACCCCTGAGTGATTTTTAGACTATCAAGGGTTGTTAAAAACTTTGACAACAAAGATGCATCCTAATTACCATCGTCTCCACACAAGCGTTGCTCGAAGCTTAAACCATGAAATTTAAATGTACGGATTTGCTTCTCTTTTGGGGACAATTTCAACACTAATTCCACTGTTTCTTCACGTGTAAAAGAAAACGACAGAAATACTGTCATTCAACTCACATGAGTTACACTTCCCGGTAATATTGTTTCTTGTTTGGGGAAGGGTTCATTGCAAAATGTTCAAGTAACGGCAAAACAATTAAAGAACCCGCTGTACTTTACAAGGAAAAGCGCTGGTATCGCTTCTTCTTTGTCAACTGAGACATGAAATCCAAAGCAATGAGCTATCGGAGTGTGATTAAGGTAATCAAGTCACTTGCAGTTCGATGTGTGTGAATTAATTAACCATCTTATGGACGTCGGTAACATAAATGCACACTGTTAATGTTTCAATGGCGTATTGTAAAGGTATTTGTATAATCGCTGATTATGCATTTGGGAAACACAGGACAAAAGTTATATCATAAGCATCTACTGAAGGATAACAATTGCAAGAATCTTAATTCGGGAAAAAAACGAACTACCGTTCGTTTCTCGCAAAGCCCAATGATATCTTACCTTAATTGGCCTTGATTAGATTTCAAACACTTGTTGCCTTGTTTCGTTGTCCTTGGAACGTGATTCCGATGATAACAGCTGTTAAAAAGTTTCCGTGATGCCTCTTTGCTTTGTATTGGCTTTGCTAGTTGTGATGAATTATAGTGGAGCGTAGATAAAGCGTTAGCGGAGCTCCCGGAGCACTATGGATAAGAAAATATGGTAACCCATCTCTGCTCAGTAGAACATTTGGTTTGGTTTTTCGTTGCTATAGTGTTTGTGAAACGATGAAAGACACCAAAGAAGGATATTTCACGCTGTAGACAAACTATAATATCTTTGCAACTCTATTGTTGGGTAATACTTTAAGGGCACTTATGACGTCATATCGGTTACCACGGCAACACGCAAGGTCCTCAAAAATGCCCTCTAAATTTCAATTTTTGAAAATTATCTGAAAAACTAAGTCGGTGACCTACCGTTTTTATTTCTTTGTTGGAGATCTCCCTAAATTCTTTCACTTTTGGCATATCTTCAGAAGATTTTTAATTTTGATAAGGTTGCATGACGCCTGGACGACCTATGACAGAAGAACAAGTGCAGTTTTTTTACTCTGTTTGCCTAACTTTTTTTCGATGTGCCTCGACAGTGACAAGAAAATTTTGCCCTTATGTTATAAACATGTAATACACAGGAAATAAACTTTTGGAATTATGTTGTTAAATTCACAAGGTGATTTAACAGGGCACCGGAATTGTTGCTTCTGATTTTCCAAGGCTGGAGAATCATAACACTAATCACATGATGATTTATCCACACTTGGAAAACTGGCACTGGAATCAAATGATTCACCTGAATCACGTAGCGCGAAAAATAATTGGAGGAATTATAACTTAGGATTCGTTGCTTTCATGAAATTGTTCATGGAATCAATAATTACTGTACGTGCTAAAAATGGAATCATGTTTAAAGTAAGCACTTGTGACAGTGAAACATGGAGGAGAAAAAAGTGTGGTTTCCATGATCTTGGTTAAGAAAACGACTGGCAGTATGTGAGCATTCTTTTGGTAAGTCAGCCCTTGTCTGTTATTGGTACTGTATGTTGAATAATTTTGATTTATTAATTTTCTTGAAGACATCGCTGTATGTGTAGCGATTGACTCCCGATTAACTAGATAAAACACCATGTCAAACACAACTCGTGGTTTTTATTTTTACGTCCACACAATCACACTCGTAACGCATTGCTCTCTGGGTAACATAGGTCCGCATTACACTACAGTATGCATGAATGGTTGTTCACTTTACGATAAGAGAGCTTAAACAATTATGGTGAATTGTATGAAATTTCACTGAAATGTACAGTATTGCCAAGTATATATGCAAATAATGTTTTTGTTTCTTGGGTATGTAAGAGTGTCTTGGTGAGTATATAAGTGCGGGGCCTTTCGCAAAGTTGTATTATGAATTTTTCATAGCCCCACTCTTGATGTCGATGTTCTTCTATTACTTCAGGCCCCATTGATTAGCATTTTGACAAATATTAGAACTCGAGGGAAAACAACACTTCAAGACCCGTCGCATATTAAGTGTATAGTGACCACGCAGGGCTCTTTTCCTTTTGTAAGTTGTTGTGCTTTCAGATTATATTTGGAGAATCAAATGATTTGGTGTAAAATTTAATACATATAATTATTACTGTTAGAGAAAAGAGACCTCTGCTAGCAGAGAAGACAATTGCTCCAAAATCAAACTGTTGAAATGAATAGCCCTAACTGTAATCACAATTTTCAGGAATGTTAAATGACCTCTGATAGCAGGAGAGGCCAGAGAGACAAGTGAACCACCACGTTTACAACAAAGCATTTTAGGCGTCCCATTCTGCATGAAACCATCGCTCTCCTCTGTTTTCTTTCATCCGCATTTCGCGCGAAGAAAATCTCTCAACGCAGTGAGATAAGTTGAACGAAAACAAAGCACAGTGCAACAGTTCTTTGAGTCTAGAGAAGCGGGATGAGGAGGGTATAAAAAAGGAGGGACTAAAAATAAGAATGGATTAAGACTAGAGGCGCGCTCCTCTTTCACATTCGAACAGCCATTTGAAGAAAGAAAAACACTATTTCAGTTAACCTCGTTGCAAAATATTCATTCCTAGGTATCACGTTTTAAACAGTTTTGGGTTCGGAAATACAGAGGGAATTCTAGCACTGAAAACGGCCAGAGACTTTCAGGTTATTCAAGAAAGCAGGCTACGCAGGAGTATCACGAAAGTGCGCAATGCTGACGTTCTGTGTGAAAACTAAGGTGTTTCCAAACTGAAGAAACCGGGTTTTTTTTGTTTGTGTGAGATTAGCGTTCATAGAGGATCCGATGCGTGTCATCACGTTTTCTCACAGTTAAGACGAACAATACAGGTTGAAACGCGGACTTTTATATGTCATCCCACTCTACCTTCATAAAAAGCCACCTTTAGCACCAGGACGAGCCATAAAAGATGCGATGTGGGACACTTGAGAAATTTTCGAAGAGATCTGTATGTTAACGAACCGTCTGGGAATCACGTTCGTTAAAAGACGTTTGAGATCTCAAAACAAACAAAAAAATTGAGATCCTCGGTCACCCTTTTGCTAAGACCGCCGGTCGCCATGTTGGACGATTAGCAAATTCAAGGCAAGATATGGGGAAGTTTTATTGTTTTCGTAGCGCGTCTGTGTTAAAGAAGGCGATATAAATGCGCAACCGAGTACGTCGTGTACTCTATTAAGGGCAACAATTATTAATTAAAATGACGAGCATTGAACTATGCTCATTTGGTGTTCCTCTTATTTCACAAAGCTGTGAAGAGCTCCAAGCTCTTGATCAAAGTCTCAACATGCTTCACTCTGTCAACTATGAACAACAATGTTTCTAAAACCGTCCTCCACGAAAGCCGCGAAATCCTCGGAATCCTCCACCGCGTCCCCCACGGAATCCACCGCCTTGATTGTTTCCTCGGTAGTGTCTTGGGCCTTGGTAGCCACG
>OX421448.1:16123300-16150800 GCA_949126865.1 Montipora capitata | reverse complement strand
AAGTAGCCTTTCCTCTGATCACTTTTCCTGCTGTGGGCCATTTCAGGTTTAAAGGTCATAAACTGATCGCGTTCCCGAATCACGTAAAAAGAACCCATCTCACGCACACTGAAAAAAGTAACACTTGTTTTTGGTCAAGCACACATGGTTTTAATAAAGGAGTTTCCCTTACAAAGTTGCTTTCGTCTTGGTGGGCCAACCGGGATGGCGACCCGAGTCCACTGCGTATACGAGGAGCATAGCGAAAAGCGAATAGAAGAACACAGGGTTACACTACTTTTCACTTCAAACTAGTATCAAATTAGTTATTTTGAATTCCAAATCAAAGACTTTTCCGTTGTCCACTTAAATAGTCAGAAAGAAAGCTAATCAGATTACAGGGATTGGGCAATACCATTTCTGCCAATACGAAAGGGTGACCTCCAAGTGATTGAAGTATAGCTACACCTAGAAACGAATAGATTTAGGATGGTTCAAAAATTCAACGATCCCTACTCCTTGCTTAAACCCTTCTGGATGATGATAATTCTTATTCAGATTTCGTTTTTTTCCTGATTAAAAGACAACTGGAAAAACGAGATGAATTATCTAAATCTCACTGGGGCCGGTTGCTCGAAGCCTGGTTAGCGCTAACCTTTGGTTAAGAGGTACTAAAACCTATAGGATTCCGTGATATTTAACGCTGGTTAGCACTAACCATGCTTCGAGCAACCAAGGCCTGATCAGTAACTTTTAACAACCCATAAAGAGATTTAAAAAAGGGTTATGTGAGATGGATCTGTATAAATAACTGGGTGAGCTGTGCCAGTCGTTACGTATCAATGGTAAAAAGTTAAAACAAAAGCAAGTGCGTTTCTTCGGTGCAAATCATGAGATAGGGCACAGACAAGTGCGGTGCTGACTCGGCCATCGTAAATCCCTTCACTAAGTAACCGATTTCAAGGTCCGTACTGTAAGTTACGGACCGAATTTTTTTCTCGTTGATTTATGGCTCAAACGCGAAGCGCGCGGGCCATAAATTAACGGATATAACGAGGATCCGTCACTTACAGTACGCACCAAGGAAACGAGGTCAGCAAGATATTTATTATATCTCTGAGGTAATAAGGCGCGCGGGAAAGGAAATTATTTGAAGTCAAGAGGAACGTTTAGTTACCAAAAATGATTGGCATGCGTTAAATTTTGAAAGACGAATAAAGCTTACTGGCTTTTTGAAATAAATAATTGCAAGATTCGAACTGTTTCACAAGTTATTTCACATGAACAATTTGAAAAACTTAATATCTGACCTGCTAATCGCCCTTTCTCGCAGTCGTAGACTGAATTGCTAAGGCACAGCTCAACGAGGTCGGACCGAAGGAGCTGTGCTGCCGGCAAGGCGCTCGGCCCCTGAACAAGACCCATGTATGACCTCGGAGCACAGCCCCACAGCCTGATGGAAAAGGCTGGGAGTCGATTTTGCTAAAAACTGTTCAATCAAAATTTCAAATTGAGCGGGTCGTAATGTTCAATACGGCCCGCTAAATTAGCCACCCATAGCTTGCATTTGAGAGATACAACGTTAACAACAAAATTTACCTCGCATCCTCCCATGCTTGGTATGCGCTCAGCAACGCAATGTGATCACTATGACGTGTCCCAGAGAACTTCTTATGCACCCAACCCAGTCTCTTTCGGTCAGTTGGTGTCTCGAACGGTTCAGGAAAACTGGTGCTGGCAGCTATGGTGCACATCGCATCTCCACAACTAACGAACGAGAAACCGAAGATCAATTTAAAAACCTGCAGACCTTCGTAAACTTGTGGTATTCGCCGGCTTAACAAGAACTTTTTCAAGAAAACACTCACTGAAAAATGCATCCCAGGATGATCATCTTTCCAAGGCGCGGTTCAACTGGCAGTTTGGCCAGGATATAGCCAAGTGGTGTTAGATTCATGTTTCTGTCCAAAGCCTCCATATCTGTACAAACCACAATGACAATAATCAACTTATTCTACTAATCAAATAGAATGCGGTTGGTCCACGACTATCACATGAGTTGCCAGAATTAAGGTGAAATTCAGTATCAAATCTATTCGAATCAAAATACTTTTGCATCATTTTGCTAAATCGAAAGACAGAAAGAAAGAAACTTCATTAAGTGTCTAATCTTCTAGCGCTGGAGCACTAATTGGGGGCACTGTAAATTGAAATTAACCAATTAACGCAAATCAAGTCAAACTTAATGTTGATTTTTGAGGAGAGGGAAAAACTGGAGTACCCAGAGGAAAACCTCTCGGTGCACAATAGAGAACCAACAAACTCAACCCACATATGACGCCGAGTGTGGGAATCGAACCCGGGCCACATAATATTTGGTGGGAGACGAGTGCTCTCACCACTGCGCCATCCATCTCTGATTTCCTTCTTATCTTCACTCACGACAGAGATATGTCAGGTTTTTTCGAAGATTGGGGGTCAAATTCACCAGTGGTCTCGCAATAAACTTAAAGCATCTCGTAAATATAGTCTTACGACATTGAAATGTATTGATGCTGCTGGGCATCGCCTTTAAAGTAAATTTGCCAACTCTTCCGGGAAGCACGAACCTTTCAAAAGTGCCACAGATTCAGCTACAGCGTCCAAAGGAGGAGGCTCGATGGCTTTGTTCAAAAATTCTCCGATGTCTCCAAGTTTGAGAAGCTTGATGGTGAGAGCCAGTTCGTGAAGGGGTGTGCGCAGAATTTCCGGGGTGGCGTGCTCAGCAAGTCTGCAAATGTTTCAAAATTAATCAGTTCAATTAAACAAACTTCCAAAAATTATTACAGCTCTATGTTCAGGTGATATGCATACTCTCCGAACGGCAGCCAAGCTGGTTGTGGACTTCCTTTGATTCTAATCTCTTTGCTTTTCTTTTTGGATTCTTAATCAAAGTCGTCGTTATTTAACGAAAACTAACTCGGACAGCGGTTTTTCACAAAAAACTTACGTCCAGAGCTTTATAGAACTTGCTTCAACCTTGATAAATGTTAGTTGGTCAACTAAGTCCTGACATCCCAACTTCGTTGACCAATCACATCAAAGACCAGCGGCCTGTTGCTCGAAGCTTGGTTGGCGCTAACCGATGGTTAAGAGGCATCAAAACCTACAAGTGTTCATGGCATTTAACGCTGGTTAGCGCTAACCATGCTTTGGGCAACCCGGGCCAGAGTGTTAACACCATCTTCTGACGTTACACAAATCACTTGACTCTGAAGATGACTTCCACTCAGGTTGTCGAAACGTCAGTCAATCAACGTCGTCCTAGACAGTACTTCTCAGGCCTACACTTACCCGGACGGCGATCAATTATAGTATGACTGCTGGGTTCAAACCATTTACAACTTTTTCGAAACTGGAAAGAACTTCCCTCGATTTTCAGACAGATTCCCTCAAGGGCCAAATTTTACCCACTGGATTATGTTTATTTCATTCTAGTTCGCATTCCCAATTTTTCTTTGTTCTTTTATTCCTGTGCTGGACAGAGAATGCCATCTGAAAATATAACTTCACCTTATTGTAATCATTTGGCGATTATTCCAAGTCTTTTAACGGAATTAAATTGTGTGGCAACTAGTACCGAAAAAAATATATATATAAAGTGGGGAACGGTGTGGGATATTAGGGAGAGAATTGAAAAAGCTATTTACCGGTTCTCACGTGCTCCACATAACCTCGAATTTGGTCATTTCAAGTAGTTTTCGGGAGGTTAACTATCAATAGAGTTATTTCAGTAGAGTTATGACTTAGAGTTAGAGTTGACGACTTCAAAAATGCTGAATTCAAGATTTTGGACTGCTAAAATCCAGAATTCAGGATTTTGGACTGCCAAAATCTTGAATTCCGAAATCTTGAATTCAGGATTTTGGCAGTCCAAAATCGTGAATTCAGGATTTTGGAAACTTAACTCTAACTCTACGACATAACTCTATGAAAATAACTCTAAGAATAGCTGTTCCCGTTTTCGGAAGAAAACGGAAAAAACTTGACGTAACATCGCGCGTGTACTGTATGCACATTGCACGTGCATAGCCACTGTTTTACACTCGTTGTTTTCTGCCGCTGTCGACCCGGTCGAAATAGCTTATGCTTCCCAAAAAAAATGGTTTCAGTCCTAACCACTCCGAAACGTTGCGAAATAAAGATTTTCTAAATGTTGGCTTTCGTTGTAAATCGTTTTCCTGATTCTAGGTCCTGCATGAATTATGTGGTTCAAATGTCGATGAATCAAGCGGTTAGATCCAAAGGTTACTTCAGGCCCAAGCTAACCTGGATGCTCGTGTTCGGCTGCAAAGATGAAAAGCAAACCCTGGTCTCACTCTGCCTGCACGGCCTCGCCTTTGCTCCATGTTGGTCCTGGATGCCCACACAGTCGCGTAGTTTGTCATGTTGTTGTGTGATGTAAATAACTTCACTTTGGCTCTGATAAAGAAGTGAAGAGGCATTTAGGAGTAAGACTGCCAAAACTTGAATTCAATAACAAGAAAAGTATCTATACATTTTACAGGGATCTTTTAATCCCCGGAAAAGTTCCACAACCTGGAGTACACAACCTATACTAGATCTTTTTTACGGCACGGCATTTCTAGAGACTAAGCTATTCTATAGACGAGTTTTTAAAGAAGTTTCGGATCGTACCAGTGACCCTTGGGGTAAAAATTAATTATGTCCCTAGGGAAGGTCGGGTTTTACTGGAAAATCAATCCAAAAATAGAGAGATCTAGAGTCGTGTTTAAGGCAAACGGGAAACGTCGGGATGAAACTTGCGTTTTGCCAAATAGCCACACATGACCAGCGCCCAACGTCAGTGGCTTCATGGCTCAGTTGGTTGGAGCGTCGCACCGGCATCGCGAGGTCACAGGTTCAAACCCTGTTGAAGTCCTGAATTTTTCAGGCTTCTCTACGCAATTGCTAAAATTGCGTTCATAACTGCGAGGATCATAGCATCACTTGATTTCATATCCGCCGTTCTATATGTGATTCATTTCATATATCATTCATTTCGTTCGTTGACAACAAAGAATCTTGTTTGGTTTTAATTAATTTTGTTGCTGTTAGCTATAGGTTTTGGGACAATTCACCAAAGAGAAAAGCAAGTTAAAATAAGAAAATTTTCAAGCTTTTTCGACAAGCAGCTGCCTACCGTCACAGAACATTAACTATGCTGTCGTTTGACATTTCTTGTAGACGAAAAATTTGCTAAACCTCTCTAATACAGTCTGTGATACCACCGTAACTTAAATGTATCGAAGTTGGACGTTCCTGTTCTCCAACTGAAGTAAATAGAAAAAAATACTCGCTATTTCAAACGAAAACAATATAATAACTTATTAGTAGTTTACCGTCTTGCTAGTTACGGTGCATTCGGTAACTTCATATCGAGGCGGAGCCTAGTTGGAGGTCGAACACGATCGCGATGTTTGATTCACAAGGTTTGGGATGAACGATAAATTGAAGCGAGAAGATTGGGAAAAGAAAAACCCATAGGACACGCGAGGCTAACTCGCGAGACCACCACCTCCTTCGTGGCCTCGCGCGCTTCTCTCCAGCGCTCGCTGTATAACGATTGTTGTTGGTATTTGAGAGAACTTATAGGGCTCTAATAACCCCTTTAACAAAGGCTCAATGCTTTACTAATTGAGGAGACCTGAAATTAACTTAAAGCAGTTCAAATCAAATTAAATTGAGCTTGAAGCATTCAATACTGACGCATCGAAAAAAGGAAATATAACGTTAGTCAGGTTACCACACACATACTTGCAAGAATCGATAACAAACACGACATCATCGATGGTGATGCTTGTTTCAGCAATGTTGGTTGAAAGAATTATCTGCCAAAACAACAAGACAAAAAGTTAATGACTTAGTAATTCACTTGTCGAGGTAAGCGATTAGGTTATCAATTGAATAAATACTAAGAAAAAAAATTCAGTATCTTAGCTCTCGATCGCCGAGGAATATATGTTCGACATCAATTCAGCTTGGATTTCAACATAACCCAGTTTACAGCGCTCTTAGATTGATTTACAGTCATCAAACAAAATGTGCCTTAGAAACGGGTTGTCCTCGACAACTGTTTGGAATGGTATGAAGCAAAAAAGAAAAACAAAACAAACTGCGAGTGCGCGCGAAAATTCCCTTTAAGGCCCAGTAATACGGGCAACAATTTTCGTGCAACTTGCGGGCAACAATGTTGCGTTGCAAGTTGAGATGGTTCGTTGTGCGTATTACCACCTTCTTGCGCAACAAATTTTTATGTTGCAAAAAGTAGACGTCACTTTAATTTTTGCAACATGAAAATTTTTTGCGCAAGAAGGTGGTAATACGCACAACAAACCATCTGAACTTACAACGCAACCTTGTTGCGCGAAAAGTTGCACCAGATTTGTTGCCCGTATTACTGGGTCTTTAAACACGGAAACGCACTATAAAGGCGCAAATGATTTATCAATCAACCATGGACGCAACCGGGCTCTGTGATAATTTGTGCAATAAAAAAAGCTCCTTATGGCAATGTGTCCGTAACATGTCATAAAATGTTATCTGTCGTTCTTTTTTTAATGCCCAGTCCCTTTTTCTCGCGCTAGAAATGTCTTTTAGGGCTTCCGTCTCTGTGTTGCTGTTTGTTGATCAACATCTTGGATAATCATTTATGCTTGAATGAATTCGAATAAAAGCAGAGCGTGAAGCCACCCCTTTCATAGTGCGTCTTCGTGCTTAAACATCACGGTATTCTTGGGCGAAGGGTTCGAGTGTCCTCGTGGGACAGAGCGTTCGCACTGCCCTTCTGTTTTTCTCTATAAATTAATTTGTTTCTGCAACTACACCAGCATCCCAAATCACTGCACACTAAATGACAGAAGTCATTATCCACCTTTGTAACTCCTGGTGGTACGGGCTCAAACACGCGGCGCTGATCTTCTCTTGGTATCTGCGAATGAAGAGGTAGAAGACGATACTTGCTGCTAATCCCTGGAACGAAACGAACACGAAAATATCAACAAGAAATAAATGACTACAGAAAAAGAAAAGACTAAGGACACCTTACATTTGACAGAACTGACCGGCCAGACCGGGCATTTGAAGGACTAACTTTACCACGCCTTCAAATTAACACACTTCAAGGATGATGTTTACTCCTCCAGAGGAATTCGAGGGATTATTGTGCATATTATTACATTTCTTTGCAAGCAGACGGGTCTGACTGGCCAGTTCTGACAGAAAAAAAGGGCCTTAAGTTTTAACATAATCAATTAAAGAAACCAGCATTTCATAAAGAATTGGAAACGTCCATTTAAATCTTATTAAACAATGACATCTGAAACTATATAACCGAGAATGGTAGTTCAATAGCCCATTTCCCACATCAGCCTCGTTTTCAAGCCAGGCCATGAATTTACTCTTTTCTTCAATTCGCCCTTGTCACACGACGACCATATTGTCCCGGGAGACCAAAAAAGCTTTGTTTTACCACAGCAAGCCTCACCTCCATGGTTTCCACTGCGAGGCTTGGCGTGGTAAAACAAAGCTTTTTTGGTCTCCCGGGACAATATCGCCGCCGTGTGACAAGGGCGAATAACCCATTTCCGAGTTGCTGCATGACTCAGTTTCAAAACGAGTCCTGGTGCACAACCATTCAAATGTAAATGAGTTGCGTATTCTTATGCAAATCAAAGTCATTTCCCTTACAATAGTTGAGCACCAAGACTGACTTCGAAACCGAGACTAACAGCAGCTCGGAAATGGCCCATTCCCTTGTGCTTATGCTGTGTTTCGTTTTCACACAACGCAACCGAACATATCATCATATCATATCATATACCTTTATTTACCCTCGGATTTTTAGAGTAGCTTGGTGTAGCTGATTTCTCCGAGCATTTACCCTCCCAACCATGATACATCACAGAAGAAAGACCACAACACAAGCATAAGCGCAAACACACGAAAAAGGAACATTTTTGATCCATGAGCTTGTGCTTGCGTCAACCTCGGTTTCACGGTGAAATAAGCGTTGTTATGCTTGCGCTTCTGCTTGCGCCCCTAGCGAAAATCATGCTAAATACCGCAGGGAGCAAAGAAGTGAGTTTTTCCGCTGGCTGAGGAACGAATAAGGCGGAAAATATTTTTTTCACACACAGCTGAGAGAACGGGCTCCAGTGTGTGGGGGGTCTTCAGGTCTGATGATTTTTGGCCATTCGCCATTGCCAGACCTGCCCCTCCCACCCACCCCTCATGAGTTTTTTCAGTGTAGCTTTGTAGCTTGTGCTTTTTAAAGGATATTCAACACATTCCATTCAGTTTGTAGATAGTGTTCACGATTTTTTCAACAGGGGTCTGTTATGATGATTTTAATTCGTTTTGGTTTGTTAAGGACGGTGCCTACTATTGCTATTGCGCATACGTCCTGCGCATCTCGAGATACTCGGATTTCCTATGGGTGATGCTTATTAATACAGGGATATTTTTGTGTGGTTCAAAACTATGCGGAGAAAGCAGAACTTAGCAACTGCTCTTGGTATCCAAAAAGAAAATTGGGAGTAACCATGCATTTTTCAGAGATAATCAAGCTTCAATTTTGAAAAGAACGCCATACATTGCTTTGTATTTCAAACCTTTTTACAAATATTGTTGATTAATTATCTTCGAAAAACGCGTAGCTACCCCCAAGTTTCTTTTTGGATTTCAATAACACTTGTTAAGATCTGCTTTTCCCGCATATTCAGTAAACCGCGCAAAAATACCTTTGAATTCGTAGGCACCGTCCTTAATAAAGATCAAGCTAAGTGTTCGGCTTGCTTGGCCCCCAGGTGTGTGTGAGAACTGGCAGTTGTCAGTTGTTTTTCTTTTTAATCAATGTAAGTATGTAGTAAGGTTTTCTCCCCGATGCAATCATAGATTGACTAAGGGGAGTTATGAATGTGTAACTTACCAAATTGTGGATGCGCTTTGAAGTATTTATGCAATGCGAAAATTAAGTTCCATCCCGGAAGAAAAATCAGCACAGCACCAGGGATGTTCAGGCCAGATATGTAGTTCAACAACGCCTGCAAAATCATCAAACATTTTAGTAAGTTGTAAGTGCATTAACTAAACTTCAGAATTACCCTTTGTTCAATTACCTCTATGAGTTCGAAGGACATTTCTTTCTCGCTCAACTGTGCAAGAGCATTTTTGGTTTGGAATGAATAATCCTCGCTGCAATTCATATTACAATTTTCCTACAAAAAAAGGTTCAATAAGCAAATCATTAAATAAGTTTTTACTGCGACTTTAAAGTAAAAAACATTGCTTTTCCAATAACTACCTGCTCCTTCCAATATCTCTTTATTGGTATATACTAAAACAGTGGATGGCGTTGAACACGCACGCTGGTTGGCTACTCAAACCTCCGGATATCCTTTGCTGTTCACCTACGACCAATTCGCGAGGAATTTGCGTCCGAAAATGTTGTAATCTTTGCAGGAATAAATGATTTAAAATCATCTTTTTGTGCTATATTGTCTCACTGTTTTAGTATATACTAAAACTATTCACCTCAGTGTCGGTGACTAGTGGTGGATATTTACCTCCCCGCATATCCATCACTAGCCACCTCCACTTCGGTCAATCGTTGCAAAGTATAGAGTGTTTGTGAATTGAGATTTTTGGAGGTCAATCTGTGGCGTATTCACGCGCCAGTTGCCTTGCAAAGTCCTTCACACATACGGAGCAATCCTGTACCTATTCCAGACTTCTATTTTTTCATTGGTCCCTATGACTTGTAGCTTATTTTGTTATCGGGGCTACTGTAGATGCATTGTTTCTGTTGTATCATCTTTTGCTTCGTTCTCCAATTACAGACCGTATCTGGAAAGCTACAAGGTCTCTTCACATACTGCACCGAGTGTATTTAGCATGGCAGAGAGTAGGGACCTTGAGATTGGAGGACGAGGACGACTACGACTATGAGTTTTCCGTTCTGAGCACGCGCACTTCGAAAAATGTCGGCCTCCAAACCTTATGCGCATGCTCAGTACGGAAAACTCGTACTCGTAGTCGTCTTCGTCCTCCGAAGACTACGACAACGACAACGAGAACGCCATAAAACAATGATGCCATTGGTTAAAAGAGGAAAAACAATCGTGGAGCACGTGCAGCCCGCATTCCAGCGCATATGTTTGCGGAACTCTGCACAAAACGACGTGACACAAGAGGAGCTTACGAATCGACGACGTCTGCAGGACGACGCCGTTAGATTGCGTGACATGCCTACTGCGCATTTGCCAGAGTCGCACCATAGTCGACGACGTTGGTGAGGACGATTTGCCGGCGTCTTGAAAATAGCAGGACGCGAAGTTAGTTGTCAAAGTTTCTCTCGATGCTTCAGGTGTTTTTGCCAGATAAATCAAGTAACGCATTTAGGGCAGGTTCTTCACATGTTTTTTAACTTTTGTCTATGTGTGTGTATTAAAGTGACAATTTTTTACTACCCTATGGCGAATATAGGGGAGTCAGGGTGGTTTAGTGGTCATCAACCGTGCCTCCCACCTCTGTGACCCAGGTTCAACTCTGGCCTCGGGTCGTATGTGGGCTGAGTTTCAGTCGATCTCAATCTGACTCCGAGGGTTTTTCTCCGGGTACTCCGGTTTTCCTCCCTCCTCAAAATCGACTCCCGGCCTATTCCATCAGGCTGTGGTGCTGTGCTCCGAGGTCATACATGGATCGTGTTCAGGGGCTCCTTCGGTCCGACCTCGTTGAGCTGCGCCCTTAGTAATTCAGTCTCCGACTGCGAGAAAGGGCGATTAGCAGATCACTTATCACAATAGTCCAACTAAAAATAAAAGCGCAAGTGAAGTTCAAAGCCAGATCTCGATATCGACAAGGATAGGCATAGCGCTTGAGATACATTCATAACAGGTATCGAAGCTAAAACTAAACCATTAGAAACGAAACTCAGCCTTGCATTCGTCTTTTGTTCTAGCTCCAGTACGGAAGTTTACTCTATTTCAAACTGGTAAGCATCGTATAAAAGTACAAATTATTGCTCGTTCGATAACCGTACGCTATATCAGCTTTCGTTTCTCTGGAGTTAGGCATTTTGGATTGAACAACTTGCCTTGTGAAAAGATAAACACAAACTTCAGAAGCGGCGGGAAAAGTCTTACTGCGAATATCGTAAATGAAAATTTCTACAGGACGGCGACAGGGGACTATGACGTGACCTAACGTCGCCGTTGTGCGAACGTAGTTGATTCGTAAGCTCCCCTTTGAGGTTTTAACGACAACGAGAGCATGCAACTGAGAATATGTTATTCTCTACTTTTACTCTAAAACTACTCGTACCCAATTTATTTTTGGGATACTTCGCCCACATTGTGCGACTTGAAGGAGATGGAATAATCACGAAGACTTCATATAGTCGACGTCACCGTCTTAAGGCGGATTTACACGATACGATTTTGTCGCATGCGACAAGCTCAGGACAGGCCTACGACATGACTTTACGATTGTCACAGCGTTTTAAAACATGTTTTAAAATGCTACGACATTTTTGCAGACGTACACAACAATCGTAAATCATGTCGTGGGCCTGTCGTAAGCCGTTATCGCATGCGACAAAATCGTACCGTGTAAATCGGCCATTAGATCTTCAATTCCCTTGTAAATCTCGCATACGCGAACAACACTGTTTTTGTTTGCTTGTTTTTTTTTTAATTAAAAGTACGGTAGCTGATACGTGACCTACAATTTAATTTGGACAAAATAGCTTTTTTTTGGCTGGTTTGCGATTGATATTCGATGAATACCGTACGTGCAAAACCCGCTTTTCCGTTAGTAGCGTTGTCGTCTATTTAACGAGAAACAAATTGTAGGAGAGATCTAGCATCGCGTCAACGACAAACGGCACACGTCAGGGTGAAATTACCCTGGAAACGCAGACGTAATTCCGGCGGCGGTCGTTTCTCTCCCCGGAAATACGTCTGCGTTCGAAAGCTAGGATGAAATTTGCGCTTTGCCAAAATCAAAGAAACTTGTTCGATCTTAGCTCTATTTTTCCTACAGATATTGGCCAAATGGTCAAAACAGAGAGACAATTAGAATGATAGAGCCTTCCTGGTATTATGAAAAGCTGAAGACTGCCGTTCGCCGTTTGATGTAAACGCAATGCTAAATTTGTCAATTGAACTGCATCCACGCGTCTTCACTTGCCAAGGGTCGTCTTCGCGTTGTGACTGGATAGAAAAATACCTTTTTTTTGGCCACATGATGCAGTTCAATTTTAAAAATCGCACCGAGATAAACAAGAATACGTAGATTTTGCAGTACTCAGACCTCCTCATCGTCCTCTGTTTCATCTCGTTTTTTCTTCTTCTCAGGGAGGGGTGGGACAAAACTGAGCATTTGAATGACATCTTCGAGGTAATATTCTGAAGGATAAAAGAAACAAGCTTGCTTTTTAAAAAAACTCTAAAACTTCTCTAAAATAAGACCTTATAGCGATAAATTTCAAGGATAAAAAACTAATGAAATGTCGCTTCTTATGTCCAAAGAGGGGACAGCACAAAGGCAACGGAACCGACAACTTTTGTTATGCTTGTTTGTATTTTCCCTAACAACCCGTCACTTGAAACGAAATGGTGCCAATTCGATTATTTAGTCTCCCTGGGTCAAAGAAATAATGCACTTTTGGGTAAACTCTATCGTTGACAAAAAAAAGGTGGCTGTGCTTATCCGCCGACCGCAGACTGGTTGGTTTTATAATAGCATCGGACCACAGTGACGGAAGTCGCAGGTTCGAACCCCGGCCGGACCAAGACTCAAAGTCTGCAAATCGTTAGCTTACTTTCTATTCTTTTCAATGACCTCTTCAAAATGGCCTTGTTTAAGGCTTCAAAGTTCTGTAAGCTCCGTCTTGACGGAGTTTTGTGGAACCTTAAACACAATGTCCGAAAAGAGTAGGGCACTCGGTTCCCAGTTGTGTGGTCTATCACGTGTTCAGAACTGAAGGCACCTGTTTTTCACAATAACACTGCAGCGGATGCTATTTATGCCATAATAGAAGTCCCCCACCGCTGCTGTAAAGAGCTTTGAGTTCACGTTCATGGAATAAGACGCTACATAATGTGCCGTTTGAACCGGGCCTAAAATTACTATGATCCCCGGAAGTAAAACGTGTATATTAAAATCTCTCTCAAACACACTGCCCTTGTTTTACTTTCTATCTAACTGTTTAGATTTTCAAAGGATTTTTTACAAATAACCTTTAATGTTATTTAATAATTCTATACCTTGAACTGGAAATGACCTTCCTTCAATTTCAACAATAGGACAGTTGCCAAAATACTCTGTGAACATCTGAGTGTCGATTGTGGCTGACATGAGAATCACGCGCATGTTAGGATAGGTTTGGATCATGTCACGGAGGATCACCAAAACAAAATCAGTCTACGAGAACAAATAAGAATCAATAAAAAAGATATGACAGACTTTTTCGCTGCATAAGAGCATCATTAAAACTTGCCTTCTTGCACTGATGAAATGGGTGGCGGAGTTAAAGATCAACAGGTTTTTATTGGGAGCAGCATCTTGAAATCTTGATCATGCTGAATACTGACTACAACATTTCAAACCTTTCACCCACCTGAATCAAACCCTACTCAGCGATGAAATTCAAAAAATGTAGGCTGAGGGCTGAGTCATTTTGAACACTACAAAAGTTAGTCAAGAGATTTAGAACTCCCCAAAATTTAGGCACCAATTTGCCATTTGCCAAAATATCTCTTGTCTGTTAGCCACAACTAAAGGCGCGGACAAACAGCTTCAACATCCGTTTAATTTTGCCTCAACAACAATTCAACATTTATTTTGTTATCGGTGCAAATGTTGAATGAAGTTAAAGCAGTTTGCCCAACCTCTTTCAATATTGTTGGGTATGCGCTTACGCACTAATCGGTCTAAATGACGAACCCGTGTCCGTATCCATAGTAACAGCCGCGGTTGCAGTCTGGGACTGAATACCAGGCCTCTCGTGACGCTTTATTGAATCAAATGTTAACGATGTGCTGACACCGTTTGCCCACCCAAAATCGTTCAACACCTACCTTGGATTCCAGAGGTTATTTTCTCGCTATGAAAAGAGCGACAAAAGAGCTCATTCAACGTTCAACAAAATCGAACGGATGTTGAAGCAGTTTGCTCGGGCCTTAACAGGGTATAAATTGTGACAATTATGCGACAGTAAAAGGAATTTTCGTGGTTTTAAGACAAGAAGCAGCAAATGAATGTTTGCCGTTTACCATTAGCCACAAACGCTAACCTTGTTATTCGTATTTCGAGACAGAATCTTTCTAAAAATCGTTAATGATTTTTCTTACATTTATATCTCGCTCGTGAATCTCATCCACAATGACATGAGAAATGCCATGAAGACCATTTTCAAGTTTCCTCAGAAGAACACCTGGACAAAAGTCAAACAGCAGTAACAACAACAATTATTAACGATGCCATGTTTTCTTGTAACAAGATGGTAAAAGTACAAATATTACCAGCTGTAATGTAGTTATTTTTGCTTTGGTGCCACGCAACTTCAGTCAACCCTAAAAAATGAAGAGTGATCTTACCAACTGTACAAAACAGCATGGATGCATGACTTCTTGGCAAAACAGTATCAAATCGGACAGAATGACCCACGCTGTTGCCTAGTATTTCAGCTCTTTCGCTTGCTACTCTTTCAGCTACACTCACAGCACTGATACGCCTTGGCTGTAACAAAAACACAAACAAGGAGAATAGACATTAAAGGAGATCAAACTTGAAACTAAACATTTGCTGTGTTATGAAGAAGACGACAAAAGTTTTAATTTTACATTATATAGCTGGGCCTAGTCAAACCCATTGACTCCTGAAAAGCCCCCACTGATGAGTAAAATCGTCTTGCATTGGGCTAACTCCTGTGAGTCTCCCCTGGCTCAATGGCAAGGTTCAATTCCTGTGAGGAAGCCCCTGAGGTTTCTTCTGAATATCCCCAAGTCACTGTCCAAATATATCTCTTCACAAAAAAAAAAAAAAAAATTCTGAATCACACAAATATCTGTTAGAGGGCTCAAGAATGATTAAAAACAGACTAAACAGACCATGCTTTGGCTAAGGCTAGACTATATTTTTACTCATGAAAGGGAGACAGTTTGGGAAACACTGACCTGTGTGACTGTGATACAGCATTCAGCACCATGGCCTGTCTCAAGATAATCATCCAAAATGTACTGAGGAACCTACACATGTGGTTAGAGACACGTATTCATAACAAAATGAATACTATTTCTCAGATAATACCCATGCCATTATTGGCTAATAATTCAGCATTAAAAAATTGTTTTTATCTCATGAGTCAATAAATGGTAACTTAATCCCGGTAAGGAACATTTGCAAGTTGATGTTTCAAGCATAAGCTCATTGTGGATTTGCTCTACTGAATGGCTACTGCTTGAAATGCCAACTCAATTTTTTTTCTTAAGGTGGTTAATTTAAAAGAGACACCTGGGAGAAAGTTGAAGAAAATAGCCGGAGTCTTCTCTATTCGACCTTCACTAACATTTCCAAAATGGGGGCATGTTTCATGTGATAGGGGGCTACTACCTCCATCCTTGTAAATTTGTTTTCTAAAAATTTGGCCACCTTACCTCAAAAAGTATTAATGAAGTCATTTAATCATAGCCACGTGCTATAAGAAACTCAAAACATCACAACATGTATGTGAACATAAACCTATTGTAATTTTACTCAGCTGTTCTCAAAAACACAGTCTGCAGCTTACTTTCCAAAAAAACCCTGATGCTAAAAGACAAACTCTGCAAACCCTAAAAGTTTGGGAATTCCCGTGTTAATTTCAGAGCTTTCCTCCATCTTGTTTAAGAAAGTCAGGCTGTTACAGGTCTTACAGGTGTCTACGTTTTCCTTTTTTTTTTTTTTTGACAGGTTAAGATTTTCACTGTTACCGTGCATTTAGCATAAAAACACAATATCTAATCTCAAGAGGTCACATAGTCTTTTTTGTTTTTACAAACCTGAGTAGTTTTTCCGCAGCCAGTTGCACCCTTTACAACAATCACCCTGTTCCTTTTGACAGCTTCAATCAAAGCTGATTTGTACTGAAACACTGGCAGCTGGCTGCGCTGTTCTAGCATGTGCTTAAAGGTATCATTTCTTTGATGTTTTTCCCTGTACTCATTTAGATAGTCCTGACTTGTAAGCAAAGGTTCCTGGATCATAAAAAACTAAATAAGTAAATTCAATATAATATTGATGAAGTTGAAAATGATAATTTAAGACTTGTTCTTGTAGCAATGCCATTCATTATTGCCACTTACATTGAGATCTAAGGCTGGATAGAGCTATACACTGGATAAATTATTACTATCCAAAAGATAAAAAAAGTTTGGTCATGCGTATAATAGAGCTTATCCACTGCTGAGCTGTTCACTCTGTGGTTTGAGTATTGGATTAGCACCAAAAGTTGTAGTGTTTGGACTGATACTCAGGGTCTCAAAATAACTGAGGAGAAAGTGCTTCCTTTGCAATCATGTAGACCTGCAAATGTTTAGACTTCAAAGTCTTCCATGGAAACACTTTGAATTGTAGGTTTAATCTCACAACCCTCAAGGAATCCACACACTACATGTATCTGCCAAGAGTCCTAGGCATGGAGCTCCTGGTGTTGTGGTCTTTTTCTGTAAATCGTGCAATGTTGATTGGAGCTTTGTTCTTTAGTTCAAACTCAACTAAAACACACATGTATCTAATGGATAGTTTCTGTATAGGTCGTGATTAGCTAACCAGTTCAAGGGTCTACTTTTGAGAGGAATTGTATCTGCTGCTGCTCAAAGTTGTCAAATGAATGTAGAGCTTATAAGATTGTGCAGAACGCAGAATGCACAGCTGAATATCACATATCGAATGCCATCATGCATTTTGTTCAATCATTATTCAAATGGCTGAAGTGTCACCCTTGATGCTTCCTACAACAGTGTCTGGATTTATCCAATGGATAGCACTATCCACCTTTTACAAAAATTTGGCCAGATTCTTTAAAAACCTTTTATGAAGACATAGTCAAGTCAAACAGGTATGATAAACTCTGATGTTGGTTGAGGTTTAATGGCAATGGGTTGGATTATTCAATCTCTTTGGCTGCATTTGGGGAAAGACGCACAAGGGTTGCTCCACGCATGGCAAAAATATTCCTTTATAGAACTTGTAGCTTTCCAAGCGCAACATACAATAATATACAGTGTATGCACAGCTAAATGGATACATGTTGATATTGATTTCCTTCAAAACAAGTGGAGGGTGTACTTTGCTCAAATACTGTACCTGTAATCAGCACTCAAGCAAAATATCATTAATAAATGATAAATGCTCATACTGCACTTGATCACATGGATAAGCTAAACGCGATATGAGTAATTTATGAAACCCTTGAAAAAGGTACACGTAACAACTATATGAAGCCTTCTGGCGCCTAAAACTTACAGTGAAGCGAAAATAAAACAAAGTTCTAAATGGTACAATATTATCATTATAACTAAAACTAAACTAGAGCAACAACTCCGACACAAACACTTCACCTGATATTCTTCAGCTCCCTCAATAATCATCGGTTGGTTTATCCATGGATTCCAGTTCATATTTGGTGGTGTCCACTCAACTATTCCCGAGCCTGCCTCAGGATGGTCTTCTTCAAATTTAGCCATTCCAGGAGGTAGCACAAGCGAAACAACTTGATTCGGATCTTCAGGCTAAAAACACAACAAGATAGCATTTTCCAAGCCCAGTGGTTCAACAAAGTCTGGTAATTATAGCGTAATAAAAAAAAGTATTCTATAACTGAAAATAAAGATGTTTGACAACCTCAAAAAGAAAACTTACCTAAAGAAATTTTTCTACCGTTAATGACCTTTCCTTTGTCTTGTTAGGATCCAAGTATATTATCACTAATTGTTATCCCTATTTATCATTATTATCATAGGTAAGTAGTAGTTTGTGTCATCATCTAAATAATTCATTATGATACAAACCTTTCCTCAGGTTGTACCTGTGACTTATTTTTGCTGTACAGTTACAGATCAACTCCATCCAATTACTAAAATATATTGCTTATTTACAGGCTGATTATTGACCATTGTTGATGCTTTGCTTTAGATTATGGAGTAGATCCTTTAGTTAATGGACATTCTGCCATTGCATTTGGTCACATTAATGAACTTCCTTGTCCAACGTTTTTAGATGTAAGGGTCTCCCCTGAAGTTAATAGGTTAGAGCTTGATGGTTGACTTCAATTATGGAAATAAAAGTATGGCCTTTATTGTTCTCCTCAAAGAAATGGAAGTTGGACACAAGGCTAAAAATGCTTCATGGACACATCAATCAAGACTATCAAAAACTGGAAATTCATATCAACAACAAAGGACCACACATACAGTAGACAATGACTGGAGATGACTGATGCAAGGCAAACTGTAAGTTACAACATGAACTTACTTCACATGAACTTCCATTTCCCATTTCCTTACCTTTTCAAAGGAAGAACATTCTTTAAATATCAACATTGAATTATAAATTGGAACTACAAGTGCACATTAAAAAATTGAAATCTATGGACAGCAGAATAAAAAACTACCTTCAACACTGAAGTTTCTCAAATCCACAGTATGAATGACTATGATCAATGTCTTCAGTCATGGGCTATAACAAAGAGACAAGACTACAACCAGGTAGCAGACAACCTTACAATCCTCTGCCTAAAATAAGAACAGTGTCAGAGGGAGATAATGTCTTTTCTGTACCAAGCATGATATGCATCCAAAGGCTCCGTTAAATTATTATTCTCATTAAGCCATCAGAAACACATGATGCAAGTGTGATTGTCACGAACTTTCATAACCAACAGCTTTGTGTGCATTTCACTTCAAGGGAAGATAAACTGGAAAAAGACAAAGAAAATAAAATCCCATTTTCATTGTCTCTTTCCAGCCCAACTTCTCCATTCCCCACTGGATATAGGTCTTTTAGCAGCACACCAGGCAATCATAAGACCATTGCAGCCAACATGTATGCAACTTCTGCACCACAAAGTACAAGCAGAAGATTTCAGAGACATTGCAGTCTGTTAAAAGGCTTCCTTTTGTCTGAATAGTTGACAGATTGCAGTTTACAATAGAACAAGCCAGTGGAAATTCGTCACCTTTGCAAAGATGCAGACACTGCTTTGATCCCTCATCAAGGAAAAAGAACCCCTTCATTTTGATTCCACTATTTTGATAGCAGCTTACATTGCATTCAAATATTCAGTATGCACTATGCACACCAAGCTGTTTGCAATGAAATTCATTGAATCTGTGTGTGGTGACTGAATTTTACTGTTGATGGTCACAAATAATGTACCAGGTAGTTATTTCATATCCTTTTAATTCCTTCAAGACATGTGTATCATAAAACCACGACAGTGCCCTATTTGAGAATATTTCTGATTAAGCACTTGCTTGAAAGCTACAATGGGCAGGCAAGACATACGTTTTCTCAAAATAAACATGTTTCAATAATGTTATTTCAGGAAACAGCAAAAACATTAATTTCAGCATGGCTAGTGCAATTTGTACTTAAGGGGAACAAATCCTCTTTGTTAGTGATGACAATGTGACCATCCACCGTAAAAGATTGTGACCATCCACAGCAAAGACTTGAAATAAATAATTATTCATTCTCCTCTGACATTGTTCTGATTAAAATACAACAAGAGTTAAAAAAGTCAAACTTTATCGCATAAAGCAGGGGGTTCATTAAGGGCCCGGCACCGGCAAATTGACCGGCTGTGTACAAGTACACTCTTCTGCCATGACTTTGCCTGGCTATTTTCATCTTTTCTGCTTACTTTTATTATTACATCAAAAGCATTAAAAATGCACAGCTGACCTCCTGAGCAAAATCTTAAGGAAACCCTTGATAAAGCAGCAAAAACAGCACAAAAAAAAAGAAAAAAGTTGTTTGAAATGCACAATCCATACCAATTTCAAGAAGTTGTTACAATCTCCTTATTATTATGCAATCTGATACTTGCAGAATAAAATCTTGCAGCTCAAAATGTGGCATTCTTTTTAGTCCCAGACCATTAAAGGATGCATTTCACAGTTTTTAATCATCATTAATTTTGGTTTACATGCTCAAGAGACAATGAAAAGGAAAAGCTTTTTTTTTCAGAAAAACAGCACTTGGAGACCTTCCAAAACTGAGGTCCCTTTTTTAACTCTTGTTGTTCTTGACAAGAAGGTATCAATTCATTCATGACAAAATACTTTGTCACTACCTGGATGCAGTCTCAGCTCTCTTAAAACTCATGGATGGAGAAAATGACCATGTCATCCATGTTGCACAGCAAATGTGACACACATGACCTTATGCTGGCAATAAGTCAATGGAGTATGCTCTCTCTATAAAGTTACTTTAGAGAGTGTGCACTCCTTGAAATGCTAGTTGGCTTCAGTGAACTAAATGCAGCACATTGTAATAACTTTAGATAAAGGGATGCATAGTACAAGTGGGAATTTCAAACACCTGCATGAAGTTTCAACATTACCCCCTTGTCAGATTGTTCTCTCTCTGTAAGTGTAATGACCCATTATTAAGGAGAGTGGGTAACTTAAAGGCGATATAATTTTTGCAGTTAATGGGTACCTGAGGAACAGGTTGAATTTCAAGACTCTGAAGAAGGTTGGCTATTTGTTGTTCCATCTCAGGGCTGATTCCAACATCATAAGGTTCAATCTGATGAGTGCAAGTTCACAGATAACATCATTACAAAATCTGTTAAGTAATTTCCTGCTCAGTGCACCAGTTGCAATGCTCCTGAGCTTGCCACCTCACCAGAAGTTTGCCTGACAGCTGAATGTTATTGTAAAACACATTGTCTCTACAATGTCTTGTCTATTAAATTGCCACTGATATACAAATAATTTTATAGAAACCCCAATTTGTACAGACTTTTCTGACAGTTAGGGTGCTGGCCTGTTAATAACCTCTTTGTCCATACAAAGACTTAGTCTCTCAAATACAATTGACAGAATTCAATATAATAAGCTTCAGCTTCGTGGAGTAACATTGACTGGACATTTCTCATGCTAAGCTGAGAATACAGAACAAGTCAAAATATGACACTCTACCATGCTATTTCCCATCACTAGCAACTGTCCCTTTCACTCCTACAAGTGACACTTGTGGATTTTACTCTGTCTTGTCAATGGGGCCCTCCTCAGGGCTGAATTAACACACGAAAGGGATATAGGTCCAATCAAACACCATGTCCCCTTTAACCCTTTGAGTCCTGAAGAGTGAGACTTTCTAATGTCATACAATTTCACAATGTACTTGTCAATGGGTGGCCCCCGTGGACTGAAAGATGGAATGCTAGAGTGACCTTATCATTGCAGATAAGAAGCAAGTCTAGGGTCAAAATTGATTAAGCTTGTCTGATAAACACGTGACCCTACAAAAACAATATTCTAGAGATCCACCTGTGCTGACCCTACTGATTCCGTGTGGGTACCATAGCTCTAAAACAATGTATTATTATCAAGAAAGCTGCACTATTTAGGCAAGTGATATACTAGCCATAGTCATCCAACTGATTTTACGCAAACCAAGCAGACAAGCATTAATTTCCAACTCCACACACATTCCTGCTACTACATGTACACCTGCTGTACCTCATCAGTCTTTTTTTTCTTTGGTTGAACCTGTCCAGGTTCTGCAGCTTCCAAAGCTCCCATGTGAAATAACTGTCTAACAAGACTAAGAGACGTATTCTGGGCTGCTTGTTTTTTAGTTGATGCATGCTCACGAGCACTGATAGCTAGAGAAAAAGCAAACAGTGACAAAATCACACTTTAAAAAAAACACATACTTCCATTACGAGCATGAACCTTGCCCATCGGTAAGATATAGCTTGGTAAACTCTATTTTATTATAAAATTAAATTCTGCTCAGCAGAGGATGACAATTGCCAACAAGCCAGCTGAGAAAAACAGTGAAGCTGGCAAGGTCACAGCATCCTAATGAACTGCAAGAGATTCTTCTAGAGGCAGAATTTTTCTCAGTCTTACTTCATTTAATTTCTAATAATTGCAAAGCAGATTTGATTTGTGCCAGTCACACTCGTGTCTTTTCTATTTCAATATTATCAGGCATAAAATATGAGTGCTTGGAGAAGCTTCCTTACAATACTGATCGAAACAATGAGCTCACAAATCAGCTCAAAGTACTCACAGATTACTTCATATAAGTGTGCCCACAACACGTATGATTAAAATTTTGCACTTTCAGAGGTTATTGCAATTTAGGTCACAGTGATGAATTATTTCTACCAACAATCATTATGCAGTGTTACCTCTTCATAATAATATCATCAGTCTTATTAATATATCATACTATTTTACTATGAATTATGAAATCAATGTTAAGTATTCCAGGCAAAAGAACAAATAGCAGCCAAAAATGTTGTTTTGTTTAAATGTGCTGATTACACTCACTAGCCTTGTTTGCTTGGGCAAAATACAAAAGGTATAATGTTGCTTTAGAATGAGGTTAGTCAATCTCATTAGCAAACAAAGAGATAAACATTTTCTTGGCCACCATTAATTTATGAATTTGGTATATGCTTACTTCGTCTGTGAGACTTGACAAATATGGACAACTCAGCCACAAAGTGCCTATGAGAGAGAAATTTAATGCAATGCAATAAAGGATGTCTATAATGTCAAAACTACAAGTGTATGTGATTAAAAACGGCTTAAAGGTGAAGACAACATATCATACACAAGTTCATTATACACCTGTACCTGTTATGGTCAGGGCCACCAGCTGAATATTTAAAGTCAGCAGGAAGTCTGTTCTGCTGGAGGTACTGATGAAGCCGGGACTTAGCATTAGCTAATGTCCAATTGCCATGAAGATGAGCATTCAAGTCAACTTCTTCAGCCTAGAACAATGAAAATAACATGGCCACTGAATGAAAAAAACATAAGGTAGCAATAGTTTATTGTGATTACTTATCCTCATCGGGCTCATGAGGACTCTTAAGGCCAGAGTTTATTGTGATTGGTACAGACAAATCTGGTAAACTGAGCAACCTCTTGCAAAAAATAAACTTCTCCAGTTCTATCCTTATCCCATTCATTTTCCCCATCTTTCTTGGCACCTTCTGTTTTTTTCCCAAGGTAACTATCTGAACCAGTTCACTTTGTGTCGTGTTGCCACTTTACTCGCCCCTTCTCACTATACAACTCAACATTAACTAAGAAATTACTTTTAAACAGCACAAACCAAAACTTTGTGATGAAAAAATGTCTATCGAGTATACATAATTAAAGTTACAAACAACAGAAATCAATTTTGAAAAACTGTTAGGCTGAACAGTATTCAAAAACCCAATCACAATCCATTTTAATCTTCTTCGATTTTGCCCATCCCAGCCTCCTTTTGTATTTGCTGTTATATTCAAACCTCCCTTCAATGTTCTACATAGTTATTTTAATTTGTTTCGCTTTATTTGGTTGCCAGTTTCCAGTTACTGAACTTGGCTAAATTTCGTAACACAGCCCCTTTAAGCAAAAGCCCCTTTGAACTTGAAACAACGCTGGCGTCTAGGAAATATCCAACATCATCCTGTTAAACCATTTAACACTGTGTTTTTCTCTATAAGTTTATAATACTTGCATATCCTTTAGATTTTACATGATGCTCTCCTTGAGTGCATTTACTTCCCACAAGTATAACAGGACAACCTGGCTGAACCTAGTTCAATAGCCTTTAGTCTCCCGTAGCTTGGTGATAGAGCATCTGAACTACCAGTTACTGTAGCAATCAGATGGTCGAAGGCTTCGCTCCTACAAAGACCCTCTCAGGAAGGTCATAGGTTCAAATCCTGCTAGAAAGTTTTATATTTTTCCCACATTATCCCAAATCATTATTAATTTTATAAATACATCCCTTTATGAGTAGCCCACTGGACTACATCAAAGTACTTTGTACACATTTACATACAGTACATGTATCTTTATTCATTTTACTTGTTTGACTGTATGATGCCATACACAGTGGAGAACCTCCTGACATATTGCCATATATAATTACAATCTACTTTCTGAAAACCCTGTGCTGCTTTTCTTGCAATGCATGGTACAGTACATACCTCTTCAAATGTCCTTTTATTGTACATACTATAGTGGTAATCTCTCTGACCAGCTCCACTCCAGCCGTCCATTTGACCACTTCTTGCTCCACCACCTTAACACAAGAATAATGATAGCTCAGTGTTTCCCCACTTAATTTGATACCAAGAAGCATGTTAAACAGCTTGATTCAATTATCAAGCAATACGGTATACTTGAGGATGTTCGCGCGAAATTTTTTTAACATTGATTTTTTTCCTGGAAATTTTACCATTGAAAGATGATGAGTTAGTGATGTCAGAAATTATGTAAAAAAAACGGTGGGTCAACGACTTCGTTTTGGAGAGAACTTGCCCGGAAGAACACCCTAAATCTGAAAAATCCGGCTTTTTTTAGCAAATAAGGCCACAGTGTCTGTAAGCCCAAAAATATTGCAATTACATCTTTGAAGTGAAATCTTCTCTACCAAACTTTGTTTAAGTGGACCCATCAAGTGAATTTAGTTAACTGTTGAGGTTCCTTAAAGAACAAGTTCACATTTAGCCACCATAGTTTCATGCGCCTTGCAGCCGCAAGATGGCAGGATTCCATGTCCTGAGGACAAAAATCTTGAAATTTTTTTAACTTTCCGCATGGATTTTTTGTTCACTTTTGGACAATGTAAAGATAATTGTAAATAAAATCTGTTTCTGGAAAGAAAAGTAGGGGTAACCGAACATCCAAGATCGTTAAGCTATAGCAATGGCCATCTGACCTATCATTGTTCATTTTAGTACTTAGCGTGCACGCTCGATGCGTGACATGGCATGTGAATTTGCATGCGCTGTAAGGATGCACAGTAGCAATGGGCGCGACCGTCCTTAATACCTATGATCTTACATGCTAACTGGCCTAATGAACATAGAAAGGACAAGCTGAGCTAGAGCACTTGCATTGCACCAATTTTGATTCCCAGACTTCCCAGTATCATACATGGGTTAAGTTTGATGGTTATCTACTCTGTTCCTCTGGTTTCCTACCCTACCCTGCTAAGAACCCTGCTTTTCTGGGTTCTTGCAGTTCTCATTTTAAAAAAAACATTCTAATTGGATTTGAATTGATTGACTATCTTCCCAATAAGTAGTCAGAACTCACCTATGAAAGCTTCAAAATTCAGTAAGGTAATAATGAAGGGCTTGAAACAAAAACTGATTTTTAGTTTTACTCAAAACTACCCGAAATTTTTGCAAGTTACCCGGAATTAAGCTTAAGAACATTGCACTGGACTTTTCCTCTCTGATTTGAGCTTCATTTTCAAGAAATAAGCTATGTAAAAATACGGTCGGCTAATAATGCCTTTGAAAAAGAAACTAAAATATTTCAGAGAACAAAATCAATCTTTTGTTTTCTTAAAACAATGGAATCAGTGAAGTGACACCTACCAGTGTTGTTGTTTTTTTTTTTTGCATTAGTCAGTAATTAGTCAATAATCAATCACCTAATTCGCACAGTAAATTGGGTGGCAGGACAGGTCCAAATCAGTGCTCAAAATCATTTTTGTACACCACAGAGCTCTTTCTGTTTTTCCCTTGTTTAAGTAGTTTTCTGGTAAATAATAATGTCATTCTCCATCTTTCCCAAAATAGAACTTAAAGAAGCAAACTTGCCAATAAAGACCAAGCAAATTTGTAAGCTTGAGTACCTAAAGGCATATTCATGAGCATTGGAGGTTGAGAAACCCCAGACTGTTGAGATGGTTTGAACTGATGTGGTGGTGGAGCTGCTGATGATGGAAGCTGCTGCTGTTGCTGGACAGGTGTGCTCGTGGCTGGTGCTGTTGGACCTTCACCCTGTTTCAGAAAATAATTATTACCATGAAAAATAGGTTTAGTGCATTAACACAGTATCATATTTTTTCTCTAGGGTGCTTTGTTTTTCTTTAAAAAGCAGAGTGGTGATTGTTTTATTTTGTCCTCTAATTTCACTTTTCTCTCTGCTGGGTTTTTGTTCAATATTTTGATGAACGGTTCTTTTGGGTTCTTTTGGGTGCTGGAAAACTCCTTCTATGGTCACCAGAAGCCATGCGCCATGTTGGAAGGCCCCACATAACAATCAAGTCACTAAACGAAATAGACCCCGGTCTTGCAGAACCAGAACTTCTCACCGTTATGAAAGACCATTCTTCGTGGTCCAAGAACTTCGTAAATGTTTCACCTTCTATTGAGGGATGACTCAAGGCAAGGCATGGCAAGGAAATTTCATCAGACAAAAAACACCATGAAGCCACACAATACATGTAGATAACAAGACCTTACCGTCTTCATGCACTTATTTAATACATAGCTTAATTCACATTGTTCATAGCTATTAACAGTACAACATATACGTAACTGGGAAAAAGGTAAAAAAGCAGGAGGATCAATGAAAGAATAGAAATGGGAAGTAGGGGATGAACTGATAGAAGTGGAAGGTGGTACTCACAAACAAATCATCAGGAAACGAGTCAGCTGGAATAATCCCAGCTCCAATCAGAAAACCGCAAAAATCTTTGGCTGCATTAGTTTCAGCATCTTTTTTATTTGTTGCATTTCCAAGACCTACATAGTCAAATCCCTCGATCTGAACCTAAAAGATAAAGACAACATTAAAGGGGCTAGGTCACACAAGTTTGGGCAATTTCAGCACTGATCGAATGGTCATAGAATTAACTAAAATATCAAAATAACTGTTCAAAACTATAGAAGAACTCTAACAAAACACAGGGAAGCCAAGAAGGGACATGGATGGACAAAACTGGAGAGGATTGAAGTGCATTGAATTTGGGTAAATTTGAAAAACGTCGGCCCACCTTTTTTCAAATTTATATCAATCTAGATCAAAATGTCATTTACAAAGCTGGAAAATCATTCTCAGTTGTTATGTGGCCGTGATTTTGCAAATGAAAGACTCTTGCTCCGCCAATTTGACGTTTAGAGCTCATAATTAACAAAATGAAACAAAATTACCTAAAATAGCATGACCTAGCCCCTTTAACTGCTGCTGCAGTGGGTGAGCCTGAAGTGAACGATGAGGTAGCTCTCTAACTGGGAGAAGGACACTTTTTTCTTCAAAATGCAAGGAACTGTTAACAGCGTTAGTCAATCTGTTAGCAGGTGACCCTTGCCCGTTAGAGCATTACCGGTAGTCATATCCGTTAGTAGTGTTTGTCAATCCGTTAGCACCGGATCCTTGCCCGTTAGAGCGTTATCCGTATCCGTTCATTAGTCGATTTGTTGGTCTGATGATCTTTACTCATCAGAAAACTGA
>OX421448.1:16105800-16115800 GCA_949126865.1 Montipora capitata | reverse complement strand
GTATGATGTGACAAATAGTGAGCCGATAAAAATGAAATTCAGTATTTCGGTCTCGTTTTTAGTATTATATACATGTAAGCTTGCTTGGAAACAAAATTCACTGCACACAAGGTGAATATAGATGACTGCCTCATAAAAGGCTTTAGAGTTTCAGTCCATGGCGTTCATCGGTAATCGCAGAGAATCGGTTTGCTTCTAATGACTTCTGGGTAATTCCAAAATGGTGGTACTATTTTTCGGTCTTTCTCGGTCATTCAAGATGGCGAGCAGCCAAGATGGCGTCAGTGGACCCCACTCTTCTAACGGTTAAAGTCAAAAGTCCCGACCCCCGGAACTCAACGAATGATCGAAAGTCCCTACCACGGGCAGACTTGTAACGTCAAATCCCCCTCCTATGCCCGGCCTCCCCCCCCAGCAGCTTAACATTGATAGGTGCATTACTACACAGTTTCAGATGTCATTTTTGTTTGAATGGAAATGCAGGGAAAGTTTATAAATGAATTGGTTAGTGCTTTGGCCTAGATTGCAAAGTTTCAGTAACATTTCTTCAGTGTCACAACCTCTATTGTTATATAGCTGAATTTTTTCCCTGAGCAGCCCATACTCTTATTGGTTACTTTGAGGTCACATGACATCTAACAATAAAACTGTTTCCCGGCAAAAGTCTCTGAGCGGGCAACAGTGCAAAATCTATGATGTCAGAGGGTAACAGTGCACTGTTACCTGTCAATGTTGACCGACGACCGCCATTGCTGTTGCCGTTGCACGTTTTTCTTTTTGTGCTATGTAGCAAATTACTTAATAATGTTTTATATTTTTTGACTCCAGGGGAAACTTCAGAAACATCAGGCATTTGAGGCAGAGATTTCAGCCCATAGCAATGCTATCGTGGAGCTTCAGGAGAATGGAGAAGGAATGATTAATGAGAGTCATTATGCTTCGGATCTCATCAGGGTGAAATATTTTGTTTATACCGTAGACCTGGTTTTTATATTAGAGGTCAACTGAACCCTAATTAATTTTTATGGTATTTTGTTAAAATCTACATACATGTACCTTTCAAAGCAACATTTAAAAAAGATTGTTAAATCCAAGATTTTAAAGATGAATTTAAATTTCACACCCATCCCAATTTCCAAGGTTCTTTTTACATGGGATGTCATGCATACCAGTCCAGCTTCTTTTTTTTTCCCTTCATCGTAGTGACAAATGTGCATACCCCACAGAAATTGAAGTAAACCCCACAGACGGAGATTTAGGGGAATAATTTCAGCCCTGTACGATAGTTTTACACTCCTTGCATCATTTGAACCCAAGCCCTCAGCTGAATTTAGTGCACGGAAGAAGTGCACTAAACCACATGGCCACGAAGTCCCGTACATAAAATGACATGCTAAATTTTCTGTTTGTTCGTGGTCTGAAATTGAAATTAGCCACATGCTAGTGCTTCTCACTAAAGTTAACCTCTGTTCAGCGGGGTTAGTAGGTATGTGGATCGGAGACAGACATGTACGGTGTACAGTGTACAATATCAGATTGCCTATTGTACTTAGCCATGAATTCTGGTACTTAGTCAGCCTCTTTTGGCTCATCACAAGGAAAGATTGTGTGACGAGCCAAAAACAGGTCGGTGCAGGAGGCTAGTAGTGAGTCAACATTGAATTGTTTATTTTCCACATGTAACCAGAGTGACGACCAACACATCTTAGGGGAGCAGGTCGAGTGGTACATGTGAAGGAACTTTGACAAGCTTTCTATAAAGACCAAACACTGGTTTGTCATATTTCCTTGAACTGATGCTCTTTTGACTAAAAAAATACTTTGAATTCATTTATGAAAATATCTTACTCACAAGTTTGTTGAAGTTATCCCTTTGTAGATGTCACAATAGGCTTGACCCAGCCCTTAAGAGAACCACTGTTTTCAAAATCCATCATAAATACAGTATCAGAAATGTTAATGCCTTTAAAAATTCAATGTAAATCATGGATTTAACCAATTCAAAAGATTTTTTAAAAGTTGCTTTGAATGATATATAGATTTTTAAAAAGTACTGTAAACTTAGAGTTCAGCTGTACATGATAATAATGCTTCAAGTTATGAAAGAATGATTTGTTTAGGGCTGGAGGTGATGCCTTAAGTCTATTCTTAAGTGAATTTGAATTTTGTGGCATGTTAGCACATGGGTTGGTTACAGGATTAACAGGCTGCTTCTTCCAATAGGAACGTCTGGACTCTTTACTTAAGTTGTGGGAGCTGCTTTTGTCCAAGTCAGCAGAAAAGGGTCGCATGCTCCTCTTCACTCAAAAGAGGGTTCACTTTCTGCACGAGACTGAAGAAGTCATGTCATGGATTCTGGAGAAGGCAAGTTATCAGTATCATTGTTCTTTTTAATTATAATTAGAGTTTTTAGAAGTAAGGTTACATTCCTTTCAGATACATATAGTATTTAGCCTGTTGCTGCAATGTGTATTGAACAAAGCCTCCTTCTCTCAATTATTTTATCCACAGGAAGCAATTGCCACTTCAGAAGAATTGGGAAGAGACTTGGAACATGTTGAAGTTTTGCAGAAGAAATTTGATGATTTCATGAAGGATCTACAAGCAAATGAGTCGAGAGTGACTTACATCAATGACCTGGCTCATCAGCTTGGTGACGAAGGTCATCCGGACATTGAGTTAATTAGTACAAAGCAGGCGGTGAGTCCTCATTCTGTTTGACACTCCATTTTTGTGTTCATTCCAGGCTCAGTATGAACGTTTGCCTTTAACTATTTTCATGTTTCAGGAAGTGAATGAAGCTTGGGAGAGATTGAAGATGCTGGCATTGAAACGTCAAAAACGACTGGCTGGAGCACAGCAGATTCATAGCTTCTATCGGTAGGTTTTTAAAAGCCCAGATGATGTTATTTGATTCTATGGCTACCTTAAACAGTGTGAGAAAATATTTCCCAAATTCTCCAAATAGTCTTGATAGCACAAGTGTTACTATTACTTTTAAAAATACATTTTGTACAACTTCACTTTATCAGTTGAAGGAACATGTTTTTGATGTTTCAAACATAATCATCAGCCACGCATAGTGAGGGTAACAGTCTTCATTGTCAAGTTTTAACCATTCAAGTATACCGAAATAACTACACATGGGGGTAAGCTATCCAGTATTGTATGCACAAAAAGTACAGGGGAAACAAGGGGGGCTTATCCTGAGGTCAGTTTTTGTTTATCACCACTTATGGATCCCTCATTCGTGACCATTTAATCTCCATGAATTGTGAAGCACCTACTTACCTTTTTGTGCTCCGGGTGCAAAGAACATTGGCCTTGAATTTTAGTGAGGATATACGTTGTGAAGCTTATAAAAGTGCATTGATTTTTGTTTTCAAAAATGGAGTGAAAGTCCTGTCAAGAGTAACACTTTGTTGGTATAAGTTATTAACTTTTTTTATGTAACTCATTGCAGCAGGGTGAGGTTAAATAATAACAGAAACCCATAAGGGTTGAAACGTGTAACGGTCCCTTGTTTGCAAGGAAACAAGCTTCTGGATATTCAATTTGCTAAGTACCATATTTGGAACAACAATAGCGAGGGGTTTCCAAATATGGTACTTTGCACTGAAACATTCAACCAATCAGTTCGCACTGAATATTCGGAAGCTGTGAACGCGCGTTACACGTTTCAACCCTTATGGGTTTCTGATAATAATTTATGGTTGATAGAAATATTGATTTTGCATGTGTTTCAATGCAGTGATGCTGATGAAACTAAGAACTGGATAAATGAGAAGGACAAAGTTCTGTCCTCGGATGATTATGGAAAGGATCTTGCAAGTGTGAATGCTCTGTTGCGAAAACATGAAGCTTTGGAGAGAGATTTGGCTGCTGTTGAAGATAAGGTAAACCTCAGTGTTTTTCTTTGTATGGGACAGGCCAAATCTCCCTGCATGCAATGAGAATCTTTAGGAATTTTTTAGCCACATGAAAAGTTACATGTATCCTTTAAATATAACATTGCTCTTGTTCAAGAAGTAAATCTTTAAACCTTCAACCTCGACATAATGTTTTCTTGCTTAAATTTGTAACTAATATTGAGTCTATTCCGAAATGGATGTAGTAGCGAGGTGACTTTCAATCTGACTCGAGAAAAAGCCCTGGAGAGTTCATCACACTTGTGTTTGCAAATGAGAAATAAGAACTGACATAATTACAAACACTTCTTAACATCAGTTTCATAGGAAGACCAAAATTACTTTTTGGAACTTAAAAAAAAAGTAAAAATTTAATGTCAGTGATGATTGTTATTGAATTATAGTATCAGAGATGTATCCAGGTGTTCAAATCTGGTGGTCTCCTGGACCCATTCCTGAAAAAATTTGGCGTCTATTGCAAAATTCTGGGGGTCCAGCTAATTGATAATCACGAATTAATATTTGCTCTATTGCCTCTTACAGTAATTGCTACTGCAGTAACCTTCAGATATCTAAATTGCACAAAAATAAAGTCTTATCCCTCCCCTCGAATAAAATAAAATGATCAATTTCTTTGAAACTGTTGTACCCGTTGATTCATCAATCAAAATGTATAGGCTGTCAAAGCTCCATCGATCACATCTGAAAACGTCTCGAGGAATCCGTATGCTGTAGGAACTGTTTGGCTCCAGTTGTTAAATTATTTAGATCTCCACAGCAAAAAAAAAACAGAGCTGAATCTCAATTTTCCGTAGAAGAGAGCTCTTCATTTGTTTTAAAAACACAAGGTGTCATTTAGGAACAAAAGAGTAAACAAAATTTAAGCGATACACAGTTCTTTGTCGGCCCATGACTTCGCCATGGCCAATGTTAATTATCAAGCAATTGAATACATTCAAGTTTCACATTACATGTTATTTTTAACGCTAACTCTGAAAAAATGGCGTCATTTGTAAAACAGACAATTTAAGTGCAAAAAACAAGAACCTAGACGATGACACGTGCACGCCTGGAATTAATATCAACAGGGTCACACAAAACAAAACTTTAACATACTTCGCCATTGGATTCTCTGTCATCGTACTCACGATAAACAAACCAATGCTTGAAATTCACTCGGAAAGCATGCAGCAAACTGAAGTTCAACTGAAATTTTAAATTATCAGTGGCACATCGAAAGTGTCACGGATTGTCTCGCCTGAAAAACAGCTCAGATGTTAAATATCACGCAACACATGGGAATTAAAACAAATCTCCTCAAGCTGGACAAAATCGTTGACAAAATGACCTTACCTTGAAACTTAAGGAACTGGATCATTCGTAGTGAGAATTCGGAATGTTCAATTTCGTTTTGAAATATGCTGTGTGTATGTTTTTCCTGGCGTTTGTAATTTGCATAAACATTCATAAACATTTTTTGCGTCCAATTGGACCCTTGATTCTATATACTGTGCATCTAAAAGAAAAACGAGTGTGTCCCAGGATGCAATGACACACTCTGGATACATCTCTGTAGTATTTCAGAAAGAAACGGACTGTATTCAAAGACCGAAATTATCATTGATTGATAATTTTGCCTGACCTTACTCTGTCTCTTTCAATATCATTGATTTGTGAACAAAAAGGATTTACCTTTTTTTATTTTATTTGTGATTACAGCATAAAATAGTACAATTTCATTTTTGTAGGTAACAGCTCTTGGTCAAGAGTCAGTTCAGCTTCAAGAGGCTCATCCTGACAGTGCTGATGATATTGCAGCCAAACAAGATGAGATTGTAAATGCGTGGGGAAACCTTAAGGACAAGGTGCTGTGTTCGAAGTGTTTTGTATGATGTTGCAGTGCTTTGTCATAAAATTATTTATTGGTCAGAGTGCTTCAATAACATGGTCATGTTCTTAGGGCCTGTTTACATGGAGAGAGGGTGCCCTGGTTAACTGAGTTACCCAGATAGCTGAACTACCCTGGGAGAGCCTGGAACTTTTTATATGTTCCTTTAGAAAATGCACTGAAGCGTTTACGTGCAAGGCAGAGTAACCTGCCTTCCCGGGGCACTCTGTCCACTTTCTTGAGGCACCCTTCTAGGCTGGCTATCTTTTTGCCATGTAAGAAGTTTAAGCCGGGTTACTCTGGCTACCCAAGGTGAGAAGACCGCGAAAATATGGCAGTGCGAAATTACCCTCCTGGGTATTTGTTTTGCTCTTATCACTTATCAGTGACATCTACTGAACAAAATGACAAATAAAGGGCAAAATATTTTCCCTAGACACTGAAAAGCAGCCTCTTTCAGAACAAGTGATAAAAAAAATTAACTTCCTGCCAAAATGTTTCTTTTTGTTTTTTTGTGCTTAGTGGGCCTATCAAGAGATAGCCCACTAGCCATCCCGCTTAGGTGAGTTTCATGTAAAGGAGGTCTTTGTTTTAACTCTCCTAGCTGAGGCACTTGGTCAGTTGGGGTACCCTCCCTCGATGAAAACAGGCCCTTCTCGCTTTCTGGCCTAGGTACCTGTCTAGGTGAAATTTGAGATCAACTGACAATTTTATTGGTTCCATATTTTTATTTAAAGACCTGACTGTAATTTCACCCATTTTATAGTCTGCTGTGAGAAAGACAAGATTGGAAGACTCCTACAGACTCCAAAGATTTACCAGTGACTACAGGTAAACCAGTAGTCCAATAATTACAGTAGTGTTTTATGAACCCTCACCATTTGTGTGGAAGCGTTAGTTGACCATGGTAGCAAAAAAGATGAAACACTTTGTTCACTGACTGTATACATTTTGCTGTTGTCTTGTCAGAGATCATATCTCGTTCATAAATGAAATGAAAGTTTTGATCCAGAGTGATGAACTGGCAAAAGATGTTGCAAGTGCTGAAAGCCTTTTGGAGCGACACCAAGAACACAAGGTATTGACTGCTTACAAGTGTTATTTCATGAATTTGCAAAGGCAGTGTGAGCAAGGACAAGCTTTTGCAAAGAATCTCTGGCTCACGTTTCCAATTCCTATTCTGTAGTTTACAGGGATCCACAAAATATTTTAACCCATTGACACCTCAAACGCCCCAGGACACCCCTAGTTGACAATTAAAATCGTCTGGCATTAGACATAGTTAACCTATTGACTCCCCATTGATGAGTGAAATCGTCTGTCGTTGGACAGAGTAAAATATCAAGGATGGCCAGTTTAGGCCAGTTCAGGGTGAAATCTGTTAAGTCTCACTCCCAGGGGTCAATGGGTTTAAAAGGGGAATGAAAAAGGGGTTTCCAAGTTCATTCTTTAAATTAATCAACATTTTGCATGAAAGGGGTGTTTCCTTCAATTTGCAAGTCTATACTTTTATTTGGAATAAAACAATGTGTTCTTTCTCAATTAGGGCTACATTGATGCTTCTGAGGACGGCTTCAAGAAGTTTGCAGATGATGGAGAAGAACTCCTCAATTCCAATCATTATGCTAGTGACGAGATCAAGGAGAAGGTAATAAAGCTGAAATGCCCTTGCAATAATCATTCAAGATTAAGAAGTAACTTTAATAAGTTAAAGAACAGGAATAAAACCTGGACTGAAGTCAACCTACACATGAATAACAGTGTAGTTACAATTTGGCGACAAGTCTTTGGAAGACCTCACTCTCGAGAACAGTTCATTCTTCCCCCTCTATTCAAAGTAGTAAGATCTACGGTATCATGTTTTTCCATTCAGTGGCAAACCTTTTGCACAATCAGCTTTTAAGTGAAGGATAGGTAATATGGTTTGGGGTCACTGTATTTAAAAGTTAACAACTGCATTGCTTAGTGGAGATTGGGTACCTGGGATATCCGGGGGCTTCCACTTTTGGCAGCCATCCCCTAGATAGAATAACGCCCCCATGGCTGGCACAACACCACAACCCAGCCATGAGCCTCCACACCAGGAATGTAAAAAACAGGTACCTGTCACACTGAACTATCAGTGGAAAAAAACTTAAAAGGGGGAGTGATGGGGGGTGGGGGACACCAAAACAAAGTCGCACGAACTATGCTGGAGGACAAAACTCCTCACACTGCCAAAACATGTGCTACAAGTATAATGTGCAAAACTACTGCATATGCACCTACAGACCTTTAGCAAATCAGATGCTCTTAGTTGTTAACTCCTTTAAATTGGATTTAAATGGATGTACCATAATTATAGTTGCCTAGGTCATGAAGGTAAATCAGTGTGTGTTCTTCCGTTACGTAGCTTACAAGCTTGGAGTCAGAAAAGATGGAGTTACTGGTTTTGTGGGAGAGACGTCGTGTTCAGTTTGAGCAATGCATGGAGCTTCAGCTTTTCAATCGAGATTGTGAACATGCAAATGCAACAATGACTAAACAAGAGGTGAGCAGTTTTCTTTGGCTTTCTGTTGCAATGTTGATGTTCTTCGATAATTTGCATAAATCATCTCAGTGATGTTTAACACAAAATAATATAATTCAGATGATTCACAAACCTGTGCTTTGTATATCATCATTTCAGACATGAACATGCCCACAAAAGGACCTTAACAATTTAATGTGCACTTATTACAGAGAACAATTCTGTTTCATATTTTTTGCTTGCATGACCAATTTGTGATTCATTTTCTCCCTTTTCATTAGGCATTCCTTGCTGATGATAATTTGGGAGATTCACTTGATGGAGTAGAGGCATTGATCAGGAAACATGAAGACTTTGACAAGTCTTTTGCAGCTCAAGCAGAGAAAGTCAATGTAAGTTGGTCACTTTGTTCTGTTTGTATCTCATGTTCTACTGTAAACTTAATGTCTGCCTTCACTACATATCAAAAGAAAGAAAAACTGTCATGTTTAGTATAGTGATAATAATAATAATAAATAATTATCATTGTACAATATAAACAAACGTTTTTTAGAACTTAATTCTTTGTCCTTGTTCTTACAAAAAATTGTAAAGGAGTGTAAATTTTATCTCTGAGAGTTCTGATAGCAGAATGGTCCCTGGTTCAACTTCTCGGGCACACTTGTAAATAGCCAACTGGTTTACCTCCAGCCAGTTGGGATTCTTAACAGTAGTTGTTGTTGTGTTCTGTTGTTTCATTTATTGTGTTTCATTGGCCCTGAAAAGCCCCTTTGGGGAGTGGTCAAATTAAGTATGTATGTATTGTATTGTAATTGCTAATGTTGGCTATCCTATTATACCTTGGAACCCTGTGCACAAGGCGAGCTATAGCACGTGCATGTGCATCTTGGTTTTGTTACATCATATGCAATGTCAAATGTCAATCACACACTTTGTGATTGTCTGTATAGAGTCAACTTGGACCAACACACTGATTTTTGGCAAGGGACATTTTTAGTTATAATTTCTGAGACAATTTCAACAAATTCCAAATTTTCACAAATTCAGTTTTTGTGATGTCATCCCCTCTTTACTCTAAACCTTTCCATTTTTAGCAACATTCCACAAGACGTTCTTTACATAAATGCATAGTCTCCATGGCATCTTTGCTTTTCTAGTGATTTGGACCTGCAAAATTCTTCCAACAAACACACTTCTCTTCATAATCAATGATTACTCCTAGTCCTAGCTTAATAATGTCTTATGGGATGTCATCTACAATGTATAGTGGTGGTCTGTCTGCTTTCATGTACTATCGCATTTACGTTCCGACATGTAAAGTGTTGCAGTAAATCCCTTTTATTTTCTGTTCATGGAAGTGAAAATCTGCCAATACTATTTCTTTGGAATGACTTTCTTGTGGTTATAATCCATTCACAATGGTTTCTTTCAGAGCATTGATGAATATGCCAACCGCCTTGTTGACAGTAATCATTACGCCTCTGATGAGGTGCGTGACAAGAGAGATGGCATCCTGGAAAGGCGTCAAAATATTGAGGAATTGTCAAAGGCTCGTCGGGCTAAGCTAGAAGAGTCTCGTAAGTTGCAACAGTTTGAGCGAGATGCTGACGAAGTCAAGAGTTGGATTACTGAAAAACTGAAGATTGCTTGTGATGAATCCTACAAGGTGGGAAACTGTTTCTGAGTCTCCCTATT
>OX421448.1:16095800-16098300 GCA_949126865.1 Montipora capitata | reverse complement strand
CAAGTGCTTAAGGACGGTGCCTACTACTGTTATTGCTCATACGTTCTGTGCATCTCAATATACTCGGATTTCCTATGGGTAGTGCTTATTAATACAGAGATATTTTTGCGCGGTTCAAAACCATGCGGAGAAAGCAGAATTTAGCAAGTGCTCAAGATTGGTATACAAAAAGAAAACTGGGGGTAACCACGCATTTTTCAGAGATAATTAGCTTCAATTTGGAAAAGAACGCCATACATTGCTTTGTATGTTAAAGCTTTTTACAATTGTTGTTGATTAGTTATCTTCGAAAAATGCGTGGTTACCCACAATTTTCATGTTGGATTTCAATGACACTTGTTAAGATCTGCATTTCCCGCATATTCAGTAAACCGTGCAAAAATACCTTTGAATGATTTTCCTGATGATTTTCCTTACTTTCATTAATTTTCATGTCCATTCAACAGTTGAAATAATAATATATGAAATTTCATTAATTCTAAAATCAGTTCATTCTAAGCACTCCTAAGGGGCTTCCCATGCATGAGTAAGATCATCTTGTGTTGGAAAGGGTTACTGTGCAATGTGTGGTTCCAGAAAATATCCATACCCCACCACGGAGGGAATTTCACTTAGGACCCCCACCTCCCTGGATTTTCCATATTTGAAAGGAACTGATGACCCCACCCCTTCGGAATTTCCACAAAGTAAGACAAAGACCCCCCAACCCCTCTGGAAACGTTTATTAAAAAAAAAAAAAAGATTATCAAAGTAAAGAATGACACCGATTGTGGTTACGCGATGGTTTTCATTTAATTTTATTGAGCAGTCTCAAGTTGAAACAGAGTAGACTACTTGCAAAGAAATCCAAACTACACAATATTGCTTATCCCTTAAAATGAAAGAGATAAATTTGTATCTGTCAGTTTACCTTGATGTGCAAGCTTACGAATTTTTTCCAAACTGTGGGTAGCTGTCTCCATGGCTGTAATGTTGATGACATTTCATTGTAAATACGATCGCGAATACATCAAGCTTTCAATCACAAAATCAAGGGGAAACGAAAAGACAAATAAAAACTCTAGATTCTAAAATCGTTACATCGTATACTTTTTGCTTCTTGAAGCAAAACGTTCACGGTTGTACTGTTTTTTGATCGACTGTCATGACACGGAAATCAATAAAGAAACGTAGCTAGTAACCACATCTGTTACGTATGTGACAAGTCGAGTTTTTGTTGGCATGACAGCGGCCCAATTCCTTTGGATTGCATACGTAATGCTTTTGGAAGAACGAAAACCGGATTTAGGTGAAGAAATAATCATAAATTATATAGTTAAACTTATTTATTTCTTCAAAAATGATCTACTAGATCAGCAAGTAGCAATTTTCATACTCAGTTTGAAATTAACCCCTTGGAAAGTGATTTTTATCGTTCAACCCCCCTTCCCCTCTGGAATTTCCTTGGCCTCTGACCACCCCCCACCCCCTCAGAATTTCCAATTCCCTGCATGGTGGGGTTTGGCTGGAACCACCCAATGCTCAGTGCTAAAAATACCACCATGATTTGTTTGTTGGTAGTAATATCATTCTTCCTTCATTTTATCTGAACTTTCAGGCCCCACTTCAAGCCCGCAAAGCCAGACTTGCAGATGCAGAGAGACTGAAACGATTTCATCATGATGTGGAAGATGAAGAAGCGTGGATCAGGGAAAAAGAACCAATTGCTTCATCCACCAACACAGGTATGCTGCTGTGCCGTTAATAACACTACAAGTAATCATTGTCTTAAAGAACAAATTTTCGCAAACCTGAATTTCATTTCTATTGTTTGTAGAAATCCTGCTGACAAGTGTTTGAAATAGTTCAATTATTTCTAAGATATACAAAGCTTCCATGACAGACACTGTATTCAAATATGTTGAGGAGACTCAGATCATTCCTTCACCAAAATATGCATGCATTTTAAATTTCACTGAACTCTCAAACTCTGAATATTTACATTATCATTTTGAATTCACTCGACATCTTTCTTTTGTAAAAGGTACCTGCAAATTATACAGCATTCATCTTAAAAGCAAACAGGCAATGACAAGCATAAACTGTTTGTTAAATGATATCCAACAAAGTTTTAAAGACCATTTTGTGCTGGAAAGATTAACAACTACAGTGTATGCATGAATCCAGGCAAAGGGCGTTCTTTAATCGAATGATAAGAATTGTGGGTCAAGTCATGATTCACCAAGCACACTTGCTCTGTCTACAGCATACTGAAAAGCTTCAAAAGCCAACTCTTGCTGCTGGTCCTTCAGTTTTTGTGATTATCTTGTAAGACAAGATGAAATGGGTCCCATCTCGCAAAATGGTGGTGATCTACTTGTGTCAAAAAAAACGTTGGTACATTAGGGGTTCAACTATTAGCACTTATACACACTGTAAGTCACAGATGAACAAGTGTGCAGAACTTTGTTGATGATAACTTTACCCAAATTCAATCGTTTCAGGTCGTGATCTGACTGGA
>OX421448.1:16073300-16090800 GCA_949126865.1 Montipora capitata | reverse complement strand
CCTGCCTCACAATGTTCCACCAGCAATGAAAAAGGTTTTTCATGATAGCGTAGTGTGCTCATATTCCACCAATTACTCGCAGTTTCTCCTCTCAAAGCCAGCAGATTTGATTTGTTTTCGTTACTCATTTCAGAGATCTTACCTCATGGATCAATGGTATTATGGCCCTTGTGACATCAGATGAGCTTGCCAAGGATGTTGCAAGTGCAGAGGCCTTGCTGGATAGACACCAGGTAGGATAAGAGAACCTATCGTGTCATTACTATTATTATTCTGACTTATTTCTATTGTTTAAATTTTTTTTGAAAAGCTGTAGTAAACAGATCACACACATTAAAATCAACATGTTTCCTGGTTTGTTTATTTATTTTAAATGCAAATTTACCGTTATCCACAATCACAGTTTATGTCTCTATAATTTGGGACATTGAGTAGAACGATTCAAAAATTACTGCAAATCTTAACAGGAACACAGAGCTGAGATTGATGCACGAGACAGCACTTTCCAAAGTTTTGAGGACTTTGGCAAAGATTTACTTGATAAGGAACATTATGCCAGTCCTGACATCCGCGAGAAGTTGGATACAATGGCCAATGAGCGAGAAGAGCTGGAAAAGTAAGACCTGAATGTGTCATTGTTGTTGTTGTTTTTAATTGACTTGACGCATATCTGCCTGAACTCGGGCTTTCCTAATGTCGTCAAAACAAAGAAAAAGAAATATAGTAGAGATGTCGGCTAGATTATTATTCATTATTTAGGTTAGAGTGATGGCAACGATTCTCGTTGTGTTCACTCGTAATATGTTCGCTCGTAGAGTGATCTTGCGTTAAGTTCAAGGACCGACCCGTTCCGAAAACGCTTGGCATCTTTTATTGTGGGTATACCGTGAACGGTGTGTGCATTTGTATGTGGTTTGAGCTTATTAGACACCATATTCGTGCTTACTTTCAACGACACCATTTTCGTTCGACGTCACGACTGCTCGTTAGCTTAAACTTCGCGCATGCGTTATGAAAGATGAATCAGCCATTACACAACCACGCTACGTGTGCTCTTTGGTTAACTTCGCGCATGCGCTTTATAAACTTGAGTGTAATTTTTAACTTACTGCGAAAAAAACGAAGCCGAAATTTAACCTCGGGCTTTCCCAGTAGAAATATATATATATCGATATATCAATTGAATGATGCGCACCTTTTTTGTTGTTAGCATGTTCTTTAGGGAGTTTAGAGTTTAGAGATGATTTTTCTTACATAACATAACAGGTAAAAGTATTCATAAAGTTATGTGGTCGTCGCAGCCAAATTGTAGAAAAAATATGTTGTCTATCTGCAGAGATGTAGCGAAGAAAAGGGAAGAAAGCAGTAAATTATTTTGAGTGGCAGATGTTATGATAAAGTTTTCTTGGCCATTACATGTAAAAGAATGGATGTCGGCAACTTCTGGAAACATTCCTGTTTATAAAATGTTTGTTGTCTTGTAGAGCATGGGCGGCACGAAAACAAAGACTGGACGAGTGCTTGGAATTACAGGTGAGCTTTCCACTTGCAGAATGTGTAAAGATACTCGTTTATTCCAAACAATAGATCAGTTTGGCATAAATCCTTTTGAATGAAATCTTGGTTTCGTCAGAAAAAAGTCATGGAAAGTCCTTGTACCAACTGTGGATGAGATTAATTTAAGAATTTAGGGCCGGTTATTTGAACAAAGTCGAATGTAGTTATCAACAATAATTCTTCCTCGAAAACTTTCTTGAACTAAGTTGCTTCAAGTGAAGATTGTTTGCCCGTTGCGCATTCCTTAGCTTCCTGTGACTGTTTTGAGCAATGAATTACCTTAATATTCTAGAGTTGGCCAAAATGATAATAGAGTTGTTAAAAAAACGACGACGGCTACGTGAGAATATCGTTGGTTAAAAGAGTTGCACGTGCAGGACGGATTTCAGCGCATATTTTTTGCGGTACTCTACATAACAACGACGTGAAAGTTGTGAATTTGTGGTTTTGACGACAACTCGAGCATACTGTGGTGAAACTTTCGTTATCTATCTTTTACTCACAAACCGCGCGTATTCAATTTAGTTTTGGGATACTTTGCCCACATTTTACGACGTGAACAAAATGCCATAATTTCCCTGACCTACGATTGTGCAAAGTTATATTTGGAGTTGATGTTTTCGTCGACGTCGCCGTCGTAGGTCTTAAGGCCCCGAAAGACCTCCGTAAACACCGGTTGAACTTTTCCTAAATAGAGCGGTTGTCAAGTGAGTGTCGTAAAACCAATGCAAAGTAATTACTACAACCAATCACAGCAGGTGCAAACTGCGCAATAAGCCAATCAAAATTCGTAGCAATTCCGTGTAACTCGGTCAAAGCGCGGGAAGAATCGCGCGTTCAAGTTGCGATTGGTTTTGGTTTTCCTTCTCATTGGTTGATAAACTGGCGCGAGATTTTTAAACCAATCACTAAGCGCAGTAATTCCAATCGCGTAATTAGTTTCGACAGTCATTTGAAAACGGCTCTAATCGCCGCTTTCTCATATTTTAATATTCCGCCAGTTGTTTAACCGTGATGCCGAGCAACTGGAGCAGTGGATGGCCACCCGCGAAGCCATCATCCAGAGCGAGGACGTTGGAGCAGCTGAAGGCGCCGAAGCTCTTATTAAGAAACACGAGGACTTCACCAAGACACTTGCAGTTCAGGATGTGAAGATCAACGCTCTGAAGGATAACGCCGACAGGCTCATCGATAACGAACACTATGACTCCCCAGCCATTGCAGAGAGGATTGCTGCTGTATTGGCCAGGTATTGGACAATCCCCGTGCAAACAGATGCAGCATTGTTGGTTGTTACATGTTTCGTCCGTTTACACGCCCTGTTGCGTGTTGTCGGAAGTTGTTCCACGAAGTTTGAAACTGGTCAAACTTTTGAGCGAAAAACTCCCAACATTTTTTGTTTCGTGATCCCCGAAGCGTAGCGCAACAATGTTGGTCTTCATGGAGGTATCAATGCATTAAGACGGAATCTACCAGAAGTTGGAGTAACAAGGGCACAAAAACCTAGTACCAAGATTATATACATCGTATTGCAAACTTTTGTACGACTGTTTTAAATATCTTCTCAAAAGAAAATTATTTCTAGCAACACCAAACGTCAAAAAAACTGTTGAACTTTGTAAGAAACACTTGAAATTACTGGTGAAATGAAACTGATGATGAAATTTTACCTGTGTTTGTACAATTTGTCTGAACTTTGAAATTTAATTTTTCTCGTTCCCGGGGGAAATTGTTTTTGGTGTTATTTCAGGCAATTGATTATCTTTAGCTTTCAGAAAATGTAAAAGGATTGTAAAAGACTTAAAATTATTCTGGTACCAGATTTTTGTCCACCAAAAACTGAAATTGCTCGATTTTCTGTCGGATTTCGTCTTAACATGTTAAAAACAAGATGGCAGCCGAATTTTTGGAAGTTTCGAAGTCTTGTGGGTCGTATCCTTCCCATAATGCACTGCACGCCCTTACATTGTTGAGAGTTGTGGGGTCCGTTTCCACACAAGTGCCAACAGCATCCAACATCTACAGAACCAACAACTCCCAACAATTTGTTGAATCCGTTTGCACGTGGTTTTGGTCAATGGTTTCGAAATCTTTTCAGGCCGTTGAGTCATGTGTGGTCCCACTGTTAACCTCTTCTAAAAACTTGACTGTGTTAATTAACATGTTTTAGAGACAACAAAGGGAGACATTTATTTTCCGTTCTGTGATCTAAATTGTCTTTGTCTTGAAGATTTGAAGGGAAATCAGGCCCCCAGATTGCTTCGAGAATTTAAAGAAATGTGCACTTGTTTATTGGAATTCCCATCTTGCTTGCAACTCACTTCCGGTCGCTTCAAGAATTTAAAGAACTCGAATTCCCATCTTTCTTGCAACTCACTTCCGGTCGCCGTCCATGGCTCAGAAACTTCGCTTGCTGAAGCTCCCTAAAATTGAGAAAACGCGATCCATGACTTACCGTACAACGTGAACATGGTCGCACTCATGAATTAATGTTAAAATTTCTCCGTTCTCGATCACAGGTGGGCAACACTTAAAGCTGCTCTCGTTGAGCGCCGCTCCAAGCTGGGCGAATCGAAAACCATTCAACAATTTAGCCGTGATGCTGAAGACATTGAAGCCTGGGTCAGTGAAAAATTACAGACCGTTCTGGATGAATCATACAAGGATCCCACTAACTTGCAGGTAGGGCCCCAACGTTTTGCATTGAACATTTTTAAGTTGCGAATAGGGTTAAACCTTTTTTTATTTTCTTCGGCAATTTTGATCATAGTGAGGCGTGTTATTTAAGTTTCTAGTTATGGGCAACTCTAAATTTTCCTTTTTTAATTTTTTATTTCAGTCAAAGTTCCAAAAGCACCAAGCTTTTGAAGCTGAAGTTTCAGCCAATCAAGAAAGAGTCTTAGAAACCCTCAACCTAGCAGAAGGTAGGTAAAACGTTCTGGTTACGAGGGGCATGATATGGCGTAAATCGTTTGCAGATCCTTTGTACTTGTACGTGGATAATCCACCAATGTTGTCATGAAAGACTACAATTGTAGGGCTCGTTACGATACATCTTGGAACCTCTGAGTAGGAATTCATGACATTTGCGATAAGTGCCAACCTTGAACACTTCAGTCTTCGCACTATGTGAGACGTATGTAATTTGAAAGTAGTTTAATTAATGGACGATCTCTTTGTTAGCCTCCCATAGGCATTAGCTCAGTTGTATACCATCTGTACTACAGTGTAGTAGTCGCTGGCAGGTTTGGCACCTGCTGGGAGCATTCCGTAGTCTGGGCGAGAGTACGTAGTCCTGCGAAAGAGTGTTGTTGGTTACAATCACTGACGCTCCAGCAACCCAAGCGGAAGTCACTTGACTCTAACGATGACTTCCACTCAGGATGTCGAGATATGAGTCGATGTCACCAACAGCGGTCGTTCTCGGGACTTCTCTCAGACGGACGATCTTCCTTCATCAAGGTTCCCTTCATTCGTGATTTCATTTTTTCAGGTCAACGAGGTTATCGTTGAACATTTTTCAACTTTTTTTTTTTTTTTTGGAACAAGCATTAACGGCCCACAGACGGATTTTTCGCGCGTTGCTAAGGAAGTGAAATGTTACTTCCGGTAACTGACGTCATCATATCATGAGCTCACAAGAAAACCCACTCACAAGCAAAAGTCACCGCACAAACTGTTGTTTCCATCGAAAGTTTTTCCTTGCCCTTCCTCGCGCTCGTTCTCAGATCAACTGCGCATGCGTAAACGAACTGACTTCCGGTTTGAGAAAAAAGCTAAATTTCCGGCGGTTTTAAATTGAATTATTTTTTTTTTACATGGCACGTTTTACCCCCAAATACAGAATATAGCTAAGCATTGATTTTTTTAAATCATCTTTTTTGAAAAAGTCATGGGTATTTCAGTATCGTTTATGTCTTTAAAAACAACATTTTTCAAAAGAAATGATGAAATGATATATGAAACGAATCATATATGAACTGCGGATATGAAATCAAGTGAAGCTATGATCTCCGCAGTTATGAGCGCAATTTTTGCAATTGCGTAGAGAAGCCTGAAAAATTCGGGACTTCAACGGGGTTTGAACCCGTGACCTCGCGATTCCGGTGCGACGCTCTAACCAACTGAGCTATGAAGCCACTGACGTTGGGAGCTGGTCATTTGTGGGTTCATAGCTTCACTTGATTTTTCAAAATAAAAAGAAAACCATGCTTGGCTGGATGAAAAAACGAATACAAATTATCAAACCATCGATTAAATACCCAAATTGCGTAGCACGGAGACAAATTTAGAGTTTTCTTTTATTGGTCACGTGACCATGGGCGTGGGATAATGACGTCATATTTAGGGTCATTGGCTTACAAAAGTTGGAAACTGACCAAAATAATGCCAAATTCACTCAAATTACTTAACCATTACATCCTTAGCAACACACCCCAAAAAATACGTCAGTGGGCCCTTAAGTGGTTTGAGCAATTTTTCTTGTAAAAACCGAAATATCCTAAATCAGTTATCAGGCGAGTAAAAACGCTCATGTGTACACAAACTTGTCTAAAGAGGTCCACAAACGTTTTCAAAATATGGGGTTCTGTAAAATCTTCAATTTGTTGACAAGAAAACGTTCATGAACCCCTATTAAAAAGCAGGAGGTGAAAAAGGCGAGATTTGGACTTTTTTCTCTGTCGATATAGGCCTTATTGAACAGCGAAAGTGTGCTGGAAGCGAGGAGATTGTGAAAGAGAGAATCACCAAAATGCAACAGCAGTGGGAATACCTTGTACAGAAATCCAACGAAAAGAGTCAACACTTAAAGGAAGCTAATCAACAGCAACAGTTTAACACAAATGTTAAGGAACTGGATTTCTGGCTTGGAGAGGTAAGACTAATGGTCTAATCGTCTCAGTTGAAATGATATGGGCACATTTAAGATTAAAGCTTTAAACTTTGCCTTAAGGTTCACCGCAAGAGGACATAGTTCTGTGCCAAGATTAGCAACATGATTCCTTACTTTTTGCTTCTTTTAGGTTGAGGCCAGTCTGTCGCAAGATGATTATGGCCGCGACTTGGCAAGCGTGCAGAATCTGATCAAGAAACACCAACTTGTGGAAGCAGATATTGCCGCTCATGAGGTCCGTTTTGTGCTACCATTGTGTTACATCAGAGAAACTTTACAGTGGTTTTCATTTGAGAATCGAAAGATATTTCGAAATTACTTTGTTTTGGAATTACCACACCCGACTAAACATGCATATACAAGGAAGGGTAACGTTTTTGTAAACTTTGGCCGTGTAGCACTTATATTTCAACAGAGTTAACTATTAGAGGTTGATGTGAAGTGCTAGTTAGCCCTACTGGTGGAAATGGGCCCACACAAGGACAGAGAAAAACCCTGGTCAGAGTATCTCTCTGTCCTTGTGTGGGCCCATTTCCATCAGTAGGGCTAACGTAAACATGCACATGTCTTGTTTGTTTTTTCCTTCGCTAAATGCTGGCTCTGGCTTGGCCTTTTGGTTGTGTCGTTTAATTGGCTACCTCAAGTGTGAAAAAATTGGTTTTGGTCAAATGAGTTGATTTAGGTAAAGAAAGATTTGTGAGGTAACGTTTCGAGCGTTATCCCTTCATCAGAGGGACCTGTTTTGACGTAGGGCTAACGCTCGAAATATCTGCTGCTCCTAAATCAACTCGTGATAAAACCAAATTTTTGTCCCACCAACACAGCACCAAAGGTTCTTAAGAAACTATAAACCCCATCATACGTCACATGTGATTGTTGACTAAAGCTCTCGGCATCTAGTTGATATTCATTTGAGATTAAATTGAGAATCTTCCGTCGTCTGTGTAGATGTTATCGGGGAATTTTCTAACATCTGGACCGTCATCATATCTCCCCTTGATTCCAGGATCGTATCACAGATCTGCAAGCTCAGACCCAGCACTTTGCTGAAGTTGGCCATTTTGATGCCGATTCTCTACAAGACAAGTCCCGTGGTATTGCAGAACGCTATGACAGGTGAGTTTTGTTTGTGCTTAAAACGTAGTCCCAACCCTAATATAATTGTGGTAGCCTTGGACATGGCCCCATGGTGGGGCAACAGGGCGAATAGAAGATGGGCGAGCGAAGCTCCGAACGGGGACCACAAGGTGTTGGAGGGCCATTCTCCTTTCCCCTCCCTCATTTTCCCGCAAGACTTATTTCCCTTGCTTTTCTTTTCGCTCCATTGCGAAAACTAGCCCACAACGAAATGTTTTAGATTTTGGCGCTGGAAGCCGGAAAATCGCTAGGAGAGCGACCCTCTTTGCTTACTAACTCCCACGTGGCTTGAATTCTTGAATTTCTTTCCGATTTTTCCAATGAAAAGATCAAAGTAACCGCTATAAAATAGAGTGTAAGTGCATTTGCATAGTATCTTCCTTTCCAACCGTTGTTCATTGTATTTAAGGGTTAAGGACATGGCCACTGACCGCCACAAGAAACTGGATGAGTCCAATGCTCTACACCAGTTCTACCGAGATGTTGATGATGAGGAGTCCTGGATCAAGTAAGTGAAAGGAGCTTTTCGAATGAACTTCAGTACGAAATTTGGGCCTAAGGCTTTTTCCCCATTGTTTCATTAGAGAGAAGAAATTGTTGACCAGCTCAGAGGATTACGGCAAGGACTTGACTGGGGTGCAAAATCTACGAAAGAAACACCAACGATTGGAAGCAGAGCTGAACAATCATGAAGCGAGGATTCAGGTAAGACAAGGAATTTCAATGAACATGCGATTTTTCACCGCATAGAATTTATAGCCGCTTAGCACTGACTTGAAGAATGCTAATCGGGGCGTTGAAAATTGCAGCCCTTGGTTGTTTCCTCATGATAATCGAAGTTTTTTGTCGCAATTTAGATTTCAGGGCCTTGATTTGTTTTATTGTTTTTTCAGGCTGTGCTTTCATGTGGTCAGAAGTTTATTGACGAGGGACATAGCAGCTCTGAGGAGATCAAGGCCCGTTGTGATCAGCTTCAGGAGAACTGGGACGAGCTGAACAGTCTAGCGAAGCAGAGGTATTGAGCGTAAACATCTGCAATTGTTTCCTTTTGTGGTATTCATTATAAACTTTGTGTTCGTGTAATTCTTTAGGCAGCACAAGCTGGACGAGTCTCTCGCTTACCAACAATTTAGTGCGAATGTCGGTGAGGAAGAATCTTGGATCAACGAAAAGAATACTCTGGTTGGAAGTGATGACTTTGGCGATACATTGGCTGCTGTACAGGTTGGTTATGCTGGCGAGGACAGATTAGGATTGTTAACCTTCTAATCAAAGGCGGCGCCAGTAAAAACAATTTTTGTTCCCGAAAATACTTTGTGAATCATCCATCTATAGTTCTTTTAGTGCAATTAGGGTGAAGTTTCCTAAAATTGAAATCCTTAAAGCTCTTGTGTTAACGCAACCTGCGAAGCAAGCCTTCCGTACAAACGAAGAGCTCCCAACTTTTGCGCAGCCAGAAGGCGGGAAATTTCGGTAGAGATTTGTCTTTGTACCTGAATTCTTGCTATTTAGGCGGGCGCTAACAGAAGACATAGACCGCTAGGGCGATACTCTAGTGAGGTTCCTAATCCTTGTTTTCTCAATGCACCTCTCATCAGAGTTGTATGGCTCACGTATGGAGTGTTCGCAGTGGCGATATGCAACAGTAACAGGACGTCCTGTAGGGTGTTTTTGGCAGGATAAGAGAAGAGCCTGCTACATTGCGTTATGTTTTCGGTTGCCTGCTGCGCCACACTCGGTCAAGGGTCAGTTTTGTAACCGTATGTATGGAGTGCGTAGAAACTCAGTAATAGATGCACTTGCTGAACTATTGCCCCGAAAACTTTTTGCAGGGTCTCCTAAAGAAGCACGAAGCATTCGAAACTGATCTTGAAGTTCACCGCGAAAGAGTACAAGACATCGAAAATGATGGAAACCAACTCATTGAAAAGGTGAGTTTGTTGCATGGTGTAAATTTGAAAATCAAGAAGCAATAATCATATATTTTTTGCACTCTAATTTCTATTTATCTGACGTGACCTTCGAATATATAAATAAATACCTTCTAATAAATTGATTTATTTCCTCAGGGTAATCACCAGTCTGAATTGATTGAGCACAGGACCTCATCCATTAAGGTAATAGAAGATTCTTCACCAAAGTGTTGCGATAACTTATTTTAACGTGAAGTTTTAACCTAGCTAAAGGTGTATGTTTTTTTTGTTTTTTTGTTTTTTTTTTGCTTTCAAAGTCACCTACGTCAAATCTTCTTTCTTTGGGTAGTCTTATTTCTCCCCTGCCTAGAGAAGTACAGTGCCCATAGAACCAAAACAAAACAAGCTTTCTTCGTGTCTGTTTTGTCTTTTTTTTCTCGGGAAGCTTCTTGGGCGGTTTGCGGTTTTGCCGTCATGGCCTCAACTTATCGGGGAAGAAAGCAGATGTGGTCCATTGGCTAGTGCGTTGGAATGCCATGCAGTTTTTACTCGTACGCCCGTTTTCAATTGCCAACTGTTTGTCTCCTGCCAGTTTGGGGTTTTTAACCAAGTTATGTTTTAGTTTGTTTTGCCTGTGAACGAGCATGATGGCGTAAAACACTTCCACCTTTACTCAAGCATTTGCGTCTTTGTTACAACTATTTCGTCTTCTTTCTTTGTCGTTGTTTCATTGCAACCCCTCACATTTTTAACCCCATTTTTCTGTGTTCTCCTTAACAACCAAGCTCCAGATTATTGACAAACACAGCGTATCTTGAATCGTTGTTTTTCCCTTCTGTAGAGCAAATTGCAAGAGTTGGAGAGGATGGCCTCTTACCGAAAGGCCAAACTGAATGATAACTCAGCATTCTTACAGTTCAACTGGAAAGCCGATGTTGTTGAGTCATGGATTGGTACGTGGTAACACTGGTTTTGATTGTTAGCGTGTTGTATTCAATTGAGTGCCATTAGTCAATCGCTCAAATTTAATTATGCCAGTCACGGAAGCAAAGCGCGTGTGTTCGAAAAGATGGCACGAGATTTTAAAAGTTGACGACCAAGGGTAGCAGTTTAGAGATTTTGAAGATTCTCGAACGTTGTTCGAAGTCCTGAAATGCTTTTATCTTGTGTTAACGCTGCTTTTCTCCCTTTTATCGATCAGGTGACAAGGAAGGAATAGCTCGGTCAGATGACCTGGGACGAGATTTGTCATCAGTGCAAACTCTTTTCACGAAACAGGTTGGCAAACTTCTTTCAACTATAAGTTCTTAAAAAAAGGAAATTGAACCTTGTCAGTTAGAACTGAGTTTTATTCATGTCTTTAGCTAAAGGACAACAGTATTAACTGTCAATATCGTACATTAATGACGTTTGTTGCTTTTTGATTTAGGAAACTTTTGACTCCGGACTTCAAGCCTTTGAAAATGAAGGTATCGCACGTGTGACAGTACTCAAGGATGAACTGGTCCAATCACAACACGAGCAGTCAGCAGCCATCATTAAACGTCACGATGACCTTATTAGGAGGTGACTAAATTTTCTTTTCAATGATTGGGTGCTTTGTTGTGACGTTCCGTAGAGGCTTCAAGACAGTATGCATGCAGGTGTTAGTAACCTTGAACTTTGTTGTTGTTTTATCCAGGTGGGAACAGTTATTGGAAGACTCTAGGACCCGGAAAGAACGTCTGCAACATGCACAGGATCAATACAAAAAGGTTAGTGTAGCATGGTCTTACGGTGTTTGTTAGAGCGAGTTTCAATGGATTGTCGTAAAGCCAAAACCAAAGTAATTACTTTGGCCAATAAAAAAGGACGAAGACAATCCAGTAAACCAATCAAAACTCGAAAATGTGCACGCGCAAGCCACAATTGGTTTTGGTTTCACTTCTGTTTGGTTGGAAAAATGGCGCGAGAACTTTCAACCAGTCACTGAGTGAAGTAAACACAATTGAAAACCACTCTATTAGTTAGAACTCGTTTGTCGTCTTGTCCTGCGTCAGGTGTCTTGGTGATCCTCCGATAGTTGTAGTAGACAAAGAACTGACACTAACTGTCTCGTCTCCTCTTCCTTTAGGTGGAAGATCTGTTTTTGTTGTTTGCCAAGAAGGCGTCTGCTTTCAACAGCTGGTTCGAGAATGCTGAGGAAGATCTCACCGATCCTGTACGCTGCAACTCTGTTGAAGAAATACGCGTAAGTTGATGGCTCTCTGGTCAATGGTATTTTGTTAGGCGGTGTATGGGATTGAGTGCTTGACTTAAAGTCATTTTGCATAAGAAACGAGCTTGCGATTTTCAAGCATGGCCTTCTCCAGTTTGTATGACGTCATGTTGACTACACGGTTCTTACTGCTGCAACGATAATGTTGTCAGTTATTATTACTTACGATAGAACCTCTCTCCTTCCTTTTATAATTTGCTAGGCCTTGCAAGATGGGCATGCAGAGTTTCGTGGCTCCCTGGATCAAGCTGAAGATGACATCATGATGCTCAGAAAGCTTGATAGACAAATCAAGAGTTACAATGTCTCTATCAACCCGTAAGTAGCCGATTAAACTTTGTCTCGAGTTCAGATCCCTCCATTATATACGCAACAGAATATCGCGTTTCTGATTGGTCGATGACAAATGCATAAATAGGTTGTATGGTGCAATACGGAAGATGCGTAGAGTGCTTTTACTGAGTAAATAATTAATAAAAAATCGTATGAACTTGCACTTGCATTTCGTGTCACTCGTGATGTTTTTAAAGTTCTCAAATTGCACTCTTGCAATTTTGAGAACTTTCAAAATATTACTCGTGCCCATAAATCACGAAATGCACTCTCGTTCACGAAGCAGCGGTCGTCTTGTAGTTAATACACAAATTTAGGAATCTTGTTATTGCCCGGCTCTTCCTCTTCCTGTCTACTCGAGGATGTAGTGTCCTTTCATTAACTGCGCAAAAGGTCATACAAAACTTAAGGGAAGAGTGGGGAAGGATTCCCATTTTCTTGGGAACATTCATTGTACCGTCGAAAAGACAACGTATTGCAGGAAACCGAAAATTGAAAGCAAGCTTTTCATGTGAAATCGTTTACCTTTTAGATACACGTGGTTCACTATGGAAGCTCTTGAGGATACGTGGGAAAATCTGCAGAAGATAATCGAGGTTTGTATTTTGTCCCAAGACAAAAGCATTAAGATATTTACAATTCGTCGCCGCCCCCTTCCGACAACATCCGAGGACTATTCCTTTCATTTAGACGTTGTCACCGACCTTGAATGATAGCTACACATTTAAAGGGGCTAGGTCACGCAAGTTTAGGCAATTTCAGCACTGATCGAATGGTCATAGAATTAACTAAAATATCAAAATAACTGTTCAAAACTATAGAAGAACTCTAACAAAACACAGGGAAGCCAAGAAGGGACATGGATGGACAAAACTGGAGAGGATTGAAGTGGATTGAATTTGGGTAAATTTGAAAAACGTCGGCCCACTTTTTTTCAGATTTATCTCAATCTATATCAAAATGTCATTTACAAAGCTGGAAAATCATTCTCAGTTGTTATGTGGCCGTGATTTTGCAAATGAAAGACTCTTGCTCTGCCAATTTGACGTTTAGAGCTCATAATTAACAAAATGAAACAAAATTACCTAAAATAGCGTGACCTAGCCCCTTTAAAACTCATACAAACCTTAGCCCAGAAATCAGTGCTGGATTCTTTAGGAGGAAAATTGATGCTTTGACTCCTACAATCCGACCCTCGAACGCACAACACCTGAGATTTGCCGTTTGACTTTGACTTTTTAGGAACGCGAAGATGATCTACGCAAGGAGGCTCAACGTCAAGAATACAACGACAACCTGAGGCAGGAATTTGCTCAGGCTGCTAATACCTTCCATGCTTGGCTCACTGACACAAGGTAAGGGACTGGGATTTACTGTGGAAACTGACATTTTTAAAATCAGCGGTAGCTTATACGAGAGATTCGAATTTTCAGATTTTTTCCTTGAACTCGGCGATCACCCACCAAAAATGAACAAAGCGCGTTTTGCGGAAATTTATACGAATCTGTTTCCGTTTTTATTTTACATGCGTCACTAACTGCAGGCTTTGATCTGTTGGCTTGTTTTCAATTGATTTCAGTGCAACTAAGATAAAAAGTCGTCTGGCGAAAAACGGAAGAGAGAATGTCTTTCTGCTTCCGTATAACTTTTGGATAAATAAAGAAAGAAACTTAATTTATATACGGTACAGCTTATAGCTTCCGACGCCTTGTAGGGTTAGTAACTATTGCAGTGTTAAGGAAAAACAGTCGACATCTATTGACGAGTACAGTCAAAGCGAGATTTTCGAACCATCCACATTCAAGTCATGCGTGCTAGCCACTAAGGCACAGCCCTCCTCCCCCCTCCTATCCGCCATGTAATTATGTACATGTAATTTGCAAGAGACTAAATTTTGTGACTGATTTGATGTAAGAGTGAGTGTCTTAAACATTTGTAACTATTTTCAGAGTGGCAATGGTCGACGGACAGGGAGACCTTGAGGATCAGTTGGCTGAAGTCAAGAAGAAGAGTGCTGAGATAGCTGATAGGAAAGAGGACCTGAGGATCCTTGAGGACCTTGGGGCTCAGATGGAAGAGGCCCTTATCCTGGACAACAAGTGAGTGTTTCAAGCTGTGGTTAAAATATAGCTTCTTTTATGAAATGTTGAAGATACCCAGTAGTTACGCTGGCGTAGTAAGGAAAATATCCTAGTGATCTCAAGAAAAGTCAAAGCTATGACATAAGTAGTTAACAATTTTTTTTTATCAAGGCGCTTACAATTCTTCTTGTAGGTAGACCGCCCACCAAGCATCTCCTTGGCCCTATTCCGTTTTCATTGTTATCCTTCTCTCTCAATCCCCGCGTTGTCGCCCGATTCTGTAACGCGTCATTTATTTTGCAGGTACACTGAACACAGCACTGTGGACCTTGCTCAGCAGTGGGATCAGCTTGATCAACTTGCCATGCGCATGAAACACAATCTGGAGCAACAAATCCAGGCCCGCAATACCACTGGTGTGTCCGAAGATACACTCAAAGAGTTTACCATCATGTTCAAGTAAGTCTCACTGCTCTTTTACTTAACTTATTGAGCTGTGCTTCTTATCCAACGAAAGGTTCGGAGCGCCTTTGGATTTGCTACTTCAATTTCAGCTTTTATCTAAGTCTCCCTCGCCGGTTATCTTGGTGACTGTGGATAAACGGTTTGCGTAAGGGTGATACGGATTTCCTTTTACTGGTGTAAACCGCGACAATTAAACTACTCTTTTGCGAAGTCAATGCTTAATTGATGTTTTCCTTACCTAAGTAGAATAGTTTTTGAGTGGATGTGGTTTTGAATTAGACTCAAACCTTCAGGCTTTTTTTAAAAGAAGTCGCTTTTTCTTGGGCGTTGATCCAACGTCATCCATGCAAGCTGATAATCCAAAATAGCTCTCAAAGATTGCAGCAAAACAGAGATGTAACTCAAAAGATATTTCCATGGCTATAAAAGTAACGGAAGCTACCGTTAGGGGTTCTTTTATTGCACTCATTATACGAAAGCTCTATGGCCGCCTGCGTAGTCTGTCCGCAGGTTCCCGATGTAACGCCCTTTTTATAGCGCGTCCTTGTTTTGGATGCCGTAACGCAAAACGCATAACTGATGTATTTCTTGCGCTTTTATCAGGCACTTTGACAAGGATAAGACTGGTTATTTGGATCATCAAGAATTCAAGTCATGTCTTCGTTCACTGGGATACGATTTGTCCATTGTCGAGGAAGGCGAAGAAGATCCCGAATTTGAAGCAATTCTTAGAGTTGTGGACCCCAATGGGTAAGAAAAGAGTTGAGGCGCTGTTAACGTGTGGAATTCAGTTTAGATAGTCAGCGAAATAGGAAAATGCCCTTGAAAACGTCTTTCTTGCTACACTTGTGTGTTTCGTAGAGTCGAATTTGCAGAGCCTTTTTACATGTAAGGCACTTACAAATAACTTGTAATTTTGAATGGTCAAATTGAATCAACGTTTGAGCTGAAATTTGACTCAACAACTCTGGTTTCAACCGTCAACGATTTGGTTTAGTGATCTTAAAAGATAGCTCATTCCCGCAAAGTGCAAGGGAAAACGGAATTTTCAAAGAACCATGCCGGTGCTTCTCGTCGCAATACTCATAAATACCATACTAAAACATTTTGTCTTTTAAAGACCGGAGTTTGAGTAACAAAATCTTTTAAAATAACTGCAAATTACTGGTTTTTTTTATGTCGATATTAAATGTGGCTTTCTCTGTGCAGTGACGGCGTCGTGTCAATGGGAGAGTACATGGCCTTCATGATAAGCCGCGAGACTGAAAACGTCGGTTCAAGCCAGGAAGTTATCAATGCCTTCAAGGCATTGACTGAAGGTGGAAAGCGACCGTACGTCACTGAAGCAGAGCTGTACCAGGTAATAATCCAGTGCAATATTATTGCCAAAATATCAGCGTCATCGCAAATCCAGTGTATCGTTACTTAACCATGTGCCATTTTTCTCGAGGACTACGCCACCCTCTCAATCTCGGTAACAAGAACGCGATTTCAAATTGAACGCATTTTCCACATCATTGGACGGTTTCAAGTACTCTTCCTTTCCCAACCTGTTAATGAGTGGAACCTGTTCCCTGCCAGTATTGTAAACTCCAAAACTCTTAAACCAATTTCAATCTCAAATCGGCCTGGTGAACAGAAGTGACTTATACACCTTATTCCAAAATGGCCGCCATTTTACTTTAGTATGCTCTCGTTTCCATGCAAATTGGCCCTTTTGGCCTCTTTCAAGGTTAAATATTCTTTTGAATTTTACGTTTGAAAGCGAGGCGATAAGGACCAATTTGCAAGGAAACAAAAGAATACTAAAATGGCGGCCATTTTGGAATAAGGTGTATTGACCATGTGCATTAGCGTGATGTAACTTTACCCCATTATTGTTTCCTTCTTCTTTTTTGTTTCCCTATGAGGATATTAATATTCAACATTGCTGTGAGACTTGTAAAAGTTTTTTTTCTAGTTGAAAAAAGTGTAAAACATCTGTTCTCCCATGGGGCGTGCACTATAGCCCTTCCTACTCACAGTTACTAATAAGTATCGAAGAAGTTCAAAAGGAGTCGACGAGAGACTTTCGCCGACAAATTTAGTTTCGTGTGTCCAAAGCTTTTTTATTCTTTGACTGTAATTCTCAACAATCAATGTTTCTAGGTTATTGGAGTGTGTAAGCTTAATTTTGAATTCTGTCTTGTTGCAGTCGCTCACCAAAGAACAAGCTGATTTCTGTATTGATCGCATGAATCCGTATGTAGACGACAAGGGCCGAGAAATTCCGGGAGCCTACGACTACAAAACCTTCTGCGAGGAGCTGTTCTCTTCTAGTTAGGGTGATAAGAGATTGTTTGGTTGGTGTTTTCTCAATGGATACCTAAAGTAGCTCACGGAATATTTTAATGGATTTAATAACCAGGACAATACTGTGTTGATGTTCGCAGGTCGCGGTGAACATGATCTGCTGCACACAAAACTTAGTATGTTAGAACAAAATTGGCATATCTGGTTTCTTACAAGTGATTGTTACCATGGTAACACTTAGCCATCAGGCAAGCTTGAAAGTTCCATAATTTTAGCATTTGTTCGTTAATAACAACAGTTCTGGGCCCGTGCATGCTTTTAATATCATTAGGAATACTGAGTTTCCTTGTGCGTCGGTTCATTTTTTGTTGGACCATTCGGTCAAGAAGTATGACTTAAAATGAGGCATGCTTCATGCTGGTTAATTCCGTGGAGGCGTTTGGTGCAATGTAGGCGTGTTTTCTACCCGGTCTTCAGTTTTGTTTGAACTGGACAATAACATTGTTTTACTTTGAATAAGTAATAAAAGTAACCAAGTACTTAATCCATGGCTGTTGTTTTTATTTTTGTT
>OX421448.1:16050800-16065800 GCA_949126865.1 Montipora capitata | reverse complement strand
GTTTGAAATTACAACCATGACAAGCAGGAACATTTTTATAGACCAAACAAATGTTTTCCAGAAAACCGTCCATGCTGAAAACACTAAGAAAAAGCCAAACCATCTTATTGTGTACTTCTCAAAAAATGCCATTTAACAAAAGTCAATTTCAAATTTGCCGTTCTTTTCGATTTTTGACCAAATAGAACTGAGATGGGAGACTCTCCAAGTCCTAGGTGGATCCCTCAACTATCTTCTGGGTTTTTTTAATTGGTCGGTTAGTGTTTATTAAGTCCTCTGTCCATATCTTCTTAAGAGCGTTTGTTGGCTTTGTACCTCATATCGGGGGTACCATTTTTCTTTAAAGGGCCGCGTGCGGTGGACGACAGCGGAGTAGAAACAAACCCTTGCTTGTTTACAGCATAGCGCATGTCCGGTGTACCATTCTTTTTCAGGGGGCCACGCGGAGAGCTACACGGCGCGGGACTACTGGCATACAACTGCTTGTTGACCTTAAAGCGCATGTCAGGAGTGCCATCTTTCTTCTTAGGTCCAGCATTGACCCCAAAGCAGTAGGGAACCTCGCGAGTTAAACATCCTGCGCCAGGGAGTGTCCGGTTAAATTTCCCACTTGGATAGGAACACGCGACGACGGCTTCTCTGTTGATTTTATAACGCATGTCTAAAGTTCCATCCTTTTTCGATGGACCCAATCTCTGTCTGACAACAGGGGAAAAACCAGATTCGGCTCTTTTCGCTTTGCCGCCAAACGCATCTTTGTTAACCTTGTATCGCATGTCTGGGTTTCCCTTTTTCGTCAATGGACCCGCATGGAGCATCTCTACCCTGTTTTCCCTGATCCTTGCATCTGGACTTCCGTTTTTGTTTTTTCCGTCTTCCAAATACAGTTGACGGTTTTCTCGACATCGCATATCTGGTTGGCCATCTTTGCGTAGTAGTCTTTTTCCTGGTTGATTCTTACTACTCAGAGGGGGCTGAGGCCAAGTTTGGTAATCTGGTGCTGATACTGAAGATAGCCCGTCGCAATCGTTAAGAAATTGAGGCTCTGGTGAATATCGGGATGCGTCATCTGAACGATCTTCGATGTATTCGTACGGCTCATCCATAGTGCTGCCTTCTCTGTTGTTTCTCGTCACCCCTTTGTTTGGTCTCCAGTTGATTTCTCTGGCCTGCTGTTCGTTGAAACTCAGACTGCAATCTTGTTCAAAGGACTCCGAAACTGAAGAATTTGTTAGAAGTGCAGTGCTCTCCGACTGCTGACGAGAGTACGAGGATGTCGCGTCAGCAAAGGCTTGTGCAACGTCTTCCTCTTCTTCTTCGTCTTCGTCGTCATCAGTTTCCTCCTCACCAACCGTTGAGGTTGTTAAGGATGTTTTCGTGCTGGTCGCAGCTGGGGCCAACTTCTGTCGAGCTCTTTTGAGTTCTTGAAAACATCGAGAACACTTTCCAATTCGGTCGTCGGTTTCTACTGCCTGTAAGAAATCCATGTTCGTGTGCTCCAAACAAATACATGGCAATAATTCGCATATGAATGGCAAACGGGAAGCCTCGTCATTCTCTATCCAACTCATGATAGCATAAAATACATCTTCTTCACTCTCAACACCGAGTGCTTCGTTCTCGATGATTTCCTTCAGATCTTCAAACAGCAATGAATTTAACTCATTCTCTTTTTGCAAATCACTAAAATTTCGGACAATATAGCTCATCACAGCCTCTTCTAGCTTTTTTGCGTACTCAGAGGCCAATTCTCGTGCTAGGGCCAAGATACCAACCACATCAAAGGTATCAAGTCTTTCCATCAGCCAATCACAACAGGTTCTCGCAAGAGCAGGCAATTGGTATATGCATGCAGCTCTGAGTAAGCTACCTATATTCTGAGCGTTCAGTGTGATTTCCGCACAGTATATGTATTCCACAAAATCATGGAGTGAACCAGGCGAGATTTCCAGGCGAATGCTCTTGCTATCACCAGGAGAAGATCTTCCGTCTCCTAAAACTTCCATAAGGATGGGCGAGGCTGCCGCGATGAGTGCTCCGTGTACTTCACATTGCGTTTCACCATTCTTGTCTTCCAAAAGGGTCGTGGTGAGTTCCTTATCGCAAAACATCTCAAACAATTTACAAAGCACAGCTTCGTGATCGTGAAACACAACTTCAAGGGAGCCGCTCTTTTCGTGCACATTTTTCAACTGCTCACACGTGTCTCGCAGAAAGTCGATATCGTACTTCACTGCAAAGTTATAAAGATCCTCGAGATTAAGGGCTTCCCTGTCCACTGTGATTTTAGACTGGTAAATAAAACACCTAAAAAACTTAAGAAGCTCCTTCGTCATCTCGTTAAGCACAATCGGTTCCTGTGAAAGCTTGGCAGCCCTCTTAATGAGAAGATTTTTCACAACTGGGCTGCAGGACGCGAGCAGCATGCAATGGAACTTTTTGGAGTACTTTCTTGAGTGAGTGCACACTTCTATATCTGTGAGTAGTTCTTCGTTTGCTTGCATACCAGCTAGGTTTTCCATCAAACACTTTGCATGATCCTCTTTATGAAAGACGTAAGTAGTTTCATCTTCGCCTTCCTCTTCATGAACAGCCGCATCCAAGAGACAGTAATTTGAAGGCATCCTAAAATAAAATGACGATATTCATGAGAAGGTGAAGAAACTGACTGGGTTTTTTTTCATGCTGCATGACAAGGCAAAGAAGTGGTGTCGAATCCTTTCAAGCCTACGTTTGTTTCAACTTCCTTTGCAACCTCCCAAATTGCTGACGGTTCTTTGCAATATTTTTCTATTTCTTTCCTAGCATAATTGGAAACTTTAGCATTTTCAGTTAAATTGACGGAACCTCGCTAAGTACTTTCTTTGAAGAAAGTGAAATGAATAATTAGGTATATTGTGTCCCTCATGAATAACTTATTAAGTTCTTCCGGTTTTGTAGAATCTCTCTATCTTATCGTTCATATCGCAAATTAATAATTTTTCGCGCACAGATCAATCGCAGAAAGTCTACAAATGATTTAACTCTGAAGAAGTTTCAACTGAATCAACAAACGAAAGCGCGTTAAAAGTTAATTTACTTCCATTGCTGTTAAAATAATCGTAAAGAACATCGTAACCAGAGGTCTGTCCTCTATTATATTATACAGGATCTTGAAAGACCGCTTTGAACATCATTTAAGACCCTTTTCTTTAGGGCATTTTAAGTAAGACAAAATTCAGGTACCAAACGGTTTAGCCAAAGAACAAGTGCAAACTACTTCAGTTGCTCTGACCTCAGTTTAATTAAATGCCTTCTACTACGCCACGTGTTGAGGCGGAAGCACTAGTTCTCGTTATACTGCGAGTTTAAAATGATTTTAAAACATTAAATTTCATATATTTGAACTTCGGAATGGACATGAAACTTCAGAAAGATAATAGCAGTCACAAAAGCAACTTTGGAAGTTGCAAGCAAGCCTTGAAAAATAACAACGAATTGCGCTACTTCCAATCCCGTCCAAGTCATTTCACTTTGCGTCTCTGAACATTACACAGTGGCTAAAACAAAACTGTCCGAATTTTATTTGTATTTACTTACTTTGCTGAGCGGCGTTCTCCTCTTTAACTGGCAAGGTAACTTCAGCCAAAATTTGACTTGAACAGCGCGTGTGTTTGAGTGAGATCTATCAAGCAAAGAGAAATTCTCTTTAGTATCGGCTATAGTTCAATGACCTGTAGTTTCACTTTTCAACGTCATCTCTGACGTCCTCGGGTTTTCCCCTATGTAATTTTCTTAATTTAAACTTCAAAGTTCCGCATGAAGAATTTACCCGGACGAAGAGCTTAATTCGAAAAGAGACTTGAAACAAACTCATTTGCTCGTAATTTCTTCATCCCTCTCCGATTTACTGCCGCTAGCCCTATAGTTTGCTGAGAATAAGTGCGTGAGAAACCGTTTGCTTCCTTCGGCAACAATTTCAGCAACTGGCGGTCTGGCGCGGTAGCCGAGATCTCGGTTCTTGGGTTGGAAATTTTTGCCACGATTGGACGTGCACAGTGTTTTTTTTTTCATTGTTTGATGAAAGGGACAGTGATTGAGACAGTATTTGAAATGCTTTGCCTTTATAGCTAGGAGAAAGTAATAATTAAGTAAAACGAAGTTTCTTGAAATAATAAAAGTGAGAAAAAGTGGTAGATTTTGCTCCTAAATGGTCGCGCGACCTCTTTTCGTCCAAATTCCCCAAGTGCATATATGACCTAACCGACCTTGCCCGGCAAACGGGCTCATATTTATGAAGGGACCATCAGAGCTGGCGGAACCAAAATAAGCTGCTGTCTTAGTAATTAAGTGGTGTTAGGAGGCTAGAAGGGACCTTCCACAGGTCACAACGACCAGGTTTCTTATGGAAAAAGTTACAACATTGTCAATCCTATCCGTAGGGGAACGATTGAGGTTGGTTGAACATCGGTCACGCGGCTGGTCGCGGGTTCGAGCCCCGGCCGGATCAACGCTTAGGATCTTAAAATAACTGAGGAGAAAGTGCTGCCTTTGTAATTTCATCTGCAAATGGTTAGACTTTCAAGTCTTCTCGGATAAGGACTATATTCTCGGTTTTCACATGACGTCACGGCCGGCCATGTTGGAGCCCCTAAACAAAGAAACAGCGGCCATGTTGGAGCCCCGACCAAATCCTCCGGGAATTTAACTCTATTATTATGCAAACGTCTTCTTTTGTTTTCGTTGAAAAACATGGCTGATGATCACGTGAGTGAAAACCAACAATACCGTAGGCCCCATCTTACAAATATCTTTTATGTTCATAAGGTCCCTGTGGGACGTCAAAGTACCAGGCTCCACCAAAAGTTAACGCGCACGCAGAATTCGCCAAAAGAGCCCAGTAAATAAACTCAATACTACTATTAGCATAGCTAAAACACGCATTGCAAGAACGCACCACCTAAATTTAATTTATTTCTGTAGAAAATACACCATATTTACTAAATTTTATGAATTTATGCTCCAAAAGTGCTAAAATTTGCTAATTATGCTGTGGCAGTGCTCGTTTAAAAAATTATGCTTTTTTGCTCCAATTATGCCAAAAATGATGCAAGCACAATCCGCCAAGGCCTATTCTCGAATAGTGTATGGGTTCTCTATTTTCCCATCCGGCTTCACGTGGGGATTGTGTAAGCTAGCACAACTGCCATACGACTCCAACATTTGGTGTCGTTCGGTTGCGCGCCTATATGTACAGAATCCACGTCATTTTGTGAGGATAATTTCGGAAATCAGGAGCATAATTTGGGGATTCTGGCATAATTTTGGCATAATTTGGCAAAATTTGAGCGCTGCTAGTCGCATAATATGCCACTTTGTATAGGAGCAGAATCCGCCAAGGCCTATTCGAGAAGAGTAGGGGTCCGGCATGAAGTCCCCGGTGTTGTGGCTGTCCTGTTCTCTCCAGCAGAAGTGGCCGGCTTGGCCGTGATGTCTCTTAAAAGGCTTGTGATGTATGGGGCCACCTAAGCAGAAACAGCCGTAAGTTAAAAAGCGACTTTGCCGAGTGCTAGCGCTGGAATATGTAGATGTAGATGTTATACTTGTAATTGTTCCTATGGTAACGGTATTGCGATGTTCAATGCAAAAATTCGGCAGAATGCGAAGAAACGACTGCTTCTTGTATACAAAATAGCGGGGTAGGTTACCTAGCTTAGTTACCACATCCAACAAAAACAATAATTCATTTCTGGTTCGCCATTTTTACCAGCTCACATTTTCGTTTCCGATCATCCGTGAGTGTGTGCGTGTGGCTTTCGCGCGCGCGCTCAGCTGAAAGCTTGCAATTTTATACCCATAATGCACATGATATCCAAAATGGCTGATCGAATGTCATCTTGGTTGTGTTGATGTTTTGCCCTTACGTCCACAGCCTGTGAAATGCCGCTGTTTAAGGCAAAAAAAGTTAGTAAAGATGAAACTAAGAAACGCCTCGAACGATGCTTAGTCGTGGTAAGTATAAATACACGCAGAAGTTCGTTGGAATGAAGTTTGAGTGTTGTCAAGTGAAATTTTAGAACCGAGTATTCCGTTCTTCCGCATCCACCATCGCTTGCCAGTTTCCGCCCGAAACATGGCTTACCGTCGTTGTCATTTCTTGAATTGTTTCACTGGTTATTTATCTATCTTAAGGAATCCGTAAAAGCTTCCTAATAAACGTACAAACAAACACTATTGAATTTTTGGGGCGACTTCGAAAACGTTTAGACTCATAATTTTAACAGCCTTTACCTTAAAGTTTTATATTTTACTTTAATTGGCGAAATGTACATAAGCTTAAGCATATTTATTAAGCTTAAGAGAAGTTGACATTTTCAGAATGTTCCTTCTGCATGATCGCTTTTCATGTTCCAGTTCCCTTGATTTGAACCTTTGAACTTTCACTGAAAAGTGTACGTTTTTCGCCAAAGTAGTTCACGCAATTTTTTGAGGTCATCGGATGATGAATTACTTTTAATTGCGATGAACCTTACAAGCGATCCTTTATTGTTGTTGATAAGAAACTATTGTCGTTTAAATATTCTGATGTAAATATACCTGTCAAATGTCAAATCTTGATTTTTTTACACTTGGCTTGAGTCAAATTTACCATTTTATCCAAAGATGCAAATTAATTTTGAATTTAAGGAACTCAAAAACATTTGGCCATTATTATTTTTCAATGTAGCAATGGTCGATTGAAGAAATGCTGCTTAAGATGGCTTACTACAGTTTTCTGAAGAACAAGATGAAGATTTTGAAATTTGTGAAATTAAGTCACTACAATCAATATAAAATGTAATTTTATGTAACAAAAAAATGCAAATAGGGGGAAAATATGCTAAATATAGTGACTGAGCTCCTCGAGGTGGGACTGGAAACTAGACATTTCAAAGGCCTTTTTCTCAAAAACTAGCCGTACGACCAGTATTAAAATTTTGGGAATTAGTAAAAAACCTCTCCAGGAGCGTGGTCACTACGTTCAGTATTTTCCCCTGATTTGCGTTTATTTGTTACGTAAACTTACATTTTACATCAATAATTTTTTGCAGTGACTTCAGAAGAGACATCCTGTTGCTTTAATTTCACATATTTCAAAATCTTGATCTTTTTCTTCAGAAAACTGTAATAAGCCACCTTAAATCAAGAACTGTTCCTTTTTTGTTTCCATGTTCCATTATGCTGCTTTGTAGCAGTCAGAGAATTTTTAGTTATTTAGTTTACATAAACCTTTGATACATCGTTATTTGCCTCTAGTATCGGATGCAGCCAATGTTTGGGCCTTAAGTATTAACTGAGATGGTGCATTAATAGTCTTTCTGTCTCAGAGTATTATTATTAAAAACTGTAGGTTGAATTTTCACTGTTTAGGTGAATCATTACATAAAAACTGTAGGTTGAACTTGCACTGTTTAGGTGAATTATTACAGGTAAGATTGTATCTAGATTTTTGCAAACTCTGACGTTTTTTCTCAGTAGATCCGCCTGTGTTCTGTCGAAAACTAGTAATGAGACCTGTTGTAAGAGTCCAAAAACAGCTGCCACTGTTGTTGTCATTTTTTTATCTACTGTTATTTATTTTATCGTGTATTGTTATTGCTATCGATTGTTAATGTTCTTGCTCTTCTTCTTCTTCTTCTTCTTCTTCTCATTACTATTATTGTTACTGTAATTGGTTATTCTCAATGTCATTTATTGTCTTGGCCATTGCCCTTGTTATTTATGGGGACATACTTACCCACTAGATTGGTGCTAGTGAAACTGTAAGTTAATGATTGAATCTTATCACAGCATAGCAATAAGCATTTACAGTCCCCATGTCAATCTTAATTAACCAGGCGAGGGAGTCTCCTGATCCAACCTTTGATTTGTCAAAATGTGGGGCAACAGAGGTGGGTACTTCGCTGTAATTATGTTATCAGTTACTGTATCATTCAGTAAATTTTAAATTGCGATTCATTATTATGTCTGCAAGTACATTTTTCAGACTTGGTTTTTCCAGTTCTTGTGCACTCCAAATCTAGATGATGCTTTTGATGTCACATTAGTTTTTTTAGTTACCAAGGCTTTTGCAGTCATTTTTATGATGGAACTTTGTATGATGGCCAAGAAATGCCTGCAAAGGAGACTTAAGTTTGTACGACTCAATAAAAACTTGGGATATGTTGTAAAATTCTAGTATTTTGTTTTCCAAGATTTTTTCAATTATTAATCTTTAATATACCATTTTTTCTAACACACTGTCATTGCTTCTGATGTCAAAAAATTAATACAGTTCACTTGTGGTGACATGCCCGAATGGTGTCGCGCAGGAAATGCAATGCAAGGTGGTAACTTACCTTTGAGGGGTACTGTACATGTAGTTACAATGCCTTTTTTTTTTATATTTTACTCACAATGCCTTGTGCATCAGGGATCGGATCCAGTTGTTGACAGACGAAATCACACAAGTCCTGACTTTATTTTAGATAGATATTGGCATCTTCCTTGGTATTGCATTTCTTTGACATTTGCATAATATTTATCATTTTCCTCCTTAAGGTACCCAAAGGAGTGTACTCCTTGTGTAGAGTCCTTCAAAAGGAGGTACAGTATATGTGTTACCCCCCAAAGGTTTTCTTCGTTTAAAATCTTTGAAGTCCAAATGAGCAGTTTCTTTGATATAATCGATTCTGAGGATTCTTTGATGGAAGTTAGACTTTTGAAGAATTAAGATTGCTGTATGGTGTCATTACTTTTACTCAAACTTTTTTTGTGTTGAAAATGCATTGTAATATTATTGTTTTAGGCTCTTTTGATGCCTGGTAATGCTTTCACCAATCTCAAGGGTGGAGGAAATTTAAAGGATTTGTCAGCTTTGAGGGTGAGTATAGATCAAACAAAATAATAGTGTGTTTCTTGAAGATGAAAAACATTTGCGTTAGCAACTGGTAGTTAATCTCAAAACCAGTTCTCAGGCAAAGTAAGAGGCACAACGCAGTCAAAGGCCTCAAAAGCTCCTTTTTCAATAGCTTCTACCATTATTACGACAAGAGTGGGTGGCATGCTAATTGTTGCATGTACCAGTACAAGTCCTCAGCAACATAAATAAAGTATATCGCGATTATTATGGAAGAGTTAGCTTGATGCCATGATAGTAATCAACAGATTATCAACTGTCTGTAGTTCGTATTATTGTTGATGATTATTGTTGATGATGGAGCAGCAATTGATTTCTCCCATGTTCCTCAAAATAATTAATGTCCCTTTAGGAGTAACCGTGAAGGTCTTTCATCCACTTAAGTGTTATACTTGCTACTTGACCAATATCTTGAATGCTTGATGTACATAATTATATTTTTACACTGCTGTAGGTTTTAGATCTTCAGGACAATTTTATCACTTCCCTTCCAGCAGATATTGATGAACTGAAATCATTGGAGGTATTAATTAAAAGCTTTTTTAAAAGTAATCATTAAGCCAAGTGGCTATTGTACTGTCTACCACTTTCCATCATGCTGCATTTTGCCCATCTGCCCTGCCCTGCCCTTCAAGTTGAAAATTGATTTTATATTGATCCATCCTTGAACTTTCCCTGTTGTTGTCTGGGTGAGAAGTGAGAATAAGAAAGAGTGCCTGGGTTCAGGCTTGTTTTGGTTCATGTCAATGACATGACTTTGTAAGCCTGAGGGTGTCATATTATTTTCTAATTCAACAATTTTGACTGGTTATTGTGCATCTGGGTGGTCTTACATGTACATGCTAATGACAACAGTTACTGTCAAAAATGGCACTAAATTTGGACCAGGGATTTAGCAGCTGATTATACACTGTCTTGCAAAGATTTCTTTTTCTATTGCCTGCTTTACTTCTTATTTTGTGTATGGTGCTTTATTAAAAATTACTTCGTTTGGTTGTACACGTAAATATTACCATTATAATAATTTTTTGGTCTCCCACACAAAATCCTGCAACTCCCAGGATAAACTTACGACAACTACATTGTATAACTAGAAAAAACCTGCATACAGTCAAGAGACAAAATGAAATAAATTTTCCTTTCCTACTTGTTCTTTTGTCTGTTTTACACAATTGGGTCTGTTCTTAGATCACCTGGACCTTTGAACCTTTTCACCTATGATAGCAAGGGATTAATGCACTACGCGTATGTGTTCTGATCTGTGCCATTTTGATTGCTTCTATCTTGGACGCATGCCCTATTCTCAAACTTCTGATTAACACACTGGCTTCTTTCAAGTGTGGTCCCAACTTGACTAAACTCCATTGCACTGCAACAGACTTTAAATTCTGAATCTGGCTCACTTTTTCTATCATCAATCAGTCGCAACTTGGGTGTCAAAATACACACAGAATTTGTGTTCTGATAAAGTTGGGGCGATAAATCGTATCATGTAAGCTGGCCTTTATTAAATTATACAGTCAACTTCTGTTAACTCGAACCTTCAACGGAAATTGTAAAAGGTTTGTCACAATGAATTATCAGGAGTTCGGGAGTAAGGAGTTGAGCAGCAATTTATGAAGATACAGACACTGAAGTTAAATGTATCCCAAACCAACCTGAAACCTGAACTTGACTGACACGTTTTGTGTAATGAAAAAAAAAATGTTTTGGTTGGAGTTAGTGGGAGGTTTGAGGTATCGAGAGTAAAATTGCAGTAAATGTATGACGAAAATCCAGGGGAAATCAATAATTTTGGTTCGAGTTAGTGAGGGTTCGAGTTTATCGGGAGTCAACTGCACATGTACATGTAGATCCACCATTTGGTGCAAAATCTTAGATATTCTGTCCCTACTCATTCAAGTACCACTATTTTAAAAGTCCCTGGCCAATGCCTTTTTAAAAAAGTTTTATATATCATTTAATCCTAATGTTATGGTGCTGGTCACCAATGTCAACAATAGGCAAAAAAATTAAATAATCTGATAATGATATAATAAAAAATAACAAAGTGAAGTAGGGGAAAAATAATTGTTGATGTGATCAAACCAATTTACAGGTGATGTAGTCTTAAGTTTTGGAAGTACATGCACTTGGATTAAATTGGATTGTATTTGGCTCATTATACAAATGGATGGATCCTTGTGATTGGTTACAAGTAGTGATGATATAGTCATGATATTTTTCAGGTTTTGAATGTTAAGAACAATAAACTCAAAGCTCTTCCTTCAGCAATTGGGAACCTGCATACACTACAAACTTTAAATCTTCAAGGTAATTTTTTGCTTAAATCTGTTAGTGGTGCAATATTTTAATAGTCCCAGTTTAGCCGAACTGTAGGTTAATTCTATTAGAATCTCATCAATGGTAAAAAAAGGTGTAGAGTGACATGGTTGCACTTTTCATACATAATTTTTCAGAATCTCATCTTCAATGCGACTCACAAAACTACCTTAATTTTGGCTTCCATATTTACCAATTTGAAGAGATGAGCATCAAGTTTCTTTTTATGAGAACCGAAGTTGCTGATGGTTTGTGCTATTTGGGAGAAACACTATAAAAAGGTTACTCATTAAGTAACAAGTTGGGCAGTTGGCCCATTTCGTGGTTGATTGTTGCTGTCTTGTGCTTCATAATGTTCCAATTCCACTCATCCAAGTTTGAGATTTGTTTACTGATGTCTAACCAATGACAGTCCTCAATAAACCAGGCCAATGTGGTCCCCCCCAATGTGGTACCTTTGGGGTGATTCTGGCTCAACTCTCTGCATCTTTTGCCTTGGCTTTCAGAACCAAATCTAAGAGATAAACATACGTGCCAACTCTCCTGGTTTATCTGGGAGTCTCCCGGATATGAAGCAAATCTTCTGGTCTCCTGTACGGGTCATCAAATCTCCTGGATTAAAACGACTCTGAATATTTTAAAGACTTTGCTCCATTGTAGGCTCAAATTTCATCCCCAAATAAAAAAAATTGATTTTTTTCAAACTCGTTTCACCATTTCTTGATGCATTTCTTCATCTCTGAACTAAACTAAACTCTGTTTGTTATCACGACCATTTTGTTTGATTGGATCTGTGTTTAACCAATAAAAATTCTTGACATAAGTGCCCTGTTTTCCCTCAAATTTCCTGTTTAAGATTCACAATGGCAGTAGATTATTCATGTATTGAAAAGGAGCTGCTAGGGGATGGGTGGGTTTAACAATATTATTATTATTGTTATTGTTAAATTGTTATTGTTATTGTTATTGTTATTGTTATTATTATTGTTATTATTATTAACATCAGAAAGTGTCCCCCAAATTCTACTCCTCATTGACAAGTAAAAATAAACAGCTGCATTTTCCCTTGCGTAAAAATGACACTTAGTCTAACCTTTACCCAGCCCAGTCAAAATGTTTTTGAGTAGTAGGCAAGCCGGCTATAGTAATTTGAAACTATTGGCTTCAAATGGTTGCATCTGGTGCATTTTAGGGTAAACTGAACCCCTATTAGATAGCATTAAGATAACAGTAATAAAGAATTGGAAAAAAGCATAACTATAGTACAAGCAAGTACTTCTCAACTGTGAAAGTGAGAAACAATTAAAATTTCAATCGATTTCAATTAAGCTCTTCAAATCGTTTGAGCAATATATTATCTCAATGCAAAGCTATAGGTTCCCGGGGGTACATACCTGATACCGTACAAAAAAATTTAGAAATTTGCGGAGTCCCTGCGTTAACATCACAAGATCGTTTGGATGCCATCTTGTTTGTACTTGCAACAACTGTGACCAGCAGAAGCGATCGTGTGCGGCTCGGGGTTACGTGATGTATTTTTTAGTTACAATTGGAACTAGAAGTTTAGAAGAGATCTTTTAGCCTGAGAAACGATGAAGGCTAGAAGTACGCAGTCGAAACGTAGTGATTAAAGGGACAACATAGTAAGAAAAATGATCATAATACTTTATAAGTATAATTTGTACTTTACAGTGATGAACAGCAACTCAAAACAACCTCGTCCTGAATACAAGTCCGACAAGTGTGAAGTAAGCGGCAGATATTTTGTTGTAGGCTGCCAAATAGCCGGCTGCCGGCACATTTTGACTGGGCTGTTTACCCTTGCCTTATTCTTGGAAATAGGGCAAATGCTTAGACTTACATGTAAAGGGACGCTCTATGTTGGATGTCAAAATTGAGTGTCCATCTACTGTAATTAGGTTTAATCATGGACGTAAGTGAAATTTTAGTCTTGAAGGTGAGATTCTGAAAAATGGGAAAGGAACATTTGTTGGAAATGTGCCAAAGGCCACACTGTTATTTTGAAGGGTGTTTGACCTTACTGTTAACCTGCGGGTTTTAGGTAATGACCTTCATTCGCTACCAGCTGAAATTGGAAATTTGAAGAGTTTGAGGACGCTCAACGTCTCAGAAAACAGCAACCTCAAAGGGGTTCCACCAACTCTGGCTCATGTGAGAACATTGGAGGTAAAAAGTTCTGGCTTCATTGTGTATAAAAGTGGAAGTACTTGTTTACAATACTGCTAATTCAAATGAGGTTGACCCAAAAAAAAAGTCAGGGTGGTTTAGCGGTTATCAATCATGCCTCCCACCTCTGTGACTGAGGTTCAACCCTGGCCTCGGGTCATATATTTGTGCTGAATTTCAGTCGATCTCAATCTGACTCCAAGGATTTTTCCCCGGGTACTCCGGTTTTCCTCCCTCATCAAAATCGACTCTCAGTCGATTACATGCGGCTGCGGCCGGATACCATCGAAAGGGAGAACCTCTGGTATCCTTCCCTTTCATTGAATTAAATGAATAAAGTTGGCATTTATTTAATATATTTTTTAATTTAAAAAATTAAAGTTTAATTACTCAGCGATTGCTTCCCCAAGGGCTCTTTTGGGCCAACGTAACAACTGATGCAAAATAAAAAAAAAAAACAACATAATGTCTTTACTCTTACAACCCCATCTGGTAGGAAGCAGCCCAGCACAGCCAAAGAGCTGATCAGGGACTATCCAAAACTAGTTGCCTTCACAGGATTTGAATTCAGAACCTTGCGACTTTAGATCTGGTGCCCTAACTACAATCATGTACTTACATGGAGCTACTGTAATATCATCATTATAAACTGATGTAATGAAATGGTTTAACTTAGATAAAAAATTCATCATTTGAGTTGTGACTATATTTTAGTCTTGAGATGTGCTGTTAACGCGTATGTTGTTGATGACTTTTACTGACTTTTGGAGGATCCTTGTTGGTGTCAACTCAAAGACCACAACTGGGCCACCTGCACCTCATTACATTTTAAGACGTTACTGATGATATCATCATCATCATCATCATCATCATCATCATCATCATCATCATCATTATTATTATCCCAAACACTGTCGGGAACTTTGTCTTTTGATCTTGTATTTTTTTGTCTTGCAGACCATTGTTCTTGATACAGATCGCATCACTTTCCCCCCTAAAGGTACACACATGGCTGGCGATTGTTTTCAGAAGAAAATAGCATTGAACATTGTCATTGCATGATTGTTATTAACTTAAGAGCTTTGTTTTTTCTACAGCTGTAGTAATTGAAGGCACAGCCTCAATTGTGAAATATCTCTGTAAAGGTATGTGGAATCCTATTGCTGCTTTCCAGCTACCCTGGGAAGGTCTGGGTTTTGATGAATAACAAAGGGAGGATGGATGAATGTGATTTGTGTCTGAGTAACATTCTGTCTCCCAGTAATAATAATTTAATAATAATTTATTACTTAATATATAGCGCAAAATACATGTGGATATGATCTAATGTGACAAAATAAGTATATACACTATGCTATGATTTTGCTATAATTATAAATTCAGAAGGTAACATTTTTATCTTTCTCAGAAACAAAGATTGAAATGTGATTACCATACATTTATTTCCTTTTTTATTTTTCAGTGGCTGGAATTGAATATGTTCCTCCATCGGAGTACATTTTGAATGTTGTAGGTTTGTAGAAGAAAAAGGCTCACCTACATATGTATTGTAGCATTGTGGGGTATCATGGGAA
>OX421448.1:16005800-16045800 GCA_949126865.1 Montipora capitata | reverse complement strand
TAAAAATTGTGAACTTTTTGAGCTCCTCATGATTAAGGTTTGGGCAGCAATGTTTGAAAATTTATAATGGACAAATAATTGTACAAAGTTTGCTGTTGGTCTGTTCAATAGCAGATGTGCCTATTGATGTGCTACTACTACTACTGCATGTGTGGGGTTAAATGACAGCATAAGACATGCTGTGTAGCCTGCAAGCAGGCCCTTTTGTAAGTGTCGTGTCTTTGCTGCTTGCATGACACCTACAAAAGAGCCTGCTTGCAGGCTACGTGCTGTGCTGTGCCATGCTGTGCAGTTGTTTGGAAAGTTATTTCATGATTCAATGCCTAATGCAGCTTACACATTTGGCTAATTCTTAGGAGAAAAGAAGAAAGCAAATGGTAGAACTGGAAAGGCAGATTCAAGAAACAGAGTTAGAGCAGCAAGCATTGGCTGCTGCAGCATCTAAACACCGTATTGATCTGGTGGACAAAATACGAATTGTAAGTACTGTAACACTGTTTTTACATAATCTTTAATACGTGGTCACTGGGTGTATATTTGAGAAGAAAGGAAAAAAAATGTGGATTTTGTCCTGGGAACTCTCCATTCCTACCAAAGAATTACTTTAAACTGATGGGTTTGCAATCAAATTTATTTGGGATTTTTCCAACGAAAGTTTTTGTAATCATGGAAAAAAAGAATTTCAGGATTTCCTGGGTGCTAGCACCTTCTACCACAAAGAAATAGAGCAAACATAACAGGCAATAATTTTTTAAGTTGATGTGACGTGGAAAATTGAAAATTTCAAATCAAATATAACGGATTCTGAAATTATTTTATTTCGGATACAAACTCTTTCTTTTGAAGAAATTTCGTAACAATTTTTTCGTAAACCTTATTTCTTGTGGTTTGTAGTTTTTGTTGTTGTTGCTGGAGCGGATGTTCCCTTAATTGAATAATACCCAAGTATTTAAGAATTTAAACCAAAATTGCCCTTTTTCTGGTCACTAGTTAAAAGCGAAGTATACGTGCATAATTGGATGACTGCATTATGATATTTTGATGGTCTGGAGAAATTTAAGAGTGATTCACTTCTCTGTTGAACATGTGGAGGATACATGCTAGACCTGGGATCTTTCACATAGCACACTTAAACACTCGTCTGGATAATTACACGTATGTTAACCAAGGGTTTAGTAACTGGGGCCTTACTAAGGATTGGAACCTTATTTGGGACCCCAGATCGACCATCATTTTGGGTCCCCAATTGTGACCTCATTTGAGACCTCAAGCATCCGTTACAGGTCCGTTTCAAATTGCCTTCAAAATTGGCTACCTGATAGGTAGATGTAGTGCGTTTGCAGTGGGTACCGTAAACTTGCTGGGATTTTCATAGTTCTTTGGAATCTCATCTTCAAGCACCAACAGCCAAACTGCTTTTTGGCATCCATCACTCAAACTTCTGATGCCAACCAGAGAGTTGACCTGAAACCATGGATGCCGAAACCAATTGATGCGTGACATAACCTACATTGTACCAATCAGCCTCTTTGATTCCCGTGGTTCATTCGCACATTCGAACTTGACGCCGATGATTATTCGAGCTGTGAACTAAACAAAACTCTAATTCACTTTCTGGAGACGGAGTCGATCTTCCCTCTTACGTTCGGAAATTTGATTGATGGATACCAAAACGCAGTTTGGCGCTTGGTGCTTGAAGGTGAGATTCTGCAGAAGTATGAATTGCTGAAATTTTGTCCTTTGCAGGCTGAAGCTGAAATGGATGACCGCACCCATCTACAACAGCAACAACAAGATCTTGAACGACAAAAGCTGGTGTCAGCTATGGCAGCTGGTAGGTCTTGGAACTATTAATGAACAATGCTTTTTATAACGGATTTCATATTAACACATCCGTTCCTGAAATTTTGTTACTTGCAGATGAACAGCTGGCTAATGACACAGTGGCAATGATATTGCAAGTCAATGAGAGGTAGAATAAACCTTTCCATGTCACTTGAATCAAATGGTTGGTTGATGAATTAGTGATAAACATTTTGATGTGATCTCTTTTGTTTCTTTTTTAGGGCTCTGAAGACAGAAATGATCTTAGATGAACTGGAACAAGAAAGGTAGGTGATTCGTCTGGACAACCAAAAAAGCCAAAATATATTGTGGAAGGTCAGGTAACACGTGATGTTAAAGTTATTTGCTCAGTAACCTGGCCTTTCATGGCAATGAGGCTATGGATGACCATTTCCGAATACTTTGGTTTTCGGAGTGCCATCTGCAAGTTTAGGGCGTTGTTTAACGTTATGGGGGTAGTCCTTTCATTTCGGTTGTTGGAGACCTCCTTTCCAAGTTCTTTTTGACGACCTTTGGGTGGTAACCATTATTTTAGTGGTAAGCGTAATTTCCTTTGGTTGATCACTATACTTGGAATATCACGGAATTTCCCAACAAATGGAAAGCAGCCGTTGTGTTTATAGCATTAGATAATTCTTATCTTTTCCCTTATATCACGAAATCGTGTTGTTGTAGTTTGTAATTTCCTTGAGAAAAAAAGAGGATTGTAATGGAACAAGATGACTGTCATCCTTGCTTCGATCCATAGGTTGAGATTATTCTCAACTTCCCCAATCTTAGGACCGTATTCTTGATCTTGCTAACCACTTGAAACCCTATCCGTCCTATTCGATGTGGATTATGCGAATCTTCGGACGTGATACTGTTCTTTTTAAATATAGCAAGTGTAGCAAATGAACACATTTGTTACCGTAAGAAATAATAAAATTTTGTACCGTTTGTTTGGGATGATATCTGATTACCGATCGTTTGAGGGTGAGGTATCATGAGGAAAAATCGCCCCCAGCTAATTCGCCCCGGACTACACTCGCTTCTAAAGCTGAGACGATTAAGCTTGAATGATGGATATATAGCTGCGGATTTAGGTTTTTGGTCTACGCATTGATTGTATAGACGATGGTTCAGTAAGGTTAGGAGAAAACTCGAGCCTTCACGAGACAGTCCATTGTTACTTTCCAAAGCTTTTGGCTGAAATTGCATTTGGAGACGTTGATACGCAGTGCTCATTTTTAGCTGTGCTGTAGATTATTATTTAAGATCGCACAACATCCTTCCTCGAATGCCTGGCAATTTGTTAATTATCCAAAGAAAAAGCATAATCAGAAATTGTGTTACAAACAAGTAAATCTTTTTTTTTCTCAGAATGAGGACAGATCAACTCGTCAAGGTTACACAAGAAGAAGCTGATAAACTGAAAAAAGAAGAAGTATTGGGTATGTAAAGTAGAAAAATCGTTATGCAAGACAAACGGAGGAAATTGCTGCCATTTCCGCTCTCCCTAACTTGAACGGTGAGACTATTTGTTTGGGCCCCAGACTGTCGTGCTGTAACAGCTGATGATAGTGGGTTCAATGTTGAATCCATCGATTCAACAGGCGGGAGGGGTACAAAGGGTTTCATCATCGTTGTTCATCAAAATCGAACGGATGTTGAAGCCCGGGCCTTTAGGTGACCAACCCGGCAGGACACCTGAAAAACACTTTTCTTTTGAGAGATATATACTAAATCCAAGTATATAGTCGACACAGACCTACGGGAAGTTTGACTGATTTAGTTTTCTATTCACAGCTTCCATGGCTCGACTTTTGGAAAGCCAAGAAAGTCAAGGCCGGCTCATTAGAGAGTATGAACGATCAAGAGAGAAAACTGCTAGTCAAGCGATGAATGAGTAAGTTCAAGAGGAATGAAGTTGAATTTCGACATTCTTCGCTTGCGTGAAGTGCTGTCTTCCTTCTTATTGAGTGTATTTGTCTACAAGAGAGGGGGTACGTTTTTTCAAACGTTGGCCATGTTGCGCTGTGAGATTAATGGCAAAAAAAAGGAAAAGAAAAGGAAAGGAACTTTATTTAAGTCTCGAGTCTCTAGCGCTGGAGCACTGATTGGGGACACGGTAAACTGAAATCAACAAATCAACGCAATTCAAATCAAATGTTGGTTTTTGAGGAGGGGGAAAACCGTAGTACCCGGAGAAAAATCTCTCGGAGCAGAAAAGAGAACTAGCAAACTCAACCCACATATGACGCTGTGTCTGGGAATCGACCCCAGGGCACATTGGTGGGAGGCAAGTGCTCTCACAACTGCGCAATCCCTGCACCCTCACCCTCAATGCTAAGTGCATTCACAGAATCAGCATTGTGGGACGTGAAACACACTATTAGCATTTAAGTATTTAAATTACCCTCTATAATACACAATCTATATGTCTATAGGTCTTTGGAAGCCGACGCGCGCTTGCTTGGTATTTTGAATGAACAATATGATGACCGGGATGCCTTAATCTCAGAGATTTCCAAAGAAGTAAGATGTGATTAAATTGAAAGAGAGTTGAATTCCTGTGGAGTATTTAAATTATTTTGTAGTCAGAGACTAGCTCAAAGAGCGAGCACGGCTTTGATGGTTGAAGAGGTGGTTAGGACCGTTGAATCTTTGAAAACCGGCACAGAAATAGAGGATATCATATGGCCGCGCGGGGATACAAAGTGCGACGCTCTAACCAACTGAGCTATGAAGCCACTGACGTTGGGAGGTTCCAATGTTCCCAAGAGGAATGAATCAACAATGAAATGATATATGAAATGGATCATATATGAACTGTGGATATGAAATCAAGTGAAGCTATGATCCTGGCAGTTATGAACGCAATTTTTGCAATTGCGTAAAGAAGCCTGAAATTTTCAGGACTTCAACGGGGTTTGAACCCGTGACCTCGCGATACCGGTGCGACGCTCTAACCAACTGAGCTATGAAGCCACTGACGTTGGGAGCTGGTCATTTGTGTGAAAGATAAAAATATGTTCACTGCGAGCGGTGAAGATATGATTTTTTAGTAAAAGGAGAAATCCTGGTATTTCATCAGTATGTATATAATAATCGTGGATAACTCACAGTTTCTGAAACCTTCGTGATCAATTTAAGGTCAAACCCCTTTAAGTATATTATTGATCTTAGGCAAAATAGGACGTTGTCGCCCTGAACGACCGGTTGGCTTAATTAATTAAGAGTCGGGCTACCATCCATGGAGATCACGGGTTTTACCGGTTCATTTTTAATTCGTTAAACTTAAATGCCTTTTCGAGGCTCCGTCTCCCGGCCTTTGAACAACTGGGGCCAGACATTGTTTGAAGCTTGTCTGGTTTGAAGGATAGTGAATGTAAAAACCCAACGTTTCGACAGTGCCCTTGTTGTTAGTGTCTTCAGCAGAGGTGATCTAAGGCTTTTGATACTCACCGCTTAGTCTCCTTTCCCAAGGAAGTGCTTTTCTAAGGACGCCAATCTAAACCCTTAAGACTCTTGAGTCAGCCTTAGGTCACCTAAAGGTTGGGTCTGGAATCGTAACTTTGTAAGATTCGTTCATTTTTCTTCAAACCAGCGGTCTTCCTATTGTCAACCCGCTTGCAGTGTGAACCTAAACCTACATTTTATTGTACTTATTGCGTTCGACAAAGGAGAACGCATCGTAATCGTTCCAGTGCCGCAAGATGTCCCTCGGGTATCGATCCTGATGCCATACGATTTTAGCGTTTGGACGCCATCTTGGAATGGCTGGAAGGCAGTGTGGCGTACATGGCCTCGTTATCATGTGATAGTGTGCGGCTTGCACACGGTAAAGCACCGATTCCCGTTTGGCCACCGCAGTCAAGTCCTGTTGGATGGCGTTAATACCTGTACACTCTAGGGAGTCACGGTGTTTGGCTATCCAGCAAAGGTTCTCTGGAAACACAGCGATGGAGTCATTTTGTTGAGCATATAATAAACAAAGAATCATATGATTTATGTTCACTCGTGATGTTTTGAAAGTACGGCTCGTGCAATTTTGAGAACTCTAAAAACATCACTCGTGCCCATAAATCACGTCATGCCACTTGCGTTCATACGATTTCCTCAACGTAACACATGTATTTCATAATTGTTTTAATAAAATTATTAGCAACAAGATAACAGTCAAAATGCTTCTATACCTTAGTTATATACTTATCTACCTTCTTTACTGAGCAAGTACTAGAAAAGGACATAAAAAGATTCCCCCCAAAATATACAACTACTTTCAAATGCCTCATCGATGACAAAACACTAATCCTTGATTGTTGCTAGTGTTAAAATTATCTCTCTGTCATTTTTGATATTAGGAAAGAGCACAAATGGAAGCCATCCAAGCCCTGCAACTTCAGACGGATGCAAAGCATCGTCGAATCACAAGTCAGGTAACAAAGTCCTAATGGTGGTCCAAGTGCAACTACAGCCCCGCGGTGATAAAATAGAACGTTTATCTGACGAAACTCGGTATGACGAAGTCGTCATGGCAATCAACTATTTATTCGTGAGCTCACTCACAGTGAAATGTGTTCGAGTGGAACGTACAACGGACTCGGACTAAAATCTATAGGACTCTTATTACTTCCGGTGTTAAATAAAGGTTGTGTAAAATCTGATGTCCATATTGGTATAGACAAGGACTGTTAAACTGTTATCGCAAACGCATTTTCCAGATGTTTATGGGTCACTCCATTCAGTGCTTCGTTGGGTCTATAAGGAAAAGAACGCTTTTGAATCAAATTTACAAGTCTTGTCTGTTCCTATCTTTTCGTTAAGACGTTTCATTATTTGGTTTGTTTACAGATCTCATTGCTACAAGATGAGCTAGCAAAGTTGACTTTAACAGAATTGGACAAGCGAGAAGAGCGACAGGATGTTGAGAGAGTATGTGGCGCCATTAGTGAGGTTTTCACCTTTTTAGGTAGATAGCTTTTCTTTCGCGCCGGCGTCCCCCATAGTGCGTACCTTTGTCTCTTTGCCCGTGAGGTGGTTTGAGTCTGTAAGTATGTGTTCGACTTGGCGGGAATAGTTCGAAGGGCCTTCAAGTGATTGTTATCGCAACACATCCAGAGACAGCTAGAAGCTAGTTTATTTGAAGGTGGTTATATTTATGTCTGTACGTATGTGTTCGAGCTGATAAAAATAGTTCTGAGTAAGTGAGCTAACCACAGCATAGAAGCCCGAAGCCAGGTTATTTGAGGGGAACTAAAAGCTCTCACTCAAAGTCCACCTCAGGTTCGATGGCTTACATCGTCTTCTGACTAATGGTGACTGGGCACATAAATCATTGTCTGTTTTAGACGGTGTTGGAGTCCAAGAGAGAAGCTCTGACTGGATTGCTGGTTCAGCTAGTCGGTGAGCAACAGAAACGAGAGGACGAACTCATGAAGAGACTGGTCAGTAAGCCAATTGTCCTTCCTTCTTGTTTCATAAGTCAAGCAGATCTGACGTGTATCTTTGTGAAATGAAGGCGTTAACGCATGCACTGCTTGATTCTCTGTTAGATTGAGATGGAGCACAAGCGAGAGGCAGATGTGGAGGATTACTGGCTGATACAATATCAGCGGTTACTGGAAAGTAAACCAAATTCATTACTTGAAAAGGTACGCATTTTTTGCTTGTTGTTTCGCACGAGTTCCGTACACAAACTGGACGTTAGAAGACTTACACATGCTGACGTCCTCAACGGCCTGACATTTTTCATTGTTCGTACCCTCATAAAGATGTGTGAATCCGTTTCAATACTAAGATTTGAAAAAGCAAAGGGTACAAGAGCAATGTTACGTTGGGACAAAAACAGTATCCCTTTTTTCCTTTACTGGTATGTTGTGCGTTTCTATAGTGTTGGTATATTTCGTGGAAAGCGGCTCACGGTCGCCATTTGTTGTGGATCGGTGGTCTCTTGGAATTGTTAAGCGGGTGACTTTCTAGAGTACGTTGGTCTTGTAAATAGTCCCAACTTTATTCCCTTGCCCCTCCTTAGACCTTCCCTGGTACTTTAACAACCCCTCCACAGATTTTTAGTCAGTTCAATGTACAATTGGGCTGTAAGTAAAATGACAAAAGAAAAGGTGCGAATAATGAAATAATCACAGTTTCGCTATTTTTTGCGGGATTTGATAATTTGTTTTTGTCACTGAAAATAAATTCGCGAACCAGGCCAGGTAATGACTGACATTAACCTCTTTTTCCAAAGATGGATCACCGTGTATTCATTCACGGCTGGCTACAGTTTATGAAGTTACGTCGATATCCTAATAATCTCTCTCAGTTATTGAGTGGTATCCCACAAGGCATACGGTTTGGGCTCATCTGCGTCCGTTCGGGCCTTGTTGATTGAGATACAGAATAACGTCGAGAGAGAGAGAGTTTTATCTTTATCTTTATCTTTATTTGTTTAGAGAGGGAGACGTAATACCGTATTTATTCGATTAAGCGCCCAACCTCGAATAAGCGCCCTCCTAAAATAAGCGCCCACCCTGAAGGTAGAAAAAGTTAATAAGCGCCCAGCCTCGAATAAGCGCCCACCCCCACCACCCCACCCCCAAGGACAAGATTGCCTGACATCAATCCAGGAAGCCCTAACAGCTTCTCGCGCGACTGACCCATTTGCTGACGTTACGCTGTCAGATGTCGAGGAGGTAGCACCAGAAAGTCACTTATTGCGCTGAGCGACGATGACATTGAAGTTGATTGAGAATTATGATAGCTAAAGACCCTTCTGCGAAGACCGAACAATGAGTTGTTAGACCTGGGCATACGTAAATCGAACAATGAACAGTTACAATTTATATGCTTTAATATTTTGTCTTGTTTTGTTACAAAATAAACGTTTTACTTACTGAAAATGGTGAACATTTAATAAGCGCCCAGCCTCGAATAAGCGCCCACCTCGAATAACCGCCCACCCTTAAAGTCCAAAAATTAAATAAGCGCCCTGGGCGCTTAATCGAATAAATACGGTAACCTGTTACAGTTTTCTAACTTACGGCCCTCTTCCCAACCATGATACACCACAGAAGACAGACCACAACACAACAGTTTTCTTTGCTTTTGCTTACTGAAGCTATGTCGCGTTGTTATCGTTAAAAGACTCAAACCAAGGCCGCCAGCCCTTTTTATTTTATTCAAAAGACTAAATTTTTGAAATTTATTGACTTAAGCATTCCTCACCTATTAGTTAGTGTACTGGATCGTATTGCATAACTTAAGACGTGGGTAAAAGAAAAGAGACAAAACTTTTATCTTGAAAAGGAAACGCGAGGTTGAACGTATAACGTGTGATTGAAAAATTCATTTCAAGGGATGGAGAAATTAGCGTCGTTTACATTTTACATGAAAGATTCTTTGCGTCGTCAAATGGAAAGTCGGAAAAACCCGAGCCCCAGATGGGATTTGAACACACGACTCTCCGTGATTTAGTACATTTTAAGGATTAAAAAAACCCCAGAAATTGAGGGTAGTAATCATTTGCCAACATTCTGAATTTGTTATACTTTTGATCTTAACAGCAATGCGACAGTGTTATTTTCGACATACTTGCCGAGGCAGAAGCACAGGACTATGCTGCGCATTTCGCTCGTCATCGCATCACATGGGAAATGATGAAAACCATGACAGACCAGGAATTAAAGGAAGTAAGTGCTGAAACGATGGAATGAAACAGAACTAAGCCGCTTACTAACCGAGTTCGAGATCCGAACTGTAAAATTACGGACCGAGTTTTATCCCGTTGATTTATGGCCCAAGCGCGATAAATCAACGCGGAAAACGAGGATCCGTAATTTTTGAGGCCTTGCCAAATGCTCGCAACATTTCAACGCAACATCTTGCAACATCGTTGCATGATGTTGCGACATGTGTTGAACGGGGTGGCCAAGCGCACGCAACATTTCCATATCATTTTCAACGCAACATGTCAATGTTCATGATTCGCAAGAAGTGGACCTAACGCGCATGCCCTAGCGCAACAATGTTGCGTGAACGTGGCCAAACGAGCACAACATCATGCAACATCCAAAATGTTGCACGAAAAATTTGATCCAACATCATCCAACATGTTGCAACATATCGCAACTTATCGCGACAGGGTGGTCAAAGGTATGCAATGTTGCGAGCGTTTGGTTTGGCGTTTACAGTTTGGACCGAGAAAACGAGGTTAGTGAGATGTTTATTATACCCCTGTGGTAATCAGCCGCGCGGGAAAGGAAACTAGTTGAAGTCAAGCGGGAGGTTCATCATTTTGGCAATGATATAATCATGACATAATAAAATCCTTTAATGTTACTTTATTTCTTATAGATTGGAATCCATGAAGTTGGCGTCCGCAAAGCGATATTGAAGGTTGTTGAGGAGCGGCTCCGCTTCGACGTCAAAGCAAAAGAAAAGGAACTGGAGATCGAGAGGCCTGAGGTTTGTAATGTAGACACAACATGATATATATTGAAAGCTCTCTTGGTTATGGCGGCCAACATTGCGCTAAAAGGTCTAAAACAGTTGGCTAAGTAGTTTTGGAGGGGATGCGCATTCTATATCTTTGGTTTTCTGCGACATCAAGGGCTGTCTCTCAAAATCCCCAAAAAGCGAATTCGTGAAACTAAGATCTGTACATTCTGAAGATTTGATATTTGAACGTGTTTTCAAGACCAGAAAAAAAGGAAACAACTGCAAAGTTTCATGACATGAAACGATTTCCTTTTGTAAGTACAAAGCGTTTTATGTCATCCAAAATTTGCCCGAGAACTTTCGCAGCCCCTACCCCAACTTTCTCGAAGTCCGGCGGGTTTACTCTTTTCGCGCGCTGCATCATCTCCGAAGGCTTAGTGGAGACGAGCTGCAATTTCAGTTCGATTTCGCGGGGATTGCAAACATGTCCAAAAGTGCCTAAATTCGGCGCGGTTTTTAGAGAGAACATTTGACGTTTTACGTGGGGTCCCGGTTTCATTTGTGGTGTGCGCGAAAGGCGATTTCGAATCGGAGCAACTTAGAGAACTCTCTACAACTATCTCTGCATGCGTTCGTATTTCGGTGCCTCTTAATTGTATCATCATGTTACTTAGTTTTGAAGTCTCAACATTTCCGACGGTCTGATTTGCCTACTCTTACAAGGTTGAGTACAAAACGAGTTTTCCAGTTAATCTCACGTACTGTGGACAACAATAACTTTTCAAACTAATCTCACATTACAACCTTTTTTAAGTTTGATAAGCAAGATAAAGGAAGTTAAAATCTCTTGTTGTCATTCTAGCTGTTAGCTCCACGCCACCCTTACTTATCGCTATTTATCTGATACTTTTTCTTGTTTTTTAATAGCCACCAGTACCTCAAGGCCCTGTTATAACTCAACCAAACGGTATCCCCTCTGCACCTGTTGTCGAAAACCGTGAGATGACCACAGAATGCGTGATATGCATGGATCGAAGGGTAAGACAGATTGCGTGACATTACAGGAAACTGACCTTGTCAATTGTATTCTTGGGTTTCATTCACGTGATCAACAGCCATGTTTTTCAACGAAAACAAAAGAAGACGTTAGCATAATAATAGCTTTCAATTCCCGGAGGATTGGATCGGGACACTAACATGGCCGCCATTTCATTGTTTGGGGACACCAACATGGCGGCCGTGACGTCATGTGAAATCCAAGAATATAATGTAAACAATTTGTCATAGTTTGTAGCTACTCCGGTTTGGAATTGAAAGTGTTTTGACACGGAGCAAGTGTGCAATTGACGACTCCTCATAGGGTCTTTTCAGGGCCAATGAAACACAGTTAACGAAAAGACAGAATAAAACATAGAACAACAACTTTTTAGAATCCCAACGCGCCGGAGGCAAACCAGTTGGCTACTTACAAGTGCAGCTCATCGAGTGGTCAGAGCGGGTCTTGAACCCGTATCTCCTGATCTCAAAGCAAGTGCACTAATCACTGGGCCACAGTGCCTCCTTCAGTGTCTTCATCAGGGGTGAAGAAAAGCCGTTGGGAGTGGTTCTTAGCCGAATTGTCTATTATCTCAGCTCCCAAAGACTTTTTTTCTCACGTAGGTCAGTCCCATGAGGGTTCGGAGCTCTGTATTGGTATTGTGTAAAACGTATGGAAGTGTCGAGCATAGGTTCGGTAGATTGCTCTACTTGGCTGCTCACGGAAACCCTTATATACACCTTATTCCAAAATGGCTGCCATTTTAGTATTCTTTTGTTTGATTGTAAATTGGCCCTTTTGGTCTCGTTCGAGTTTAAGGAGGCTCGAAAGGGTTTTACGCTGAGCGCGCGGGCGTAAGCCACACACGCAATTCTAAAAGCTGCTCGCGTCAGCTCACGATTCAAAGTGGGTGACCAGAAATAAACAAATACCGCTGATTTCGCTCACCTGTCCTCTAATTCCTATACATATGGAATATAAATAGACATCTCCTATTCATCAAAACAACGAAAATTGTACACACACGGTTTAATGGTCACTTAAATCCGTTTGTGTTGGCCTGTACCTTCACTCGCGCGTGCACTCGAATAAGCGGGTGACGCATAAGTATATGCCGATCTTGTAACCCCCTTATTTTTCCTGATTTTGCAACTTTACTCGCTTATATCTCTGCTTCCGGACGGTGAATTTTTTTCAGTTTTTGCATGTTAGCTTAGATTAATTAAAACGTTTGTCTTTCAAATTTAAAGGAATTCTCTTTTGAGCCTCCTTAAATATTCTTTTGAATTTTACGTTTGAAAGCGAGGTCAAGAGGGCCATTTTGCAAGGAAACAAAAGAATACTAAAATGGCGGCTATTTTGGAATAAGGTGTATGCTTTACTGTTAATTTCCCTTCACTTTAATAATAGATCGATTCCGCTAACTCAATGTTGTACCCAGTTCAAATCTCTCCGGGTTAAGGTTCTTTGTGTGTACATTTGCATGATAATGTAGCATTCTCATTTAAATGATATGGAAATACTTGGAACAAAACGTTTTATTCCCAAAGGATTTGAATTGGGTACATCATTGAGTTAGCCGAATCGGTCAATTTAGTGCAACCTTGAAAACGATGTAACTTGCTCAGATAGATAGTTTTCAATCACTTGATGAGACGGCCATATTGGTCCACAGAACAATAACAAATTATGGCTCATGTTTTGCGTTATAATAGAGTCAATTCCCAAAAGACTCTCTATTCTGTGCACCAACATGGCAAAACCATCTATACGTTCTTGACAGCAGCCTCGAAGGCATTAACATTCTTATGCACTTCTATCGCACTAGGTGGGGTAAGCTGTTCCAGCCTGACATACTAAAACAAAATTTATACGCGTTTATTCTGGCATAATGTATAATAAACTGTTTGGCATGCATATGTCGAGTTTTGCGCTCTCAGTCGACTTTCAACATTTTGCCGATTCCCAAGCTCGTTCAAGACGTGATTTTACACTCCGATTGTCGTATGCCACCCCTGATATCTTCTTCTTATTATTATTTTGACAGTCTGACGTGGTGCTTCTGAACTGTGGTCACGTGTGCTGTTGTTTCACGTGTAGCGGCCCTTTGACCAATTGTCCGATTTGTCGTAACCCTGTTACACGACGGGTTCGGGTATTCGTCGCCTGAAATAGCTGTATACCCAGATAGGCAACTAGTTTATCAGTTGTCAGAGCAGCATCCGACTGTATTCATTCACAGAATAACAATTTGTCGTCTAAAAGACTATAAATGTGACGTAATCGCAATAATTATAGCGTAGTAGCTGACTTCTTGTCTTAATAATTTTGCTGTAACTAGTGCGCGTAACCTTTGCTATGCAAAAATATTTTAGGTGGCATACCACTGATAACTTTTATCCACCAGTAACAACTGGAAAATTTAAATCGGCAGCAAAGTGTCAAGATATTGAGTTATGAGGCTGTCTTTTGTTTTTTTTTTATATATTTGCGCCTGGAGTGCGCGCCCTGCTCGCGCGTGTAGTTGCCCAAGTTAAGCTTCTAGCTTTATAGTATGTGCACTATTTGTGATAATCTGGATGGTGCGTTTTCACACGACGTAACATCAACTTTAGCACCTCGAATTAATCGTGACCATGTTAGTTGTACCGAATTTACACTCTTTTTTTTTTCGTTTTGGTAAAAAGCATGGCGTATTATCACGTAATTGGCACGTATCTTACGAAACAATTTTGTAATTTATTTTATAGTAAACTGCTACTTAAGTTTAAATGTAGGTAAAAGTATATTCATTCCAACGGTTTTAAGACCGAATGACAAGAAGATGGGCTAAAATATGGCCTCGGTCTCACAGTGCAGTTTTAAACAAAACTGACCCAGGAAAGTTTATTTACAAAACCTGACTCATTCACTCACGCTAAGGACCGCGCAGCTTGATTGTCGGTGCGCCTACACAAAAATGCCGATGACCATTAACTGGAAGGTTATGACTTAAATGGAAACCCGACCATTCTCGTCCCCAGAGTCCGCTCTTCTTTTGGTTGGGACCAAGAATTCAAACTCTGGCCGCAGCCAAAGCAGGAAGTCCGCGAATAACTTCCGGCTCTTGTGCGCATTCTCAGAAGTGTGAAACAATAACGGTCGTCAACGGGACCTTAAGATTTGAAAAACCGTAAATAACAATGACCACAACCAGGTCTTCTGAGCCCGCGAGACTGAGCACCCCCAGCAAACCATTGTTTTAACGAAAACCGCTGGTCAGCAACCTGGTTCTGGTCATTGCTGTCTAAGGTCTTCCGTAAGATTTACGACCGCGACGTCGACGAAAACGTCACCTCAGAATATAACTTTGCTCTAGTATTAGTCTTTCGCGATTTTTCCATCTCGTTCACGTCCTACAATGTGGGTGAAGTATTCTAAAAGGAAATCGGTACGAGCAGCTTCTGAGTGAAAATAGAGAATGAAAGAATCTCTGTTGCATGCTCACCGTGTCGTCAAAACCGCAAATTTGGTGATTTCACGTCGTCCTCAGGCAGAGTATCACAAGAATCCGTCCCAAAAACCGTGCTGCACGTCGTGCTGCACGTGCAGCACGATTATTTATGCTCTTTTAACCAATGATATCATTGTTTTGTGTCGTTGTCGTGGACGTCATTGTCGTCGTTACCGTTACCGCGACTACGCGTATTTTTGGCTGTGGCCTGAATCCGTGTTCTTGGAGCTCACAAAAAGAAAAGCGGACTCGGGACACGAGAATGAAACCCGACTAAAACAAGCATCAACGGAATTAATTCTTGTCCTTGATTCGTGACTCTTAAATTTCATTAAGGTTGCCAGTGCCGCTGAAAACCCCGGCTGGTTTAGCGAACATACATGAAAAAATACGCTTATAACATGTTTTGTAGAAAGAATGAGAAGTTGCAATAAACTTTAACTCGAAAACGATTCTAAAGTTCTTTTTACTTGTTATTTATTTATGAGGATACCTAATATATGAAAGCAGAAGCGGGGTCATTTCCTTCTGATGAAAGACATACATTTCAACTGCCAATATTTAACAATTATTCTACGAGAGCGCGCTGAATATGAAGTGATAGATACACGCTGAGGTGGTTGTAATTATTTTTTATTATATAAACACTAATGAAATACCAAGTGAGCTTTCGCGCGAAAACGTGATATCTTCACACGTAAAAATAACATGTTATCTTCACACGTGAAAGAATCACTGTTTCTATGGTTACATATAAAAATCGCGCCTTTCGATGGCGTTTGTGAAATGATTTAGTATTTCATTGGTGTTTATATAATAAATAGAATATTACATGGCCGCTTGGAGATACGAAATTTCTCTTCTCGTGTGATTGACGATTGACGTAGCATGTCAATCACACGTAAAAGGATTGGGTGTCAATTGACAGCCTTCGCGCGCGGTCTGCAACCTTAGCACGTGCCTGAACGCTGATTGGCTTTCAAGTAGGGTGCTAAGTTATTTAGCAGACCGTAAACTGCACGCGAAATCTTCAAGCTCGATTTTCAAGGAGTTTCTTTTGACGCTAAAATTACAACTTCTCGGACCTCCTGTCCAGACGGGGTTGTAAGATATCGTTTCCAAATTTTCAGTTCTAATAGATGATTGTACTACCCCAAATACCGTAACATCAACGTTAGTGGTAGCATCATGATGACAAACAAAAGTGGGAACAAAGAGTCACCTTGAAATATTCCTCGCTTAATATTGACTTCTCCCAGTTCCTTGCCTCCAGACGTCAAAACCGTTTTCCATTTTGCCATACTATTCCTAATAATTGTCACCACATTTCCGGCAACACCTACCATGTCCATACACTTCAAAATCCAGGCCATAGACAGATTAGTGAGTCGTCTTCGACAATTTTTTAGAATTTCCTTGTCGATCAGCAGTTGATCTTTAGTGCCCCTGGATACCTTTCTGCATCCTTTCTGTTCATCAACCAGGAGACCATTCTGAGCCAAGTGCACATAAATTTCCTCTGCTATCATTCCCGTCAGTAGTTTCCACATCATGGGTAGGCATGCTATCGGGCGATAATTAGTAACCACTGTTCCCTTCTTTGGATCTTTCATTACCAACACCGTTCGTCCTCTTACCATCCACTCTGGTACAGTCCCTTGGTTCAGGCAATCTTGCAGCTGAGACTTCAGTCTTGTATGTAATCCATTCGGCTTCTTGAACCAAAACCCCAGTACAAAGTCTAGCCCAGTTGCCTTCCAATTCGGCATCTTTCTTACCGCCGTTTTCACATCCAGCTCTGTGATTTTTATCTCATTCTGCAGAGCCTTTCCATTCAACCCTCGTTCTACATCACCTAGCCAGGAATCTCCTTCATTATGGACTATATCACCCGACCAGATTTTACTCCAAAACTATTTCGAAGCAGTGGGATCTGGTATTCCCGCCATTCCGTCCTTAACCCCATCTAATTCATCATAAAACAACTTCTGATTTGTTCTAAACAAAGTGTTTTGATGGAACTGGAGGCAGCGGTCATCCTACCTCTTGATCTTTATTCCACCCGCTGTTATCTTCTGCTTCAACATGTCGCTCACATAGAGCGTTCCTGTCTCCCCACGTTTGTATTTTTGATCCATTCTCCTCTGGTTTCTCTCTCCTAGCTTCATTTTCCCTCTTCTAATTTCCTCAATCTTGCTTAAATCTCTCCGCCATACTGCAACACTATTCTTAATCCTTCTCTTCCAAAAGGGCTCTTTCTTCTTCCTCCCGGCCTTCTTCTTTGGGATCTTCCCTAGCATATCCGTGGTTACATATGCAGCGGCATATAGCAGATCGTAAGTTTCAATTGCATTCGTTGTTGGTATCAAACTCACAGCCTCATTGATGTTATCAACCTGCGGCTTTAATATCTTTTTTTCACACGACTTCAGAGATGGTAGCATTTCCCGTGCGTGTTGTTCCATTACCTCCAGTAGTCTATTTCGTAAAGCTCTTACCTCCTCACTAACTTCCACGTGCTCTCCTACCTCTACCCTCTCTTCTTCTCCTTGCCGGTCCACACTCAAGCCATCCATCACATTCTCGTTACCTTCCTCTTCACTAACATTGCCACACAGCTCTACTTGATGCTGTTGGTTGGCATCATTTTCCGCGTCCAACTGTTCTCCCTTCACTCTGGCAATGATTTCATCCTGCTCGAGTGTTTCCAACCAGTTCTTGACCTTGATCTGCCTGACCTGGTCGGCCAGTCTCTGCTCACTAACGTTCTTCAGATCTTCTCTCGGTCCACAGCGCCACCAGCCGTTTCCTATAACCACGACTCTCAGGCTCACTTTTGATATAACACTCAATAGGAGTTTGTTGTCCGCCTTCGCCCAAGCAGCTTTTCTTCCCATCGGTAGACCTCCCTCTTGTTGGCTTATGGGCAACTCAGATACCCCAGTAACAGAAGTATGCCTTGTCTCTTCTGCACCCGGGGGCTCGGACACCCTCACACTTCCCGTAGACAGTTCGTGTCCCCCCTGTTCCGTTAATTCAGTAAACTCTTCCATCATTACTTGATTGAGATTGGCTATGTATAGACGTTTTCCTTCGCCTAGTGTACTCTGTTCGCGGCCACCAGCACTAGATGGGCTGCCGGCCAAGGCTTGAGAGTCCCACCTACCCTTTGCCGTAGCCTTGACAGTGGGTGGCTACAGGGTTACCGGCACTTGGCAAAGGTGCCACCCCAGACTCTTTTGGGCGGGGGCGTCCATGATCCCGTGGTAGGCTGAGGCTCCAACCTATCCTACCTCAGTGCCCTTATTATTATCATTATTATTATTATTATTATTATTATTATTATTATCATTATCATTATCATTATCATTATCATTATTATTATTATTATCTATACTATCACAGTCTTTGCTTCGTATAAGAAGTGACTTAGAATAACATTTGACGATAAAAACTTGCGACAAAACGTTGCTTAATAACATTGTAAGATTTAAAAAGTTAAAAACGATAAAAAGCTATAAAGAGCTAAAATCGACGACATTTCGACGTTAACATAACGTCATTATCAAGTCAAGAATGTATAAAAAGAAGTTCTATAAATACTAAAACGAACAATAAGAGAAAATAATTTACGTCTTGAAACGTCGTCGATTTTAGCTCTTTATAGCTTTTTATCGTTTTTAACTTTTTAAATCTTACAATGTTATTAAGCAACGTTTTGTCGCAAGTTTTTATCGTCAATTATTATTATTATTATTATTATTATTATTATTATTATTATTAATCTTTCTGCACACATTTGCTATATGACCAGAAAAATCCTGATTATTGTCTATTTCCATTCCAAATATCACTAGTGTATCCTTTACAGGGAATGAAAAGTTATACTCATTATCACCAAGCACTAAAGACCCTGATTTTTGCTCTCATCAACCGACATCTCGTTCTATATGTACAACTAAGTGGCTGCTCTGACATCATAAGATAAACATGTACTCTAAAACTATTGGGACGATGTGGGAGTAATAGAGCTGATGATCGTCCGCATGAGCATTTAAGCTTGATCCTCTCAACGTGGAAGAAGAGCGTTGATAAAAACGGTAAATAGCATTGGCAGGAAGTACACCACGCGTGAAGCCCAGCTGGACCAGATAATCTATAAGCGGTATTGAAGTTGTTCCCGGAATAAGTGACCACAACATGGTTTTGTTCTCTGTTAAAATATCATTTCGCAAGAAGAAGAAGAAGAAGAAGAACGTAAAGCGCAAAGTCTACATCAAGAGAAAGGCAAATTGTAGACGTATCAATGAAATGCCAAGTTAAACGAATTTGCTGATTCCTTTATGGCAAACTCGAAGGAGGCTCTCGGTTAACGAAATGTGGGACACTTTTGAACGTAGTATTCGCAGTACAATGGATGCATGTATACCTCACAAGATGACTAGCTCGCGTTATAATCTTCCCTGGTTCAACCGCTCCCTAAGAAGACAGTCAAGAGCTAAGCAACGTCTTAATAATTAATAATAATCTAATATCTTATATTGCGCGAGTTACATAGAAGATGCTCACTCGCGCATTACAAACTGAGATATACTTTGAATATTAAAACATTACAACAAATTGTACATATATACATGCCTATATATCTATTACATGGAATTTTAAGCTAATATGTAATGATTTAAATTATATAGCAATGTTAAAACCTTGAAATTAGAATAAACTACAACTCAATCGTACACCTTGCAAAAATGATAAAGCGAAAATTGCACCAGCCTTCTGATGCTATTTTCCTCGGTTCAATTTTATAATTGTAATTACCAATGAATGAATTCATGCGAAGTCATCATTTTTTTTCGAAACATCATTTTTACGCTATTGTCAGTCTTCCGCTGTATCAGATATGTCATGATCAGTCACGCAAGCGCTCTGGACTTTCCTGAAGCGTCACGGTATGATATGTAGATAATAGAAAATAAATATCTCCCTTGCAAGATAAGGTTGTGTTTTCAGAGCATTCTCGTTGTATATCTTGCTCAGATTCACCTTGTTAGGGTGATTTTAGTCCGTCATCCCTTATCCCTAAAATTACTCCTGGATTGCTTATCTTTCCAATTTGACAATAAGTGGCAGTTCTAAAGTGTAAAAGCGACTAATCTTTTAACAGATAACCTAATACTACATAATCATACGAAACTCTATAGTTTTATGTAAAGTTACCTGAAAATATTTTCCGTTCTTTAACTGATAACTTTACTCAGAGTCAACGATGAGATGATATATGAAATGGAGCATATATGAACTGCGGATATAGAATCAAGTGAAGCTATGATCCTCGCAGTTATGCACGCAATTTTTGCAACTGCGTAAAGAAGCCTGAAAAATTCAGGACTCCGATACCGGTGCGACGCTCTAACCAAATGAGCTATGAAGCCACTGATTCATTCCTCACGGCAGCAATAGAACCCACAAATGACCAGCTCCCAACGTCAGTGGCTTCATAGCTCAGTTGGTTAGAGCGTCGCACCGGTATCGCAAGGCCATGGGTTCAAACCCCGTTGAAGTCCTTTCAGGCTTCTTTACGAAATTTCAAAAATTGCGTGCATAACTGCGAGGATCATAGCTTCACTTGATTTACTCAGAGTCCTCTCAGAGTGCTGGACAATCCTGGGAGCAGCTAGTAGAGATTTATAATAAAATCACTTGGTTCGGCGAGATTGTAGGTCACACAAATCGCAGAGCACAAAGTTTTACCACCACTTCGTCGCCAAAAGGGATAAATTGTTAGCACCAGACATAAGCTTAAGCCTTTACAAGATAAAGTGCTTGCTGCGCTATTTTTTGGTGCTTCTTTGGGGACAAACGGTCTGATGCTGCACTTGGGTTCGCCGTACACGAGGCGATAATTGAGACAGGTGTGGTTTTAAGTCAATGTGGACTCACGTTTAGGAATCACGTGACAAATGTCAACCTTCGTGATTTTGGCTAAAATCTGGTAGGTTTATCATTTATAAGTGGTATTTCGGGCAATCTGCGTCTACACAAGCCCCCAGGCTGGCATCGTTAAGCCAGAATGTGGGTAAAGGCAAGCCTTTGAAAGAAACCAGAGGTGAGAGATGGTTTCATGCAGACTGGGACGCCTAAAGCTCTTTGCGTGTTGTAAGGAAACATGGCGGATCACGAGTGAAGTTGTCTCTCTGCCCTTTGTGTGGATGAATTCCAGGACCTACTGACACATTCAATCTGGGCAAGTTTTGAAAGCTAAAACCTTCAATGGGTGCGGTATTTTGCTGGTAGGACTGGGTGGCCCGACACTTATGAAAAAAACTATGAAATGAGAATCGGGAGTCTTCCCTTGTCATGGAATGGCAGAATTACCCAGAATTCTTTTTGGGCATGAGCGAGGAAACTTAAGAAGCACGAGACTGGCCCTCATGGAATGGCTGAAGCGCGGCCAGAGGAAAAGATTTCTATCCAGATACTCAGGAGTAGGCCTGGTGTGTGCTGTTAACTTAGATTTGGGATTTCTGAACAAGTTTTTATCATAGAAAATTCGCGACAAAGTTGTGCTTTCATTTCGCTGTAATTCCCGTGTCAAAGAAACGGTATAATAATGTAAATAAGAGAATAACGATATTTAGATTTGCAGATTACCTCTCCTCTTACTACGAGAGTCAAGCTCTACATCTCTATGCCATAAGCGCATTCAAAATTTCCTCATATTACTTGATAAAAGTATGTTTTTTTTGTTTTGTTTTGTTTTTATTTTAAAAAAAGGTTTTTCTGCTTATATGAAAAATACGTTATCTCTCCCGTCCCCTTCTTATGCATGATCTTCGCGGAAATTACATTCTGTTCCTCAATAAACCTGGAACAACCAGTTATGGTCTTAGTTCTCTTTTTTCTTACGTATCAGCTAAGTTGCGGAGTGCGCTACCTGATTTTATCTGTACCTATGAGTTTACTGGTTTTAAAAGAGAATCCAGGGCCGCATTTTGTACAGCGGCTTTTCTTTTTAATGAATATATCTTTAAACATTATGTATTTAGTAGGTATCTGTATATGCTATGTATTTTAGCTGTAAATGTAATGTCTCGAAGAGTTATTCGGAAATTCGAGATGAAATAGAGTTTATGCCTGTATGTTCGTTACCTTTAGAAGGGCGCGTGCGCACACTTTGTAATCTGCGACTCCAGTGCTTACCATATGACAGGTAAAATGACTTTTCGCTGAATATATAAGCCATCTAATTCTTACGCTATATTGACAAGGGCGGTTTGGAGCTGTGAGTAGGCGTGGGATTTGTCACATATGGTTTAGGGGCCGACATATCTCTCCCTCAATGCCGTACCGGGAGGCAAGGTCGGTAGCAGAAAGCAGCGAAGGGCCAACTGCGTCCAAAAGCGATCGCACGGGCCGAAATCCCGGGATGACTCGTTTGGTACGACGCTCCAGCGCCGGTGTCTGGAGGTACTGCGTTTTTCTCTCTTGTTCAAACATTCCGTCAGCGCATGCGCAAATGTTCTGGCTCTTCGATACCTAGCCTACCAAAAAAACATTAACATGCTGGTTTTTTTTTTTTTTTTTAATAAACCAGCAATTGACATTTCAGTTGCTTTTATAGGCATAAACGTAACGTAAGAACCGTGCGTGTCTGGTCTTGTCTCAGACAGAGGCGAGAGATGGTTTCATGCAGAAAATGCTGTGTTGTAAACATGGCGGTTCACGAGTGAAGTTGTCTCTCTGGCCTTTCTGTGGACGAATTCCAGGACCTACTGACACATTCAATCTGGGCAAGTTTTGAAAGCTAAAACCTTCAATGGGTGCGGTATTTTGCTGGTAGGACTGGGTGGCCCGACACTTATGAAAAAAACTATGAAATGAGAATCGGGAGTCTTCCCTTGTCATGGAATGGCAGAATTACCCAGAATTCTTTTTGGGCATGAGCGAGGGAACTTAAGAAGCACGAGACTGGCCCTCATGGAATGGCTGAAGCGCGGCCAGAGGAAAAGATTTCTATCCAGATACTCAGGAGTAGGCCTGGTGTGTGCTGTTAACTTAGATTTGGGATTTCTGAACAAGTTTTTATCATAGAAAATTCGCGACAAAGTTGTGCTTTCATTTCGCTGTAATTCCCGTGTCAAAGAAACGGTATAATAATGTAAATAAGAGAATAACGATATTTAGATTTGCAGATTACCTCTCCTCTTACTACGAGAGTCAAGCTCTACATCTCTATGCCATAAGCGCATTCAAAATTTCCTCATATTACTTGATAAAAGTATGTTTTTTTTGTTTTGTTTTGTTTTTATTTTAAAAAAAGGTTTTTCTGCTTATATGAAAAATACGTTATCTCTCCCGTCCCCTTCTTATGCATGATCTTCGCGGAAATTACATTCTGTTCCTCAATAAACCTGGAACAACCAGTTATGGTCTTAGTTCTCTTTTTTCTTACGTATCAGCTAAGTTGCGGAATGCGCTACCTGATTTTATCTGTACCTATGAGTTTACTGGTTTTAAAAGAGAATCCAGGGCCGCATTTTGTACAGCGGCTTTTCTTTTTAATGAATATATCTTTAAACATTATGTATTTAGTAGGTATCTGTATATGCTATGTATTTTAGCTGTAAATGTAATGTCTCGAAGAGTTATTCGGAAATTCGAGATGAAATAGAGTTTATGCCTGTATGTTCGTTACCTTTAGAAGGGCGCGTGCGCACACTTTGTAATCTGCGACTCCAGTGCTTACCATATGACAGGTAAAATGACTTTTCGCTTGAATATATAAGCCATCTAATTCTTACCCTATATTGACAAGGGCGGTTTGGAGCTGTGAGTAGGCGTGGGATTTGTCACATATGGTTTAGGGGCCGACATATCTCTCCCTCAATGCCGTACCGGGAGGCAAGGTCGGTAGCAGAAAGCAGCGAAGGGCCAACTGCGTCCAAAAGCGATCGCACGGGCCGAAATCCCGGGATGACTCGTTTGGTACGACGCTCCAGCGCCGGTGTCTGGAGGTACTGCGTTTTTCTCTCTTGTTCAAACATTCCGTCAGCGCATGCGCAAATGTTCTGGCTCTTCGATACCTAGCCTACCAAAAAAACATTAACATGCTGGTTTTTTTTTTTTTTTTTTAATAAACCAGCAATTGACATTTCAGTTGCTTTTATAGGCATAAACGTAACGTAAGAACCGTGCGTGTCTGGTCTTGTCTCAGACAGAGGCGAGAGATGGTTTCATGCAGAAAATGCTGTGTTGTAAACATGGCGGTTCACGAGTGAAGTTGTCTCTCTGGCCTTTCTGTGGACGAATTCCAGGACCTACTGACACATTCAATCTGGGCAAGTTTTGAAAGCTAAAACCTTCAATGGGTGCGGTATTTTGCTGGTAGGACTGGGTGGCCCGACACTTATGAAAAAAACTATGAAATGAGAATCGGGAGTCTTCCCTTGTCATGGAATGGCAGAATTACCCAGAATTCTTTTTGGGCATGAGCGAGGGAACTTAAGAAGCACGAGACTGGCCCTCATGGAATGGCTGAAGCGCGGCCAGAGGAAAAGATTTCTATCCAGATACTCAGGAGTAGGCCTGGTGTGTGCTGTTAACTTAGATTTGGGATTTCTGAACAAGTTTTTATCATAGAAAATTCGCGACAAAGTTGTGCTTTCATTTCGCTGTAATTCCCGTGTCAAAGAAACGGTATAATAATGTAAATAAGAGAATAACGATATTTAGATTTGCAGATTACCTCTCCTCTTACTACGAGAGTCAAGCTCTACATCTCTATGCCATAAGCGCATTCAAAATTTCCTCATATTACTTGATAAAAGTATGTTTTTTTTGTTTTGTTTTGTTTTTATTTTAAAAAAAGGTTTTTCTGCTTATATGAAAAATACGTTATCTCTCCCGTCCCCTTCTTATGCATGATCTTCGCGGAAATTACATTCTGTTCCTCAATAAACCTGGAACAACCAGTTATGGTCTTAGTTCTCTTTTTTCTTACGTATCAGCTAAGTTGCGGAATGCGCTACCTGATTTTATCTGTACCTATGAGTTTACTGGTTTTAAAAGAGAATCCAGGGCCGCATTTTGTACAGCGGCTTTTCTTTTTAATGAATATATCTTTAAACATTATGTATTTAGTAGGTATCTGTATATGCTATGTATTTTAGCTGTAAATGTAATGTCTCGAAGAGTTATTCGGAAATTCGAGATGAAATAGAGTTTATGCCTGTATGTTCGTTACCTTTAGAAGGGCGCGTGCGCACACTTTGTAATCTGCGACTCCAGTGCTTACCATATGACAGGTAAAATGACTTTTCGCTTGAATATATAAGCCATCTAATTCTTACCCTATATTGACAAGGGCGGTTTGGAGCTGTGAGTAGGCGTGGGATTTGTCACATATGGTTTAGGGGCCGACATATCTCTCCCTCAATGCCGTACCGGGAGGCAAGGTCGGTAGCAGAAAGCAGCGAAGGGCCAACTGCGTCCAAAAGCGATCGCACGGGCCGAAATCCCGGGATGACTCGTTTGGTACGACGCTCCAGCGCCGGTGTCTGGAGGTACTGCGTTTTTCTCTCTTGTTCAAACATTCCGTCAGCGCATGCGCAAATGTTCTGGCTCTTCGATACCTAGCCTACCAAAAAAACATTAACATGCTGGTTTTTTTTTTTTTTTTTTAATAAACCAGCAATTGACATTTCAGTTGCTTTTATAGGCATAAACGTAACGTAAGAACCGTGCGTGTCTGGTCTTGTCTCAGACAGAGGCGAGAGATGGTTTCATGCAGAAAATGCTGTGTTGTAAACATGGCGGTTCACGAGTGAAGTTGTCTCTCTGGCCTTTCTGTGGACGAATTCCAGGACCTACTGACACATTCAATCTGGGCAAGTTTTGAAAGCTAAAACCTTCAATGGGTGCGGTATTTTGCTGGTAGGACTGGGTGGCCCGACACTTATGAAAAAAACTATGAAATGAGAATCGGGAGTCTTCCCTTGTCATGGAATGGCAGAATTACCCAGAATTCTTTTTGGGCATGAGCGAGGGAACTTAAGAAGCACGAGACTGGCCCTCATGGAATGGCTGAAGCGCGGCCAGAGGAAAAGATTTCTATCCAGATACTCAGGAGTAGGCCTGGTGTGTGCTGTTAACTTAGATTTGGGATTTCTGAACAAGTTTTTATCATAGAAAATTCGCGACAAAGTTGTGCTTTCATTTCGCTGTAATTCCCGTGTCAAAGAAACGGTATAATAATGTAAATAAGAGAATAACGATATTTAGATTTGCAGATTACCTCTCCTCTTACTACGAGAGTCAAGCTCTACATCTCTATGCCATAAGCGCATTCAAAATTTCCTCATATTACTTGATAAAAGTATGTTTTTTTTGTTTTGTTTTGTTTTTATTTTAAAAAAAGGTTTTTCTGCTTATATGAAAAATACGTTATCTCTCCCGTCCCCTTCTTATGCATGATCTTCGCGGAAATTACATTCTGTTCCTCAATAAACCTGGAACAACCAGTTATGGTCTTAGTTCTCTTTTTTCTTACGTATCAGCTAAGTTGCGGAATGCGCTACCTGATTTTATCTGTACCTATGAGTTTACTGGTTTTAAAAGAGAATCCAGGGCCGCATTTTGTACAGCGGCTTTTCTTTTTAATGAATATATCTTTAAACATTATGTATTTAGTAGGTATCTGTATATGCTATGTATTTTAGCTGTAAATGTAATGTCTCGAAGAGTTATTCGGAAATTCGAGATGAAATAGAGTTTATGCCTGTATGTTCGTTACCTTTAGAAGGGCGCGTGCGCACACTTTGTAATCTGCGACTCCAGTGCTTACCATATGACAGGTAAAATGACTTTTCGCTTGAATATATAAGCCATCTAATTCTTACGCTATATTGACAAGGGCGGTTTGGAGCTGTGAGTAGGCGTGGGATTTGTCACATATGGTTTAGGGGCCGACATATCTCTCCCTCAATGCCGTACCGGGAGGCAAGGTCGGTAGCAGAAAGCAGCGAAGGGCCAACTGCGTCCAAAAGCGATCGCACGGGCCGAAATCCCGGGATGACTCGTTTGATACGACGCTCCAGCGCCGGTGTCTGGAGGTACTGCGTTTTTCTCTCTTGTTCAAACATTCCGTCAGCGCATGCGCAAATGTTCTGGCTCTTCGATACCTAGCCTACCAAAAAAACATTAACATGCTGGTTTTTTTTTTTTTTTTTAATAAACCAGCAATTGACATTTCAGTTGCTTTTATAGGCATAAACGTAACGTAAGAACCGTGCGTGTCTGGTCTTGTCTCAGACAGAGGCGAGAGATGGTTTCATGCAGAAAATGCTGTGTTGTAAACATGGCGGTTCACGAGTGAAGTTGTCTCTCTGGCCTTTCTGTGGACGAATTCCAGGACCTACTGACACATTCAATCTGGGCAAGTTTTGAAAGCTAAAACCTTCAATGGGTGCGGTATTTTGCTGGTAGGACTGGGTGGCCCGACACTTATGAAAAAAACTATGAAATGAGAATCGGGAGTCTTCCCTTGTCATGGAATGGCAGAATTACCCAGAATTCTTTTTGGGCATGAGCGAGGAAACTTAAGAAGCACGAGACTGGCCCTCATGGAATGGCTGAAGCGCGGCCAGAGGAAAAGATTTCTATCCAGATACTCAGGAGTAGGCCTGGTGTGTGCTGTTAACTTAGATTTGGGATTTCTGAACAAGTTTTTATCATAGAAAATTCGCGACAAAGTTGTGCTTTCATTTCGCTGTAATTCCCGTGTCAAAGAAACGGTATAATAATGTAAATAAGAGAATAACGATATTTAGATTTGCAGATTACCTCTCCTCTTACTACGAGAGTCAAGCTCTACATCTCTATGCCATAAGCGCATTCAAAATTTCCTCATATTACTTGATAAAAGTATGTTTTTTTTGTTTTGTTTTGTTTTTATTTTAAAAAAAGGTTTTTCTGCTTATATGAAAAATACGTTATCTCTCCCGTCCCCTTCTTATGCATGATCTTCGCGGAAATTACATTCTGTTCCTCAATAAACCTGGAACAACCAGTTATGGTCTTAGTTCTCTTTTTTCTTACGTATCAGCTAAGTTGCGGAATGCGCTACCTGATTTTATCTGTACCTATGAGTTTACTGGTTTTAAAAGAGAATCCAGGGCCGCATTTTGTACAGCGGCTTTTCTTTTTAATGAATATATCTTTAAACATTATGTATTTAGTAGGTATCTGTATATGCTATGTATTTTAGCTGTAAATGTAATGTCTCGAAGAGTTATTCGGAAATTCGAGATGAAATAGAGTTTATGCCTGTATGTTCGTTACCTTTAGAAGGGCGCGTGCGCACACTTTGTAATCTGCGACTCCAGTGCTTACCATATGACAGGTAAAATGACTTTTCGCTTGAATATATAAGCCATCTAATTCTTACCCTATATTGACAAGGGCGGTTTGGAGCTGTGAGTAGGCGTGGGATTTGTCACATATGGTTTAGGGGCCGACATATCTCTCCCTCAATGCCGTACCGGGAGGCAAGGTCGGTAGCAGAAAGCAGCGAAGGGCCAACTGCGTCCAAAAGCGATCGCACGGGCCGAAATCCCGGGATGACTCGTTTGGTACGACGCTCCAGCGCCGGTGTCTGGAGGTACTGCGTTTTTCTCTCTTGTTCAAACATTCCGTCAGCGCATGCGCAAATGTTCTGGCTCTTCGATACCTAGCCTACCAAAAAAACATTAACATGCTGGTTTTTTTTTTTTTTTTTAATAAACCAGCAATTGATATTTCAGTTGCTTTTATAGGCATAAACGTAACGTAAGAACCGTGCGTGTCTGGTCTTGTCTCAGACAGAGGCGAGAGATGGTTTCATGCAGAAAATGCTGTGTTGTAAACATGGCGGTTCACGAGTGAAGTTGTCTCTCTGGCCTTTCTGTGGACGAATTCCAGGACCTACTGACACATTCAATCTGGGCAAGTTTTGAAAGCTAAAACCTTCAATGGGTGCGGTATTTTGCTGGTAGGACTGGGTGGCCCGACACTTATGAAAAAAACTATGAAATGAGAATCGGGAGTCTTCCCTTGTCATGGAATGGCAGAATTACCCAGAATTCTTTTTGGGCATGAGCGAGGGAACTTAAGAAGCACGAGACTGGCCCTCATGGAATGGCTGAAGCGCGGCCAGAGGAAAAGATTTCTATCCAGATACTCAGGAGTAGGCCTGGTGTGTGCTGTTAACTTAGATTTGGGATTTCTGAACAAGTTTTTATCATAGAAAATTCGCGACAAAGTTGTGCTTTCATTTCGCTGTAATTCCCGTGTCAAAGAAACGGTATAATAATGTAAATAAGAGAATAACGATATTTAGATTTGCAGATTACCTCTCCTCTTACTACGAGAGTCAAGCTCTACATCTCTATGCCATAAGCGCATTCAAAATTTCCTCATATTACTTGATAAAAGTATGTTTTTTTTGTTTTGTTTTGTTTTTATTTTAAAAAAAGGTTTTTCTGCTTATATGAAAAATACGTTATCTCTCCCGTCCCCTTCTTATGCATGATCTTCGCGGAAATTACATTCTGTTCCTCAATAAACCTGGAACAACCAGTTATGGTCTTAGTTCTCTTTTTTCTTACGTATCAGCTAAGTTGCGGAATGCGCTACCTGATTTTATCTGTACCTATGAGTTTACTGGTTTTAAAAGAGAATCCAGGGCCGCATTTTGTACAGCGGCTTTTCTTTTTAATGAATATATCTTTAAACATTATGTATTTAGTAGGTATCTGTATATGCTATGTATTTTAGCTGTAAATGTAATGTCTCGAAGAGTTATTCGGAAATTCGAGATGAAATAGAGTTTATGCCTGTATGTTCGTTACCTTTAGAAGGGCGCGTGCGCACACTTTGTAATCTGCGACTCCAGTGCTTACCATATGACAGGTAAAATGACTTTTCGCTTGAATATATAAGCCATCTAATTCTTACCCTATATTGACAAGGGCGGTTTGGAGCTGTGAGTAGGCGTGGGATTTGTCACATATGGTTTAGGGGCCGACATATCTCTCCCTCAATGCCGTACCGGGAGGCAAGGTCGGTAGCAGAAAGCAGCGAAGGGCCAACTGCGTCCAAAAGCGATCGCACGGGCCGAAATCCCGGGATGACTCGTTTGGTACGACGCTCCAGCGCCGGTGTCTGGAGGTACTGCGTTTTTCTCTCTTGTTCAAACATTCCGTCAGCGCATGCGCAAATGTTCTGGCTCTTCGATACCTAGCCTACCAAAAAAACATTAACATGCTGGTTTTTTTTTTTTTTTTTAATAAACCAGCAATTGACATTTCAGTTGCTTTTATAGGCATAAACGTAACGTAAGAACCGTGCGTGTCTGGTCTTGTCTCAGACAGAGGCGAGAGATGGTTTCATGCAGAAAATGCTGTGTTGTAAACATGGCGGTTCACGAGTGAAGTTGTCTCTCTGGCCTTTCTGTGGACGAATTCCAGGACCTACTGACACATTCAATCTGGGCAAGTTTTGAAAGCTAAAACCTTCAATGGGTGCGGTATTTTGCTGGTAGGACTGGGTGGCCCGACACTTATGAAAAAAACTATGAAATGAGAATCGGGAGTCTTCCCTTGTCATGGAATGGCAGAATTACCCAGAATTCTTTTTGGGCATGAGCGAGGGAACTTAAGAAGCACGAGACTGGCCCTCATGGAATGGCTGAAGCGCGGCCAGAGGAAAAGATTTCTATCCAGATACTCAGGAGTAGGCCTGGTGTGTGCTGTTAACTTAGATTTGGGATTTCTGAACAAGTTTTTATCATAGAAAATTCGCGACAAAGTTGTGCTTTCATTTCGCTGTAATTCCCGTGTCAAAGAAACGGTATAATAATGTAAATAAGAGAATAACGATATTTAGATTTGCAGATTACCTCTCCTCTTACTACGAGAGTCAAGCTCTACATCTCTATGCCATAAGCGCATTCAAAATTTCCTCATATTACTTGATAAAAGTATGTTTTTTTTGTTTTGTTTTGTTTTTATTTTAAAAAAAGGTTTTTCTGCTTATATGAAAAATACGTTATCTCTCCCGTCCCCTTCTTATGCATGATCTTCGCGGAAATTACATTCTGTTCCTCAATAAACCTGGAACAACCAGTTATGGTCTTAGTTCTCTTTTTTCTTACGTATCAGCTAAGTTGCGGAATGCGCTACCTGATTTTATCTGTACCTATGAGTTTACTGGTTTTAAAAGAGAATCCAGGGCCGCATTTTGTACAGCGGCTTTTCTTTTTAATGAATATATCTTTAAACATTATGTATTTAGTAGGTATCTGTATATGCTATGTATTTTAGCTGTAAATGTAATGTCTCGAAGAGTTATTCGGAAATTCGAGATGAAATAGAGTTTATGCCTGTATGTTCGTTACCTTTAGAAGGGCGCGTGCGCACACTTTGTAATCTGCGACTCCAGTGCTTACCATATGACAGGTAAAATGACTTTTCGCTTGAATATATAAGCCATCTAATTCTTACCCTATATTGACAAGGGCGGTTTGGAGCTGTGAGTAGGCGTGGGATTTGTCACATATGGTTTAGGGGCCGACATATCTCTCCCTCAATGCCGTACCGGGAGGCAAGGTCGGTAGCAGAAAGCAGCGAAGGGCCAACTGCGTCCAAAAGCGATCGCACGGGCCGAAATCCCGGGATGACTCGTTTGGTACGACGCTCCAGCGCCGGTGTCTGGAGGTACTGCGTTTTTCTCTCTTGTTCAAACATTCCGTCAGCGCATGCGCAAATGTTCTGGCTCTTCGATACCTAGCCTACCAAAAAAACATTAACATGCTGGTTTTTTTTTTTTTTTTTTAATAAACCAGCAATTGACATTTCAGTTGCTTTTATAGGCATAAACGTAACGTAAGAACCGTGCGTGTCTGGTCTTGTCTCAGACAGAGGCGAGAGATGGTTTCATGCAGAAAATGCTGTGTTGTAAACATGGCGGTTCACGAGTGAAGTTGTCTCTCTGGCCTTTCTGTGGACGAATTCCAGGACCTACTGACACATTCAATCTGGGCAAGTTTTGAAAGCTAAAACCTTCAATGGGTGCGGTATTTTGCTGGTAGGACTGGGTGGCCCGACACTTATGAAAAAAACTATGAAATGAGAATCGGGAGTCTTCCCTTGTCATGGAATGGCAGAATTACCCAGAATTCTTTTTGGGCATGAGCGAGGGAACTTAAGAAGCACGAGACTGGCCCTCATGGAATGGCTGAAGCGCGGCCAGAGGAAAAGATTTCTATCCAGATACTCAGGAGTAGGCCTGGTGTGTGCTGTTAACTTAGATTTGGGATTTCTGAACAAGTTTTTATCATAGAAAATTCGCGACAAAGTTGTGCTTTCATTTCGCTGTAATTCCCGTGTCAAAGAAACGGTATAATAATGTAAATAAGAGAATAACGATATTTAGATTTGCAGATTACCTCTCCTCTTACTACGAGAGTCAAGCTCTACATCTCTATGCCATAAGCGCATTCAAAATTTCCTCATATTACTTGATAAAAGTATGTTTTTTTTGTTTTGTTTTGTTTTTATTTTAAAAAAAGGTTTTTCTGCTTATATGAAAAATACGTTATCTCTCCCGTCCCCTTCTTATGCATGATCTTCGCGGAAATTACATTCTGTTCCTCAATAAACCTGGAACAACCAGTTATGGTCTTAGTTCTCTTTTTTCTTACGTATCAGCTAAGTTGCGGAATGCGCTACCTGATTTTATCTGTACCTATGAGTTTACTGGTTTTAAAAGAGAATCCAGGGCCGCATTTTGTACAGCGGCTTTTCTTTTTAATGAATATATCTTTAAACATTATGTATTTAGTAGGTATCTGTATATGCTATGTATTTTAGCTGTAAATGTAATGTCTCGAAGAGTTATTCGGAAATTCGAGATGAAATAGAGTTTATGCCTGTATGTTCGTTACCTTTAGAAGGGCGCGTGCGCACACTTTGTAATCTGCGACTCCAGTGCTTACCATATGACAGGTAAAATGACTTTTCGCTTGAATATATAAGCCATCTAATTCTTACGCTATATTGACAAGGGCGGTTTGGAGCTGTGAGTAGGCGTGGGATTTGTCACATATGGTTTAGGGGCCGACATATCTCTCCCTCAATGCCGTACCGGGAGGCAAGGTCGGTAGCAGAAAGCAGCGAAGGGCCAACTGCGTCCAAAAGCGATCGCACGGGCCGAAATCCCGGGATGACTCGTTTGGTACGACGCTCCAGCGCCGGTGTCTGGAGGTACTGCGTTTTTCTCTCTTGTTCAAACATTCCGTCAGCGCATGCGCAAATGTTCTGGCTCTTCGATACCTAGCCTACCAAAAAAACATTAACATGCTGGTTTTTTTTTTTTTTTTTAATAAACCAGCAATTGACATTTCAGTTGCTTTTATAGGCATAAACGTAACGTAAGAACCGTGCGTGTCTGGTCTTGTCTCAGACAGAGGCGAGAGATGGTTTCATGCAGAAAATGCTGTGTTGTAAACATGGCGGTTCACGAGTGAAGTTGTCTCTCTGGCCTTTCTGTGGACGAATTCCAGGACCTACTGACACATTCAATCTGGGCAAGTTTTGAAAGCTAAAACCTTCAATGGGTGCGGTATTTTGCTGGTAGGACTGGGTGGCCCGACACTTATGAAAAAAACTATGAAATGAGAATCGGGAGTCTTCCCTTGTCATGGAATGGCAGAATTACCCAGAATTCTTTTTGGGCATGAGCGAGGGAACTTAAGAAGCACGAGACTGGCCCTCATGGAATGGCTGAAGCGCGGCCAGAGGAAAAGATTTCTATCCAGATACTCAGGAGTAGGCCTGGTGTGTGCTGTTAACTTAGATTTGGGATTTCTGAACAAGTTTTTATCATAGAAAATTCGCGACAAAGTTGTGCTTTCATTTCGCTGTAATTCCCGTGTCAAAGAAACGGTATAATAATGTAAATAAGAGAATAACGATATTTAGATTTGCAGATTACCTCTCCTCTTACTACGAGAGTCAAGCTCTACATCTCTATGCCATAAGCGCATTCAAAATTTCCTCATATTACTTGATAAAAGTATGTTTTTTTTGTTTTGTTTTGTTTTTATTTTAAAAAAAGGTTTTTCTGCTTATATGAAAAATACGTTATCTCTCCCGTCCCCTTCTTATGCATGATCTTCGCGGAAATTACATTCTGTTCCTCAATAAACCTGGAACAACCAGTTATGGTCTTAGTTCTCTTTTTTCTTACGTATCAGCTAAGTTGCGGAATGCGCTACCTGATTTTATCTGTACCTATGAGTTTACTGGTTTTAAAAGAGAATCCAGGGCCGCATTTTGTACAGCGGCTTTTCTTTTTAATGAATATATCTTTAAACATTATGTATTTAGTAGGTATCTGTATATGCTATGTATTTTAGCTGTAAATGTAATGTCTCGAAGAGTTATTCGGAAATTCGAGATGAAATAGAGTTTATGCCTGTATGTTCGTTACCTTTAGAAGGGCGCGTGCGCACACTTTGTAATCTGCGACTCCAGTGCTTACCATATGACAGGTAAAATGACTTTTCGCTTGAATATATAAGCCATCTAATTCTTACCCTATATTGACAAGGGCGGTTTGGAGCTGTGAGTAGGCGTGGGATTTGTCACATATGGTTTAGGGGCCGACATATCTCTCCCTCAATGCCGTACCGGGAGGCAAGGTCGGTAGCAGAAAGCAGCGAAGGGCCAACTGCGTCCAAAAGCGATCGCACGGGCCGAAATCCCGGGATGACTCGTTTGGTACGACGCTCCAGCGCCGGTGTCTGGAGGTACTGCGTTTTTCTCTCTTGTTCAAACATTCCGTCAGCGCATGCGCAAATGTTCTGGCTCTTCGATACCTAGCCTACCAAAAAAACATTAACATGCTGGTTTTTTTTTTTTTTTTTAATAAACCAGCAATTGACATTTCAGTTGCTTTTATAGGCATAAACGTAACGTAAGAACCGTGCGTGTCTGGTCTTGTCTCAGACAGAGGCGAGAGATGGTTTCATGCAGAAAATGCTGTGTTGTAAACATGGCGGTTCACGAGTGAAGTTGTCTCTCTGGCCTTTCTGTGGACGAATTCCAGGACCTACTGACACATTCAATCTGGGCAAGTTTTGAAAGCTAAAACCTTCAATGGGTGCGGTATTTTGCTGGTAGGACTGGGTGGCCCGACACTTATGAAAAAAACTATGAAATGAGAATCGGGAGTCTTCCCTTGTCATGGAATGGCAGAATTACCCAGAATTCTTTTTGGGCATGAGCGAGGGAACTTAAGAAGCACGAGACTGGCCCTCATGGAATGGCTGAAGCGCGGCCAGAGGAAAAGATTTCTATCCAGATACTCAGGAGTAGGCCTGGTGTGTGCTGTTAACTTAGATTTGGGATTTCTGAACAAGTTTTTATCATAGAAAATTCGCGACAAAGTTGTGCTTTCATTTCGCTGTAATTCCCGTGTCAAAGAAACGGTATAATAATGTAAATAAGAGAATAACGATATTTAGATTTGCAGATTACCTCTCCTCTTACTACGAGAGTCAAGCTCTACATCTCTATGCCATAAGCGCATTCAAAATTTCCTCATATTACTTGATAAAAGTATGTTTTTTTTGTTTTGTTTTGTTTTTATTTTAAAAAAAGGTTTTTCTGCTTATATGAAAAATACGTTATCTCTCCCGTCCCCTTCTTATGCATGATCTTCGCGGAAATTACATTCTGTTCCTCAATAAACCTGGAACAACCAGTTATGGTCTTAGTTCTCTTTTTTCTTACGTATCAGCTAAGTTGCGGAATGCGCTACCTGATTTTATCTGTACCTATGAGTTTACTGGTTTTAAAAGAGAATCCAGGGCCGCATTTTGTACAGCGGCTTTTCTTTTTAATGAATATATCTTTAAACATTATGTATTTAGTAGGTATCTGTATATGCTATGTATTTTAGCTGTAAATGTAATGTCTCGAAGAGTTATTCGGAAATTCGAGATGAAATAGAGTTTATGCCTGTATGTTCGTTACCTTTAGAAGGGCGCGTGCGCACACTTTGTAATCTGCGACTCCAGTGCTTACCATATGACAGGTAAAATGACTTTTCGCTTGAATATATAAGCCATCTAATTCTTACCCTATATTGACAAGGGCGGTTTGGAGCTGTGAGTAGGCGTGGGATTTGTCACATATGGTTTAGGGGCCGACATATCTCTCCCTCAATGCCGTACCGGGAGGCAAGGTCGGTAGCAGAAAGCAGCGAAGGGCCAACTGCGTCCAAAAGCGATCGCACGGGCCGAAATCCCGGGATGACTCGTTTGGTACGACGCTCCAGCGCCGGTGTCTGGAGGTACTGCGTTTTTCTCTCTTGTTCAAACATTCCGTCAGCGCATGCGCAAATGTTCTGGCTCTTCGATACCTAGCCTACCAAAAAAACATTAACATGCTGGTTTTTTTTTTTTTTTTTAATAAACCAGCAATTGACATTTCAGTTGCTTTTATAGGCATAAACGTAACGTAAGAACCGTGCGTGTCTGGTCTTGTCTCAGACAGAGGCGAGAGATGGTTTCATGCAGAAAATGCTGTGTTGTAAACATGGCGGTTCACGAGTGAAGTTGTCTCTCTGGCCTTTCTGTGGACGAATTCCAGGACCTACTGACACATTCAATCTGGGCAAGTTTTGAAAGCTAAAACCTTCAATGGGTGCGGTATTTTGCTGGTAGGACTGGGTGGCCCGACACTTATGAAAAAAACTATGAAATGAGAATCGGGAGTCTTCCCTTGTCATGGAATGGCAGAATTACCCAGAATTCTTTTTGGGCATGAGCGAGGGAACTTAAGAAGCACGAGACTGGCCCTCATGGAATGGCTGAAGCGCGGCCAGAGGAAAAGATTTCTATCCAGATACTCAGGAGTAGGCCTGGTGTGTGCTGTTAACTTAGATTTGGGATTTCTGAACAAGTTTTTATCATAGAAAATTCGCGACAAAGTTGTGCTTTCATTTCGCTGTAATTCCCGTGTCAAAGAAACGGTATAATAATGTAAATAAGAGAATAACGATATTTAGATTTGCAGATTACCTCTCCTCTTACTACGAGAGTCAAGCTCTACATCTCTATGCCATAAGCGCATTCAAAATTTCCTCATATTACTTGATAAAAGTATGTTTTTTTTGTTTTGTTTTGTTTTTATTTTAAAAAAAGGTTTTTCTGCTTATATGAAAAATACGTTATCTCTCCCGTCCCCTTCTTATGCATGATCTTCGCGGAAATTACATTCTGTTCCTCAATAAACCTGGAACAACCAGTTATGGTCTTAGTTCTCTTTTTTCTTACGTATCAGCTAAGTTGCGGAATGCGCTACCTGATTTTATCTGTACCTATGAGTTTACTGGTTTTAAAAGAGAATCCAGGGCCGCATTTTGTACAGCGGCTTTTCTTTTTAATGAATATATCTTTAAACATTATGTATTTAGTAGGTATCTGTATATGCTATGTATTTTAGCTGTAAATGTAATGTCTCGAAGAGTTATTCGGAAATTCGAGATGAAATAGAGTTTATGCCTGTATGTTCGTTACCTTTAGAAGGGCGCGTGCGCACACTTTGTAATCTGCGACTCCAGTGCTTACCATATGACAGGTAAAATGACTTTTCGCTTGAATATATAAGCCATCTAATTCTTACCCTATATTGACAAGGGCGGTTTGGAGCTGTGAGTAGGCGTGGGATTTGTCACATATGGTTTAGGGGCCGACATATCTCTCCCTCAATGCCGTACCGGGAGGCAAGGTCGGTAGCAGAAAGCAGCGAAGGGCCAACTGCGTCCAAAAGCGATCGCACGGGCCGAAATCCCGGGATGACTCGTTTGGTACGACGCTCCAGCGCCGGTGTCTGGAGGTACTGCGTTTTTCTCTCTTGTTCAAACATTCCGTCAGCGCATGCGCAAATGTTCTGGCTCTTCGATACCTAGCCTACCAAAAAAACATTAACATGCTGGTTTTTTTTTTTTTTTTTTAATAAACCAGCAATTGACATTTCAGTTGCTTTTATAGGCATAAACGTAACGTAAGAACCGTGCGTGTCTGGTCTTGTCTCAGACAGAGGCGAGAGATGGTTTCATGCAGAAAATGCTGTGTTGTAAACATGGCGGTTCACGAGTGAAGTTGTCTCTCTGGCCTTTCTGTGGACGAATTCCAGGACCTACTGACACATTCAATCTGGGCAAGTTTTGAAAGCTAAAACCTTCAATGGGTGCGGTATTTTGCTGGTAGGACTGGGTGGCCCGACACTTATGAAAAAAACTATGAAATGAGAATCGGGAGTCTTCCCTTGTCATGGAATGGCAGAATTACCCAGAATTCTTTTTGGGCATGAGCGAGGGAACTTAAGAAGCACGAGACTGGCCCTCATGGAATGGCTGAAGCGCGGCCAGAGGAAAAGATTTCTATCCAGATACTCAGGAGTAGGCCTGGTGTGTGCTGTTAACTTAGATTTGGGATTTCTGAACAAGTTTTTATCATAGAAAATTCGCGACAAAGTTGTGCTTTCATTTCGCTGTAATTCCCGTGTCAAAGAAACGGTATAATAATGTAAATAAGAGAATAACGATATTTAGATTTGCAGATTACCTCTCCTCTTACTACGAGAGTCAAGCTCTACATCTCTATGCCATAAGCGCATTCAAAATTTCCTCATATTACTTGATAAAAGTATGTTTTTTTTGTTTTGTTTTGTTTTTATTTTAAAAAAAGGTTTTTCTGCTTATATGAAAAATACGTTATCTCTCCCGTCCCCTTCTTATGCATGATCTTCGCGGAAATTACATTCTGTTCCTCAATAAACCTGGAACAACCAGTTATGGTCTTAGTTCTCTTTTTTCTTACGTATCAGCTAAGTTGCGGAATGCGCTACCTGATTTTATCTGTACCTATGAGTTTACTGGTTTTAAAAGAGAATCCAGGGCCGCATTTTGTACAGCGGCTTTTCTTTTTAATGAATATATCTTTAAACATTATGTATTTAGTAGGTATCTGTATATGCTATGTATTTTAGCTGTAAATGTAATGTCTCGAAGAGTTATTCGGAAATTCGAGATGAAATAGAGTTTATGCCTGTATGTTCGTTACCTTTAGAAGGGCGCGTGCGCACACTTTGTAATCTGCGACTCCAGTGCTTACCATATGACAGGTAAAATGACTTTTCGCTTGAATATATAAGCCATCTAATTCTTACCCTATATTGACAAGGGCGGTTTGGAGCTGTGAGTAGGCGTGGGATTTGTCACATATGGTTTAGGGGCCGACATATCTCTCCCTCAATGCCGTACCGGGAGGCAAGGTCGGTAGCAGAAAGCAGCGAAGGGCCAACTGCGTCCAAAAGCGATCGCACGGGCCGAAATCCCGGGATGACTCGTTTGGTACGACGCTCCAGCGCCGGTGTCTGGAGGTACTGCGTTTTTCTCTCTTGTTCAAACATTCCGTCAGCGCATGCGCAAATGTTCTGGCTCTTCGATACCTAGCCTACCAAAAAAACATTAACATGCTGGTTTTTTTTTTTTTTTTTTAATAAACCAGCAATTGACATTTCAGTTGCTTTTATAGGCATAAACGTAACGTAAGAACCGTGCGTGTCTGGTCTTGTCTCAGACAGAGGCGAGAGATGGTTTCATGCAGAAAATGCTGTGTTGTAAACATGGCGGTTCACGAGTGAAGTTGTCTCTCTGGCCTTTCTGTGGACGAATTCCAGGACCTACTGACACATTCAATCTGGGCAAGTTTTGAAAGCTAAAACCTTCAATGGGTGCGGTATTTTGCTGGTAGGACTGGGTGGCCCGACACTTATGAAAAAAACTATGAAATGAGAATCGGGAGTCTTCCCTTGTCATGGAATGGCAGAATTACCCAGAATTCTTTTTGGGCATGAGCGAGGGAACTTAAGAAGCACGAGACTGGCCCTCATGGAATGGCTGAAGCGCGGCCAGAGGAAAAGATTTCTATCCAGATACTCAGGAGTAGGCCTGGTGTGTGCTGTTAACTTAGATTTGGGATTTCTGAACAAGTTTTTATCATAGAAAATTCGCGACAAAGTTGTGCTTTCATTTCGCTGTAATTCCCGTGTCAAAGAAACGGTATAATAATGTAAATAAGAGAATAACGATATTTA
>OX421448.1:15988300-16000800 GCA_949126865.1 Montipora capitata | reverse complement strand
TAAAGCTCCCTAGTTATGCAAACCCGAGACGCAGACGAGGGTTTGCATAACTGTCGAGAATTCTCCCACATAGAGTCTCCCACCAGTGAGTGGGCGTCAGTGCACCAATTAGAGACGCTTTTGATTGTTCTTCACGAAAACCAATGAGAAGACACTTTGTTTCAGGGTTGCCCAGAGCTCTTCTCTCCCTTAGTCAAGAGAAGAGCTCTGGGGTCGAGATTGTACTCTCACCTAAACACAGCTATTGACCAATGAGAGTGCGCGTACTATCCTAATTATTTTATAAAAGGAGTTTGCCTATATCTGTAATTCCTAAATCCTTAAGTGAATTTAAAGCCATTATTTATTGTATATATTTTATTTTATTTATTCATCTATTGACTTAAGTTTGGTTATCTTGAACTTCTAGTATAGTTTTTACTGTTTTAGAAGTATACCGATTAAAGATTAAAGATAAGACACTTCGCCCATATTGTGTAATATAAACAAGACAATAGTCACGAACGTTTCCGTTCCCGTCGTGGTTTCTTAAACTCCCTATTGTAGCATTACCACGAGTGCGCGTAATTTTGGCTGTGGCCAGATTCCCTATGTGCCTTAACATCACCTATTTCCATTGTTTTCTCGCTCTACTTTGCTTTAACCCACTTGTAAAACCCACAACTTCATTTGAAATCAAGCCCTAGAGCCAAATCCAGTCTAACCTGGGACAAAAATGTTTCGTTTTGCTTCTGTTTTGAGAGCGACTTCTGACTCCTCGGGACTCATATAACTTCATTAAGTTGTTCTGTAAACTTAATTCTTTTCAAGTTCACGTGAAAAGTGACATTGTTGTTTCCAGGTTGAACCCATTTTTACATAAGTTAAATCAGTTTAGTAAATAAATAATTTAAGTAACTTAACCTACATGTATGAAACCTGTTAATGTACGTGTGAATAGGAATAAATAATTGTCTCAAAAAATAAAGATATTCTTTAAATATACCCAGCCATGCAGTAGAGGTTTTACCCACTAAAACGAATAAGGATGAGCCCACTTAGTCAATATTATACATATGACTAATTACCAAACTGAAATGATGAAGCTATCTTCAAAGCTTTGTCAAAGCCAGCCAAACCTTTTCCTTTTCCTTTTCCTGATTAAGTAAACTTCCTCCACCCTTTTGGGGCTTGAAACCTCCGGAGCATGTCATAAATAATACAAAACACTTTGGTCTAAAGAGCTTTTTCTAAGCAAGTAATGACCATTCCTAGCCCACATTTGTACTCTTATGAACAAAAACATTTGTAACTTATGGCATAAGACTATGAAATTAATTTAAAAACTTGTTAATTTTGATAAACCTCTTCATTAACTTAGGAAACAATACCCATTAATAATGACGATAAATATTATTTATTTAGTATAACCTAAAACAGTGGATAGCGTTGAACATGCGTGCTGACTGGCTACTCAAACTCTGGATATCCCTTGCTATTCACCTCCAAGCAACTTGTATGGAATTTGCACCCAAAAATGTTGTAATCTTTGCAGGAATAAATGAGTTGAAATCATCTTTTTGTGCTACATTATCTCACTGTTTAAGTAATACTATAACAACTACACTAGCCACCTCCACTTTGGTGAATAGTTGCTAATTATTAGTTTATAATACAATACCTTTAAATTAATGTATTATAAACTGTCTAACAATAAAATTTATCGCCTAAAATGATATTTAAATAACGAATTCTCTTATGCAGTGCATTTTAAAATCTAGGACTGAAAACTGCTACCCTAAGGTTCAGTCTGAATAGGATCACCCCTGTTATCAACTAAGTTAGTTTTCATCTCTACATCATCAGAATTGGCTTGATTGTTGGCACCAGCACCCCTGAAAAGAAAATTGGTTCATGGCAATTGAGTCCAACCTCTTATGGCAGCAATGATCTACCAACAAAAAACCAAAGGGAGTCATCCTTCCACTACAGACATACAGAAAAAAATTGGCAACTCGGAAACACATGCAGTAATGGTCTTTTCACTGAAACACATCACAAATTTGATGCCCTCACTAAAGACAGATTACAATAATCACTTTCACTTACTTTTTCCCTATGGCTAGGACACCATAGAAGGCAGCAGTGATCATAACAGCACCACAACCAACAAATGTTGAAACTTCAAGACAAAGTATAATAGGAAAGAGGGCCAATCTATGGAAAGACCACAGAGACTAAAATTTACTCTCATTCAATGAATACGATTGCTTTGCTGCTAGTAAGAGCGAGTTTCAACCGAGTGTCGTAAAACCAAAACCAAAGTAATTACTTTGGCAGATCAAAAAGGATGGAGACAATCCGGTAAACCAATCAAAACTCAAAGTAATTACACGTAGCCGACACAAAGCCCAGGAAAATGTGCATGAGCGAGCCACAATTGGTTTGGTTCCACTTCTGATTGGTTGAGAAAGTAGCGCAAGAACTGTGAAGTAATGCAAAACCAAAGCAATTCGCTAATTACTTTCAACACTCAATTGAAACCCACTCTACCCAATGCAATTGACTTTTGTATGCACAGATCCACGAAAATGGATCATTTTAAACACAAAAGTTTCTTTGACCTACACATACTATATGCCTCAAAGGCACATAACTGTAACAATAGGTTGTCAGGTTTTTTTGAAAGCAGCCAACTCTCAACCAACTTGCAGCTGACCTACTTTGTAAATCTTACATTGCAAAAATATTATAGGACTTAATTCCCCACATTTTCTGTTAAATTTCATTTTTCAGACTTCCATCTTCAGTAAAAGACAAAGTGTTGATTTCACTGAATCATGCATGCCCTTACAATTCTGGCTTTGACTCTGTCGCTGATGAAAAAATCAGCTTGAAAAGATACGGATAACAAAAAGGTACAGACGTATACTTAGTCTAACACTTCTTGTGTCCCTGAAAAGCATACTAGAAAACTTACAGAAAATATAAGCATCCCCTCATCCAAAACTTAAAATGACTTTCAATCCAGTCACTGATTGACACAAGTGCTGGGACATACTGACAACACATTGGAGCCTCAAAGGCTAAGATTATTGCACCCATCAGTCTGAAATGTAAACAAAACTGATATTTCAAAGCCAGTTAGCACAAAAGACAGTACTGCTACTCTGCATTGATACCAAAAAAGTCCCATCTCACTCCGTCCATGATGAATCAGACACACCATGTTTCATTTCTTACTAGCATCCAATCACCAAGCTGAACAAGAACCTTCTTTGAACACGGGTGACATTTGACACAAATCAGGAAATTTTCTTTCTGCTAACTAATAGTATTAATATCCAGGTTACAGGCTGCCTCAGCAACAATAATAATAACTATTCTACCCCCAAAACTGCAAAGCAAAGATAACTTTATTGAAATATTCTTCTTAAAACATTTTCATGATTCATACAGTTGTATATAGTTTGAGGGGACTTCCCGAATAGTACCTGTTACAGCCTTGTAGCTGCAACAGCTACATGTATAATGTAACTGCTTTGACAGTGATATTATAGAGAAAAAATGAAATAAGGTTTTTGTCATCAACAGATAAAATATGATCTTACATCATATATATCCCCATTCCTAAGCATGTGGCTGACAATGTAAAAAGGACAAAGAAGCCAAGAGCTGCAGAACCTACCAAACAATAAAACAGGCATATTTGAATCAACAATATAAGTCAAAATTCAGTGGTTCAAAAGGAATAGCAGACATCACTAAATCACTGGATAAACCTATACCCAGAAAGCCCCAATTTTTCAAAGGCCACATAACGTTATCTTGTGGATAAGTCACCACATGTCAGTTTCAGTGGGGCAAATGATTTCAGTATTTGTGAAAAAGCACAATCTAAGCACAGGAATGTACAAAAATCTTTTATTTAAAGTTCTTTTTTACATACATGTAACCCTGGATAGTGACTTGTCCACTGGATTAAAAAATAGTAATAATAAATACAGTCTGACTGTAAATAAATAATAATAAATATTATTATTCATATATATAAAAAAAAATAAATAAATAAAAATAATAATAATAATAACAATAACAATAATAATAATAATAATAATAATAATAATAATAATAATAATAATAATAATAATAATATTATTATTATTCAATGAGCACACATTGGATATGAGATGATAAATAGCCAGACTGAGGTTTATTAAATTCTGACTGCAGAATATTGCAAGATCTACTTTTTTCTGCAATTGTGTCCCAGTAAAAACACTTGCCGCAATCATATTCCCTATTAGGTCATACAGTATATGAGCTGATAATCAAGATAGAGAGAACCAATCAGAAAGCTAGAAATGCAAAATTCAAGGTAGAAAATTTAGCAAGTAAATTTATCCATCCTGTGAACAACTGAGGACTATCACACAATTGAGTGTTGTCTTAACCGATCAAGTTATCCTTCGGCGAGTGAATTAGTACTACGTATCCTTCAAACAACTCATGCCTGGTTCAAACATCACAAATCACATCTTCCAAATATAATCTTGATCTCAGTCGATGGAAATGTAAATGTAAATGCAACTTGTTTACCCACGGAACACTTTAGGAGTGCTCAGGACCTCTTGGGAGTGCACAGGACCTCGTTCAAAATTGGAATAGATGACTTCACACTCTTGATTGCATCATGGATAATCAGGGCAACATGGGGGGGAAATTCAAAGGTTTGTATGGAAATTCAAAGCAAAATATACCGTACATGACTCTACTTTATACAATGTAGACTTTTGCCTTCATAAATAAATAAATAAGTTCATGTTCACAACTGAGATGAATTAGACTTGGTGTCCGTTCTTTGGAATTCCTAAATATTGCTTTTTTTGGTCTTCATACATTCCATGTAATTTTGTTTCTTTGGAATTACAAGAAATGTATGGCAGAAACTCTTTTTAATAAAATACCTTCTACAATAGCTGGAAATAATAACCGGAGTACCCGGAGAAAAACCTCTCCACAAGGAGAGCCAACAACAAACTCAACCCACATATGATGCCGGGAACGGGAATGGAACCCGGGCCACATTGGTTGGAGGCGAGTGCTCTCATCCAGTCTCACCACTACGCCAACTAACGAAATTCAATTTGTTGTTGGACGCCCCTTAATTAAACGATCTTAAATTTGACAATATATGCCCCGATCTACATTGCCAAGTTATTAATTTTGTTCAAACGAGAAGGGGAAACAAAGTAAATAAAAGCGGCAAACGAACCAATCTGCCGGTCAGATGTTTCCTTTCAAAACTGGATTCAAAGTCAACAATTAGAGGTTGAATTACTAAATAAAAATCTTAAGTTGAGACAGACAAAAACAGAAATGGAAGGTTACACCTTTACGGTAAACTGATATGACACAATATTGACTTATACAACTTACTCAGCGAGTAAACTTGTGGACCAGAAAACGGGAAGGATGCAAGATCAAAAAAAAAATCAATGCATGTATATGTAAGCTTACAGTAATAACACTCACATAGTCCAGACACAGCGCCCCACAATCGTACCACGAACCTCATTCCTTTCGGAATACCACTATTGTTTGCGGTGTCTGCCATTCTTTAATTTAAATGCAAAGAAGGTCCAGAGATTTTAGGATGAATACACATTATTCAAATCTCAGCTGACTTCCTGTAAGCGAAAATAATGATTGCGTGTATAACACACTCGGAATGAGTTCGGTTTTATCTTGTGACGAGGATTGCTAAATATGGTTATGACGCTTCACGAAAATTCCCGGGAAAAAGTGGAAACGAGGGTGAACGAGGGTAAAGTCGGATGGTACTCTTCGCATTGTTCGGTACAAGTTCGTAAGCTCCGACGATGGCGATAGTTTCTATATCTGGTTATTGTCGGAAATCCAGATTAGCACCTACTGCGCATGAAAGTAACTTTGTCACGAATTCTTGTGTTTTGCAATGAAGGAAAACAATCGAAGATGAGGGAATTTGAACTTCAAAACCTGAAAGCTATAAGATCTGTTCCTCTAGTTTGTGTTAAAATTACCAGCTCATCAGGCAAAGAAAGTAGTCTAACGGTTTGTTTAAGAGATACAGTGAAAGCCTTGAAAGATAAGGCTCTCGGTGGTGAATATTCGAAGGAATCTCCTCTTTATAAACTCATTCTTGCGAAATCAAACCGCGAACTGAGCGATGAAAACACCTTGGAAGAAGAAAACGTTGAAGAAAATGGTGATTACGTGTTTCCTTCCGTTTTAGATAATGATAATCATTTCCTCAAACACAATTTCATTTATCACAGACGAATTGATCCTCATCAAGAAACGTCAAAACGTAGCTGTTGGTATCGCCGAAAAAGTGAGTAAATGAGTTCGGCCGTTTGGGTCGCATGCTTTTTTTACGTTAATGTCGTTGAAAGTTTACAGGTGTCCTAACATTATCCGCCCCTTTAAAATTGGTACAAAAACTGAAAACTGAAATTATGTTAAGTTGTCTGCTTTTATTAATGTACTGTATACACAGCAAGTGCTCCCTTGATGGGTTCCGTGCAAAGGTCAGGTTGACCACTATTTTGTTTATTTAGCTTTGGGGCCTATGTTTCAATGTGTTGCAGCTTCAAGACAAAATAAGTTTTATAGCGCAAGGGTGCAGCTAAAGAATAATATGTTCAAAAACGAGTATTTCGAATTTTTAACTTAAACGGAAATACTATCAGTAAGTAAGCTACAGATGCACAATTGAACCTCCTGTTTCAATTTAATTAAATTTTGCTCATGGGATTTAGTCTTTCTGTTCTGCAATGTACTTGTATGATATACAACTTTTATCATCAATTTTTCCCAGGTGGTTCCGGAATCCAAGGCCCCCAAAATTTGCATTCATCAGAAAAAAAAAAGGAGAAGGGTTCCAATAATTTTTGGAACAATGGATATTTTTATCCATGCCTTGACAGGAAAAAAAATGTCGAAACCATTTTTTTTCTTGTCAAGTATTTCCCATAGTTTCTTTTGCCCATCACTGTGCCGTTAACAACACCTATATCCAGTCAAAAAGTATTTCCCCTTTAAATAGGTCACATCCACATCAGTCCTAACAACTATTAAATTTCTCTCCACACCTCTTCTTATTTTGAAGGGATGTAAAAATGGCAGTTATCAAGTTCCTGATCTCAAAGTTGTCAAGAAACTCACTGCTAAGCTTGATTCAGGGAAAGTCAGGGAGTCCTCAACAAGCCTCTCCCTTCTTAGTCTAGATGTAAGTGAATTTTATTTAAACCACAGCCTATAGCAGGGAAGAAACAGCAGTGGGGCTGATCTATAGCACAGAAGTAAAAACAATTATCTGTGGGTTTGAATCCCTGACTTGGGATCATGTTTTCATATTAGCAACCTCGACATCCATGATTGCTTCTTAAGAGTGCAGGCACTTAAAAAAGTCTATTCTGTCTAATGCCAGATGATTTCACTTGTCAATGGGTTAACTATGCACAGCAAATAATAATTATTGTCATTATCATCATCATCATCATCATCATCATCATTATTATTATTATTATTATTATTATCTAGGTGTCTTGTTGGGTGTCTTGTTATGTTATTAAGCTTCTCTGAGGTGGGTATCAACCCTTGATACATTGTATGTTGCTGGTAATTTTGATATATGTAATATTATTTAAGGTACTGTACATGCACTTCTGCAGCTTGTTGATGTTAATTGTGCAGTGGTTTGCCATTCTTCCATTTCACTCACTTTTATAAAGGGTTTGAAGAATCCTATGACTGTAATGGTTATTGAGTTTGCTAAATTAAATACACACTGCATGTGTAGGTCAATCATTTTTTCAATCACAATAATATTATTCAAGGCTGTTGCCTAACAGGAGCCCGGTAGCCTGGGGCTCCCAAAGAATAGCTCTGGGCGCCTTAATTTTTCACAGCAACACCTTTCACTTCATATGTTGGGCTCCTAAGTTCTCAGTGTTTAGCTCTAAGGGCCCCTTTAAAATTTTCTTAGGCAGCAGCCTTGTTATTGTTCCCTTATTATTATTATTATTATTATTATTATTATTATTATTATTATTATTATTATTATTATTTTTATTTTGCCATTGAAAACAAATATTATTGTTGTTGCTTAGCCCTGCTACAGGTTGTGACATACATGTACACACTGTACATGTTCATTGCATTGGGCAATCCTCAGATGAAAACTGCAGAGATCTGAACAATTACATTGTAACCCATTGACTCCCAGGGGTTCCCCATTGACGAGTAAAATCGTCTAGCGTTAGACAGAGTAAAATACTAAGTCTGGCCGGTTTAGGCCGGTTTAGGGGTGAATGGGTTTTAATAACGGGGACATAGTTTTTCAGTGAGTTATTATTGGGAGCATAGTTTTTCATTGAGTGATTAACTAGACATTCTTGTCACTCTTGCATGTACATGACAGTTATTATTATTTTGTACACCGTAAACTTCAATATTTAACTTGGGGGTAAGGACCATGCTTTTTTAATCCTTTAGTTTAATTCAGAGCTTAGAAGAATTCTCATCTCTCTAATTGATTCCTCCATCCTACTGCAATCTGTGGGTGATGACAAAGAAAATGACATTGCAGGTACTGTAAACATTAATTTATTTCATCACTTAGTGTTACAAAGTTATGTCCTGTTTGGCATTTTGTTTTTGTATTACTGCGGAATACTTGACAAGAGGAGCTTGAAAATCACAACTTTAAAATTAATGTTCATTGTGTAGTTTCTGTCTTTATGACATTGTAAGCACTTGGCGATAATTCCCCCCCCTTCCTTGTTATAGTGGGGATATTTTATCAGGGGTGTTGCAGTGTTTATGCACTGTACTAGGGCTAAAGTTTTAAAATTGATGTTGCTTTTCTCTTGTTAGCCCATTTTTTCCCATTCGATGTTAACTATTCTTCTGAATTTTGAGATTTGGAATGAGGGAATTAAACAGGCTGATTCAAATGCAAACAAATTTAAATGGCCGCCATTTTGGTAAAAAAATATTTTTAGGTTCTAGTCATCAGTAATTATAATTAACAAGCCTCATAATTTTTTTCTCTAACTGTTAATTTAATTACCGGTATTTATATTATTTTGTTTCTAATAATGGATGTTTTAGATAAACAATGAATTAAGGATAAGAATTAGTGGTAATACAAAGGTTAGAATGAATCTTGTGTCGATGACACATGATTTTCAAATTGACACTCCATTCATTCCATGCACATTGCATTTGGATCTTTTTCACTCTTTTTTCACAAGCCTCTTATTATAATTACAGTAGATCCGACTCTAGTTTCACAAATTTGAAAGTGAGGAGTGGGTCATTTAAAGTGTCATTCCAACCTAATACACTGTTACAACATGTTAAACTGTTTATTTTACTCATGTATTTATTCACTGGTACATGTATTTTTAATTGTTAGGGTTAGGGTTAGTATATCATGCGTTGTACATAGATACAATATTATTAGCAGCACATTCACAGTAACCCACAAACGTTACATACATTACAACAGCAGTATGCCTTGGTCTGGTTACAACAGCATTGTCATTTGTGTCTTTGACGATTTAATTTCAGTCCTATCCACCTTTTTTGCTTTTTAGGCCAGCAAGATGATTTTCATCCAAATATTGACCCTGTAAGTGCGCTAAATGTAGTGAGATAGACAGCTTTAGATAGATAGATAGCTTTATTAAATAAAACCATTGCAGCCAAGGGCTGAATTATGGCTATTTACAAGTGAAAAAAGATTCTAAAATATATTTAAAAACTAAATCTAAAAATATATTAAAAGCAAAGTTGCACACCGAGAACTAAAAGCTAAGAACGGGAAGAATTTGCCATTAAAAAGCTCCGCTTAAAGCGATTTGTCTTACAAAGAGGGACATTGAAAGTCCTCTATTTCCTGAGAGTTACTTGGCATTCATTCTTTGGTGGCAGTAAGTGATGGAGCCTGTGGTTGGGGTCTTGAAGGATCTTATCGAAGAGGCATGTAGTGAGTTCCTCTCTTCGAGCACTTAATAGCAGCAGCCCCAGGGCGACGTGCGCTTCGGAATAGCTCAAGGTGGGAAAGATGAGTGCGGTCTCATAAGTTACAGCTTATCAATAGAGTAGATTTACTCTTAAAAGTTGCAACTTTAAATATGTGGGGCAGTGTGATAGTTTCTTTCCTTTTTTTTCTTTCAGGGCATTCTTAAACAGTTAACAGACATGGGCTTCAAGGAAGCAAGAGCTAAAAAAGCCTTGCTTTTAAACAGGTACAGTAACAGTAATTACTGTTCTGTTCAGCTCGGTTCTGCAGGGCCTTAGGCTCTGTTTATATGACGAAAACTTGCCCCTGGTAGAAGGGTCAGTCCTACCCAAGCTACCCTGGCCGAGAAAATTTTTCCTACATTTCCTTATAAAACGCGATGAACTGTTTACATGGGAAAAAATAGTTGGCTTGGCTAGAAGGGTGACCCGCCTAACCGGGTCACCCTTTTTCGATGGTAGGGTCACCCTCCTAGCCAGGCCAACTTTTTTCCATGTAAACACTTAAGCTTGCCTTCCCTAGTCAACTTGGTCCAGACAAGATGATGAGAGCATGCGCGATTGCTGTCTTCCCAGTCTGCTGAGCATTGAAACTGTCACTGGCAGCTCTTACATGTAATTTGGGCAAAAAGGTCAATGCTTTTCTCATATGAATGCTTGCTGAAGTTGACTCGGCTTGGAGGGTGACCCTCTTACCCGAGACAACTTTTCTCCATATTAACAGGGCCTTAGTCCAAATTATTTTGTTTTCTTGAATCAATTTGAGCAGTTCCAAGATAACAAGCAAAAGGTTGTTGCACTTATGAAGGGACGTAATAATTATGAGGAGTTGTAAAGAAGTCTAAAAAAGGAAGACTTGAATGGGGCTCAAAATTGCATTCACTGCTCTTCCACTTCCCTAGTCATGGACATCTGTGTGGTCGTATTACATGTGGATCTTAAAAGGAACACTGATGCACTTTGTAGTGTTATAATGTCACTCAACAGCCCATTGAATAATCACTGTAAATCTAGTGTTGGCCAACGAAAGGGGAACTTTACAACAATGTCATAATATGATTGAAGCAGAGAAGATGAATGGAGATCATGTCACACTGATTTATCTTTGAGTGTAGAACTTGGAAAAATGTTCAGAGGATCAGTAGTTCCTAAGGGTGGCGTGGTAATTTTGAAAGTGGAACATTTTGGCTTAATCAAGGTTAAAAGTTAAATTCACTTTGTATGGTAGGATGTCTCCTGTCCTGGCAATGGAATGGCTCCTTCAACATGACAGTGACCCTGATATTGATGAACCACTGGTGGTAAGCACAAGGGCTGGCAGGACACGAAGGAAGAGGAAAGAATTTGTACCGAATCCCAGGGTATGAATTTAAAGTCAATGAGGTTGAAATCCTCCGGAAGAACTTATTGATTTCAGTCTTTCATGCGTTTGTCTGTTGGCTCCGTCTGTTTAGCATCATCTGCGGGAGCTAGTGGCATCAACAACTCTGGCCAGGGTCTTTAAATAACTGAGAAAAAAGTGCTGCCTTTGTAATGACATCTGCAAATCTAGTCTTCTTGGATAAGACCAATAAACCTTAAGCCCTGTCTCACAACCCTTGAATCTTCATAACCCTGTGGGACATAAAAGAACCCACACAATATCTGCAAAGAATAGGGTATGAAGTCTGTCCTCTGTGACATAGTCAGCGAAACTTAACCCATTGACTCCTGGGGGTTCCCCATTGACAAGTAAATTCGTCTGGTGTTAGACAGAGTTACATACTAAGTCTGGCCGGTTTAGGCCGGTTTGGGCGTTAAAGGGTGATTGATTAACAGACATTGACTCCTGGGGGTTCCCCATTGATGAGTAACATTGTCTGGCATTAGACAGTGTAAAATACTAAGTCTGGCTGATTTAGGCCCGGTTTGGTCGTTAAAGGGTTAAATTAGAAAACTTTAAATGTTTAATTGCGTCTGCCTCTCAAAATAAAGCTGTGATGATGGTATCATAATTACATCATAACTGAATTGTTTGCTGATGTTATTGTTGTTGTTGTTACCAAGGCTGTCAATAACTTGAAGGAAATGGGTTTTCAAGAGGATGAAATTCTCATGGCACTTAAAGCAACTGTGAACAATCAGGAAGCAGCTGTAAGTCTGTCACCAGCTATACTAAATGATTTCAGTTAACACCAAAAACAAGGCTGAGAGTCCAGAATGGTTGTAGTGAACAAGAAGAGCTCTTTCAATTAATGTTTGTTTATCAAAACTACATTGTATCAATCCATTTTAGTTCCTTACACGATAAATCATATTGGAACCTCTTAGCCCTGCGAATGAAACAATAACAAAAAGATGGCATATGAGGGCAAAAAAGGCTACCCTGCTGAGTCACTATGGCAACTAACATAACACCGAACAATAATTATGCAAAGGGGGAGTGGGGTCAGGAGCAACTGTGGTCA
>OX421448.1:15980800-15983300 GCA_949126865.1 Montipora capitata | reverse complement strand
GTATTCCCCTCCCCTTCCCTCGTCGTGTCTGTTTGGGTTCCTTTGAGATGAAGTACCTCCGTCGTCACGCATTCACAGTTGGGCGGTCCTGACGTCACTGAAGCGGTAATTCATCTGTCTTTTCCCAAATTCGTTTATTCTCCCTTCAAGACGCGCTCATCCTTGACTTCAACAAGAAGGGATCAGTTTTAAATAATATTTAAAGTTGGAAATTGCTTGTTTTCGAGGTAAAGGCCACAGTCTAGCATTATCATAAGTGGATATCCGGCCAACCCCCTTGATGTATGATTAACTAAGCAAAGAAAGAAAAAACTTCCCAACAACTTTGGTTACGTTGCTGAAGTTACTGTCCCTCGGCTTATTTAGGCGTGGTTCAGGTTTGAACCAACGATCTTTTCTTCCGAGTGCATAAATGGCGGCCAAACAAATATTCTTTTGTTTATGTGCTAATTAGCCTCGCTAGCCTCGTTTGCATAGCCACAATACAAAAGAAATTTGGCTTGAGAGCGAGGCTAGTGAGTCTAATTAGCACAAAAACAAAACCGAATGCATAAATGGCGACCAAAAAAATATTCTTTTGTTTATGTGCTAATTAGACTCACTAGCCTCGCTCTCAAGCAACATTTCTTTTGTATTTTGTCCATGCAAATGAGGCTAGTGAGGCTTATTAGCACATAAACAAAAGAATATTTTTTTGGCCGCCATTTATGCATTCGGTCTTGGCATTGGTCAGTATTCATTACCTCACTTCCCTCATCCTGTTTGTTAAGGTTTCCCTCCATTGTATGAGGCTCGGGGGGGGGGGGGGGGGGGCGGGGGCGATTTTCCCTACCCTATTCATGACCTGACCAAAAATTTGATACCCAATTTATGACCTGACCCTTAATCAATACCCTGGTGCAGACCTGCCTTATAATTATTTCCCTAGTTCAGACCAATGTTAAAGGCAATGTTTATCTGCTTTTATTAGGTAGGTTACATGATAAAGAAGTAGCTTCTAAATAAAAAACGAATTCAAGACTTGAGTGCAAAAATCGATACCCTATTTATGACCAAAACGGCTGAAAAACCCTATCCTTTGGGGCTGCACATACCTATATAGCCCATATAAGGGAGTTCCCCCCCCCGGGATGAGGCTTAATATCATTTAGGCAAAGTTGAAACCAAGCCAATGCAGCGGTTTCTCCTATGATATTTGGGGGGACTCCAGGGAGGTTTGCAGGGGGTATTGCCTTGTGCTTTGGCTTGAGTCACCTTGTGACTTGCTTGCTTTTGTTCTCTGGAAAACCTGGTTCTTCGTTTGCTTGGTCGCTTATTTTCTACAGAAGGAAAGCGCTACTTCGTATTTTTTCGCTTATAGTGAGTTTATGGCTCCGAAACGCACAACTCGTAACAGCTTTAGCGCTTATTTTGACGTGGCCACCGACCCAGAAAACAAAGTCGGATGTTTCTCCCGTCAGTCCAGAACTTTCTGTGTCAAGTTCTTCGTCAACAGGCTCCGCAAATATTGCGCAGGGTTCATCTTCGGGCCTGACTATAGCTATGGTATTTTTAAAACCAAGCCAATTCAGCGGTTTCTCCTGGGATATTTGGGGGCACTCCAGGGAGGTTTGCAGGGGGATGTGCTTTGGCTTGAGCCACCTTGTGGCTTACTCGCTTGCTTTTCTTTCCCTCCCTCCCTCCCATGTTTTTAGGGTCAAGTATACATTCGTCACACTGATCTCAGTGATATGTTGACGGGTGCCATGGGAGGTGGACTGTGGCTTGGTTGCCATGGTAACCTCCTTGCTGCTGAGGAGAGTGCTCCTCCTCTTTTGCTACCTTTACGGCACCTACCCTCTAGTAAATTGGCGAAGTGTTCTAACAGGCATTCACAGTTGAGTGGCCCTAATGTTACGTCAACGCATCAACAGTTTTTCCGAGAAATTCGGTGGGATCGTCTGCTTTTCTCGAAACTCGTTTAATGACAATCATTCCCAGCGTTTTTGAAGTTGTGTAATCGTGCTCGCGGGGGAATTAGCTAAAGAACTCATGGGGTTACAAGATCAGCATTTACGCATGCGTCACCCGCTCATTCGAGTCCGCGCGCCAGTGGAGCTACAGGCCAAGACAAACGGATTTAAGTGACCACTAAACCGTTTGTGTAGAATTTTCGTAGTTGTAGTAAATAGGAGATATATTTATATTCCATATATATATAGGAATTAGGAGAAAGGTGAGCGAAATGAGCGGTATTTGTTTATTTCTGGTGACCGATTTGAATCATGAGCTGACTCGAGCAGCTTTTTACTACTGTTAGTTCAGGAACCATTGCAATTTCTTTTGTATTTTGTCCATGCAAACGAGGCTAGTGAGTCTAATTAGCACATAACCAAAAGAATATTTTATGCATTTGGCCTCATCCTTTACTCCACCAAGAAGGGATCAGTTTTAACCCTTTCACCGCCAAAAATGCAAATTGACACTTATAGATTTTACTCTGTCTAACGCCAGACGATTT
>OX421448.1:15955800-15968300 GCA_949126865.1 Montipora capitata | reverse complement strand
ATGCGGTACAAAATCAACCGGCGGCGGTTAGGCCGTACCAACAAGGATGGGAGTCCAGATATGCGCTTCGAAGTCAACAAGACCCCTTCCAATCACTTTTCCCAAAAAAATCCAGCTAGTTCACAACAGAAAGAGATTCCGTTGAAAAAGGACGGCACACCGGACAGGAGGTTTAAAGTCAACAAAGAGGCTTCAAAGACGTCACCATCCCAGGCGAGCGCTAAGGTACCTCAATACAGAAGTGATCCTCTCAAAAAGGATGGCACTCCAGATATGCGTTTCAAAGTGAACAAAAAGTCTTCGCCTTCTGGAAACTTGTCAGGACCTGTCAAACGAGATGGTACACCAGACATGCGGTATGCCGTTAATAACGCATCTCGCAGATCAGTGTCTCCACAAACCAGCGCTTTGCGTGGCCAGTCACCAACGTTAGGTCCATTAAAAAAGGATGGAACTCCAGACATAAGGTATCGAGCAAATAGGATGGCCGACAGTAGCTCATCCTCTTCTGGCGATTCAATGTCAAGCGGCAGCTCCATATCTTCCTCTTCTTTAAGTAGCTATAGCAGTTCAAGTTACACCACAAGTTCGTCCTCAAGTGGAAGTGGCTATGGAGGGCCACTTAAAAGTGATGACACCCCAGATATGAGGTATGCTGGAAACAAGGCGGCGTACAAAAGCCCAATTTCGAGTGGCAGTTCCGGCTATGGCTCAAGTTCGTCGTTGTATGGAAGTGGCCATAGCATATCAAGCGCATATGGCCCTCGAAAGAGTGATGGCACCCCCGATATGAGGTATGCTGCAAACAAGGCGGCGTATAGCAGCCCAATGTTGAGTGGCAGTTGCGGCTACAGCTCAAGCACATCGTCTTATGGAAGTGGCCCACTGAAGAGTGATGGCACCCCAGACATGAGGTATGCAGCTAATAAGGCAGCCTATAGTAGACCTGTCTCGTATAGCAGTTCCAGCCGCAGCTCCAGTTCATCGTCTTTTGGGTGTGGTCCTCTAAAGAGTAATGGCACTCCCGATATGAGGTTTGCAGCTAACAGACGCAAGTGACCGCGGAAGATGCACACCTTTTAAAAGCTTTCATATATTCCATACATTTTTCATTACCAAGGGCAAAGTGTATATGCTTGCTAATTGTGTTAGATAACATAACTAGCTGTATTTAATTGGTTTCATTTGCATGTATTAACGGGTGACGCATATCGACTGTAGCCTTTTCGTTTGTGTTAACATTTTAGCGATAGTTTTGAACTCTGTGTTACGATAGAACAGGCGTGTATGGGTGGCTTTTAAGGTATATTCTGCCTCAATGTCATTGTTTAATTTCGTGGCATTCCAAAACAGCTAAAGGCTGCTAAAGGCCCGTTTAAACGGTTTCAACATTTGACCAACCCAACATTCGTTGGAAAAAAGTTGAACGGATGTTGGGCAAATGTTGGACGCAAAAACAAAGTTGTGCGGAGGCCGTTCAAACGGTTCCAACATTGCGCCAACACAAAAGAACCAACACTTTCGCGAAAATTGATTGCGAGGAACTAAGAACTAGAAACCAGACTCTCTCGTCCAGATGAACTACTTGCCACCATAGTGATTTAGCGATCACGGAGCATGCGTGTGTTCTACAGTTGTTCAACAGAGCGTTCAAACGGCTTTAACACCATCCAAAATTTTCGAGAACAAAGGAAAAAAATGAATCGATGTCGAATGAAAGTTTAAACCGATGTAAACTTGATTCAACACGCTTTTATCAAGCTTTCAACATTTTTTTTACAATTTCAACAATGTTTAACGACTTATTAAACGCACCGAACATTTGGTTCAAAAAGCGTTGAATGCATGTTGAAGCAAATGTTGAAACCGTTTAAACGGGCCTTAAGGGAATTGAAAAGATTAAACGTGTTAGTGTTTTAAATCAACTGAAGTGGGCACCTAAATTCATGCGGGGTTTTTACCTACTGCCCCGTCGTGTTCAGAAAAAATGAAGAAAGGCGTCTCGTTTCACTTGAAAGATCAGTTGCGGAGTTGCAAGGTAACAGTTAACTTTCACGTTAAAAGTAAGAAGGTAACAATCAACTTTCACGTTAAAAGTAAGGGTTCTTTAGGCGTCGTTATTTTTTTCTTTTTTCAGTAATTACAGTCTAACTAATGTACAGGAAAAAACGGCTGTGATCGTTTTCATGTTGGCACAACTTAAGGGGCAATAGCCATCTTCTCAGTGAGGCACCTTACGTTTAATGTTCAAACTTATTCAAGTACAGTTGTTTCGTTGCGAGATATAATTTTTTGAGCATTCTCATTATTTCAGACGAAGCCGGCTTATACACTGTTGCGTTTTACCAGCGATTTAAACCACTTTTTACTTTATTAAGTACCTTCTCCGTAACATTGGTATTGGAGCACTGCAGTGTCAGTTTACTTTTTCCATCGTGTCAGGGTCTAATGGCTTGCGAACGCAAATTTGACGAAGCAAGGGGACAATAAAACTGGCGCTTTTGTTAGTCAATCTTGTCTGACAGTGTTTTCAAAGCCGCATCGTCACGTGGACCATCAACATGGTGTCCAGGTATTGCAAGTTGTCTTAGTAGGGGGTTTATCTTGTTCGCATTCTTTGTCGTCTGTTGGCTCCTTCACCTTGGATTCCGTTGTCTTTACGCAGACCACTTCAATTTCTCGGATACCCCTACCACAAGTAGCCGAACACTGAAAAAGTACAGCAAGAAAATGTCATAGACTCATTAGGTTAGATTTGAGTAGTTGAATTTGGAAAGACCTCGCGCCGGTCAGAATCCATTAAAGTATCTGTCAGTGGCACTCTCGCTTAAATGTCTTTGCATGAGGTTATAACTGGGTGTAGATTTAGCCAAGCCTGAAATCGGAGCTTCCCGGTTATTTTATTCTTACAAGTAGTAGTAATCTCAGATTATTAAAGTGCGTTCGACAGTCACTTTGGAAGCAACGCAGAAGGGTAGGAAAGAAACAATCCTTATCCTGTTTTATACGGGGTCTATCGACCATTTATTTATTTTTCTAAAAGGTTTTTTTACGATTGGTGTTTGCTGTCAATCCTAGGGTTTACAAAATGGTTTATAAACAAAGTCAATGCTGATATGTGTATAAGGTAATGTCCGATAAGAGTAGTTCAAAATCCAATAGGTGTCAAGTCCAATCCAAGGTTTCAAGGACGTAAATTTACGGCATGACTATTCCGGGGATGAGGGTAGGGGGCGAAAGGTATACAGCTGAAACGACCCAAACCTTTACAAAAATGCTAACCATAGGCCTAGTCATTATCTAAAGCATAGTGTTTAGGCCTAAGGTTAGCATTTTTGTAAAGGTTTGAGTTGTATGGGAATCCCGATAAAAGACCTGAGAAGATAATTTTACGAAAAAATCTTCAATTAAAAAGTCTAACCTTATTGCCATTGTGGATCGCTTCCTTCCTGTGAGGTTATTTCCCAGATTCGACGCTAATTGAGCCAGTATCAGTTTCTCGCTTGTCAACGGTCGAATTGGAAAAAACCTCACAGGAAGGAGGCTACCCACGATGGCAGTAAGGTTAGACTTTTTAATTGAAAAATGTTTCGTAAAATTATCTTTTCAGGTCCTTTATTAGGATTCCCATACAAATCCTGATATTCCCACGCCCTGAGCTTGGGGTGCCTGTGCTTTCATTTATGGTGGCCCAAACCAGTTTCATCACTTGAAAGAAACGTTCTTATCAGAAGGATTGACACTACAACACTATCACTTAACGGGATTGTTATGGTACCATATCAAACACCAATTACTGCTGGAAAAGACTCGGTCATTTTTGTGACGTAAAAGGTTACCGTGGCAACGCGAAAGCCTTGCAAAAACACCCCATATTTTGGCTTTAGCTGCTCATATCTCAAAAAAAAAAAAAAAAAAAAACTCGGTGACCACCATTTTTTATTTCTATAAGGTAATCCGCATGTCCGAATGAAACGTTTTGCACAGTTTAAAAAAATCCTGAGGAGCGGATTCAGAGCCACCTTAAATAATTGACAATTTAAGGTAGCTCTGAATCCGCTCCACAGAATTCTTTGACTTTGCAGAGTTGCTTTGAGTTTCATCTTAGCCTGTTGATCTCTTTTGTGCAAGAAAAAAATTGGGGTCGGGGTCACCGAGTTCGTTTTTCAGATATGAACAACTAAAGCCAAAATATAGGCTGTTTTTACAAAGCTTTCCTATTGCTGTGGTAACTTGTAACGTTGCAAAAATGACTGCATCTCGTTCAACAATAATTGATGTTTCACGATATATCATAGCATTGCTGTTACGTGATAAAGTGTTGTAGTGTCAATCCTTCTAATGACAAGCTCTCTTGACTGGTTTGAGCCACCCTAGCGAGGCTCCCTAGAGTTTTAGGGCCGCGCGCAAGTATGGCGCGTAAAGACTGAATAGCCCGTGTTTTTCTGATTTTTGTGACGTCTGCGTTACCAAATCTGTAAAATTAGCTGTTAATTTTCTCGCTTTCCCTTCGGGAAATTTTTTGAAAAATTTATCAGCTCTAACCACGTACAGTTCCTATCAAAAATCTGTCGGAGCTAAAATCTGTCGGAGCTAATCGAATATATTTAGAAAAATGACAAATTACAGAATATTGGCAGAACCGTCTGAACGACCTTGACTCTTTACCACTTCAAAATGTCAGGCAATATCATTTCCATAAAGTGGCAAAGAATAAACAAATTTCACCGAAGGAAAATATAAATATTAAGGAATTTTGGTCAAAAATAGGAATATATCAGCCTGTCATACGAGGTGATGTTGCCATGGTGACGGCCATAATGCAAAAATTAACACCCAAAAAATAAGCCTTATATCGGTACCCATATTGGTGAATCCTTACAGGGAAAACTTTGAGAGAAATCAATTAGGTTTCCTTTTGTAATTCGTGCCCTGTAGGGAGGGTATTCGAAAATACTCTAGGGAGCCAACTTAATGAGCAACGTCGAAAAACGTGGTCGATCCAATCAATGCTCCCACGGTCGCATAAGGTCGCGGCAATTTTACATAGCTAGTCCTACGAAAGTCACTCAACGCAGGATAGCATCCAGCTTGAGCCCACGAGCAACTGCAAGAATAATATGCGTTTTTCCGTCGAAACGCAATAAGGCAACCTGGCTTGAGCCTGCGATGGAATCGAAACCCAGTAGGTCAGGATATAGTCGCGTGATACTGGTCAGTGGCTACCTTGCTTTGACAGGTGTCAACAGACCGATTTCGTTGTATTAAAGACATCTTCTAGAGGCTCTAGGGAATAAATGTAAGGATTTGTTAATCTCGTACCCAGATCTCACTCTGTCACTGGAAATGTGAGATCTGGTAAAGTTCGACAGTACACCATTTTTCATTGGCTACTTAAAAATGGTTGCGGCATTGCAATCTACGCTCCGATTGGCTTATTTCGAGGGGCACTTAGTGAAGTTGAAGGATGTAATTTATTCAAAACAGTATTTCTCGTTCTTAAAGCGTGACTCGCGAATTAAGTAGTGATCAATTGTGAATTTTACGATTAGATTAACTACATTTTTCACGAGATCGTGTCAAGAAAATAGCGCTCTTTGCAATGATTAGGTCTAAGCACTCTTTAACATTTTCGCTTTCAATTTACGGTTTGGTTAACTACACTTTTCACGAGATTGTGTGACGAAAATAGCACTCGTTTACTGATTAAGCCTAAGCGCTCGTTTCAGTGATTCTGAAGTTGCTCCGACAATTAAACAATCTCGACCGTTCAAAAACAATCGCCTGTAGCGCTTCTTTCTGTTTGGGCTTAAGTTTAAGGTTTCCTTGTCCTCTACTGAAAAGAATCTCTTCAAGAATACTCTCGATATCCATGTTTATTCCGCAAAATCACCCAAAATCACAACAGAGAGTACGAACATGCGCAGTGATAGGAAAACCAGTATTTCGGGCCTCGCTGGCTCTGAGCATGCTCAAAATCGAACTTTACCAGATCTCCCTTCCGTTTGACCGTGGGAGATCTGGGTACGAGATTAAGGATTTGTATGATCTTATTCCCCGGAGCCCCGGGATGATGCCTTTTGTTTAGGACTGAATTTTAATATTTTGAAAGTGGGTTATTGACCACAATATTGATGTCCAATATCAAAGATGTATGCTGTTATTTAGTAAATAAACCCCTTCGGCTGCGTGGTATGTCGGCTGATAATGTCCGCGGCAGAGAGATTGTCCGAAAAATGATAATTTGGTCGAGAAGCGAATTCGAAGCTTCGAGGGCAAATATGTTCAAAATTTGACTAGAAAGAAAGCGTGTCGGTCTCAGGAAAAAGACCAAATCAAATTCAAGGTGCGGGTTACATCACAGAGTTGCACATTAGCATACATGGAGGGGTGGACGTACGGTCGTACGGCCGTCGATGACCAAAAAACCAAATTTTCTTGCACAGATGAGTTACCATATTTTCACCCATGGTGCTCCGCGCCCCAAGCTCACACGTATATTGTCCAGAGGATCACTTCTATCTTCCATCTACAACCCGCTCTTCAAATATGTATTTCTTTCATTCATCAATCCTTTCACGGGAACACACGAGTCCAACAAACTGACCTCCTTCCAACTGAGTGGACTTCATAGCTCAGTTGGTAGAACATTGCACCGTCATCACAGAGGTCATGGGTTCGAATTCCCTTCGAAGCCGCCTGAATTTTTGAGGTGTCTATAAGAGACAATTGCTTTAATTATCCAGAGAAGTGCGTGGATGAGTTCTATCTTCCTTCCTATTCTCATTCGCGTGAAAGCCTTCGCACGTCGAATTAGGTAATCGCATAACTCCGTGCTCCCGTGGCAGTTATTCTATTAGCCCTAGAAGTCCCCAGGGAAATTTCCAAGACATTTAAAACGCCCTTGCATGCAAAAATTTCTCACTTCTCGCAAGTCTACTGACTCTACAATGTCTGCAAATTTCTCCACCCAACTCCCCTTCAGCGGCGTTGGCCATTTCCTCTTTCAGCTCACCCTAGGCCTTATACAAAATTCTGTTGCCCATAACTTATTCTTCATCAGGTGTAGGGTAGCTTATAAGGCGAATGTGAATTAATTACTATTTATACTCACGACACAGTACAGGAGTATAGAGCGTTTTCACATGGCGTCAAGTCTGCCATGTTGGTGTTCCAAAACAAAGAAATGGCGGCCATTATGGTGTACCAAACTAATCCTCCGGGAATTGCGCTCTATTTTTATGCGAATACTACCTTTTGTTTCAGTAACCCAACATGGCTGCTGGTCACGTGAGTAAAAGCGCTCTATAGCTGAGCTCGAGATGAGATGCAATGAATGCACGGTTGGCTTTGATTCCGATAGGAAACTAACATTGACTTTGTAACTGCCACAGTTTGTTTCCGCCAAATGTAAACACATTTCATTTCAGTACCATGTCTCTACAAAACAACAGGCTTAAGCTTTGTAGGTACTTACTGGGCCTGATTTCACTGTGATCCACTCCGCCGGACAGGTCTGTATTGCGCATGTTTCATATGACGTGGGCTTAGATTCTTTGCAGTGAGATTCCTGTACTTCAATCTCTATTCCATGCGACTCATCCGTGCAAATAACTTCCCGTGTCCTTTTTCCTGGGTGACCGTCGTTACAGGTCTTTGAACAGTCGGTCCATTCTCCGGTCTTCCACCTGGATTTTTCAGCAATGTAATCATTTTACACATTTTGATTGGTCAGGAGCATTCGTCTTACTTGCAATAGCGCCGGCAGTGTGAACTTGACGGTATCATTTGAATAGACGCAGCTCTAAGCGTCGTTAAAACATTCTTTTGCCACCAATTACAAACATCGCGCAATAAACAGTGGTGAATTCTGAAGGAGAAGACCATGTGTTTAACAGATGTTTCGGCAGATACGTATGTCATCTTCAGTGTGAATATGAGATATATTGGGCTGTGGCATAAACAGTAAAGCATTTGCAATGATAATGAGGAATTAAGAAATTTGTAATAGTAATGAATCAATGCAAAAAGGCGTAGTTAATAATCACAAAACTGTCATAGGAACACGCAAAACGGCATGCTTTTGATCTCTAAAAAGTTATTATACCAAATCACATTTTCTGTATTCGCACTGAAGATAGATTGCTTGCAGTCTGTCTTTCTTGGTCCGTCGAGTATGCAATCTGAAGCAAGCGCGTTCACAACAAAATGGAGTGAAGAGATTAGTCCCGTCTCGTCTTGTCCCAATCCCTTTCGCCGTTCTTGTTCAATTGCCAACAATTGTTCGACAGACAAACGAGAGAGAACGGACTGCCAGCAGTCTACACTGAAGATGGCAGAGCTATCTGCCGAAACATGTCTGTTAAACTTTAAAGTGTTGTGTCCTTTTTGAAACTTGTATCTTCGGCACTGCCATTATCTGGATCAATTAGTGAATCCCTCCTTATTTCGCTGTAGTTTAAAGATAACTTACCATGCCCTGTTGCCTGAACGAACATCCAATGATTGTCTGTTGTATTAATTAAAGGGGCTCTGTAGGTGACTGAAATGGTCTCAATATATCTCCATATCTTTTGACAGCAGTGCAAAATGCAGCATTCACCGGTGGCAATTGGGGTTGCATTATTGCACGTTAGCGGTTTGCATGAGTTATGGTTAAAGTTACAACTGCGTTTCCAACACCCTTTGTAATTTGTATAGCTGGCAAGATCCAGTGAAATCAATCGAAACGTGGTTGTGAAATAAAACAACTTGTAAGAAAGGGGATAGTGAGTGTTGACTCCACGTAAAGTAAGTCCCCGTAAACTCAGTGGAAGAGTATCCGAAGTAGTAATCGGAAGGTTCCGAGTATCCCCGACTCATTACCGGGAATATAAACCCTCCGAAAAGCTTTGCAGACCTTATTTACGCTACATTGTCGTGTAAGCCGAGAAAAAGTATTCTCACCTTGCTGGACATTCCTCAGTGTTACATTCAATAGTTTCATCGTCAGGCCTCCTTCCTGCACAAAAGTGATCACTGACCATGGATTCGTCATCCTCGCGGACACAGATGCTTTTGATCAACTCAATTCCTACGTGAGATGTAAAAGATTTCGATGTTGCAGATGTTACTGTATTCGTTGAAATAAGATGCTCTTGTTTGCCCTTTCATTTTACTCGCCTTTCTGACTCGACCCGCAATGCATGTAAAGTGGAATCAGTCACTCACTCACTGGCCGTTTTTATACTAGAGAGGCATAATTCGTCTGGGACGAACTTGGGAAAACATTTTTTTCTGCGTCTGTTAACGTCGTCTAGTATAAAGACGGGCACAAAAAACAATGATTATGCGTCTGGACGAACGATCCAGTTTAGTGAGTCTTCGAAGACGTAATAAAGTGGATAGTTCGTCCAAAGGCATGGTTTGTCTTCTGCCCGTCTTTATACTAGACGAACTTAACAGAAGCAGAAAAAGTGTTTGCTCAAGTTCGTCCCAGACGGAGTATGCCCCTTCTTATATGGCTCGTCCCGTCTTTACACTAGACGAATAACATGAGAGAAGAGACGCATAATTCGTCTGGACGGATTATGCGTCTCTAGTACATGTATAAGAACAGCAACTCACTCACTCACTCACTCACTCACTCACTCAATAACACTCGCTAACTCACTCAATCACTCGCTAGATCGCTTATTTGTTCGCTCCTTCGCTTGCTTGTCTGTCAGGTGCTTTTCGTCGCTGTCAGCACGGCCAGTACGAAAAACAGACTGGGCACGTGTACTTCGTAGTGCGTATATGACCTAGGTTGCGGAATGAGTATATTGGAAACCTTTCCAAATAAATTCTGCCATGCATAAAAGAGCAGAGTTCCTTACCACCCCCACAGCTCTCAGAACAACCCAGTGAGCGCAGAGTCCATTTAAAACTGATTTTCTTGTGGAGTTCCAGGCCGCGAACAAATTCCGTATCCGCAACCTTTTGGCTGGGATTTGGAAACAAGTATCGGATCCTCACTTCATACTCCTCTTTCCAAGACTGAACTAGATACTAAACAAACAGGAAGTTAAAAAAAATCATTTACGGATCTTTACAGTCCTGAAAATTATGGGATTTTTCTAAGGCAATAAAATACTTAGTCTAAATTTATCTTACCAGTAACTGTACATCTTTGGTCAACGGTCCTTGTGCAGTAATCTTTTCTCTGTTCAGATCATCACGGGTGTATTTGAACCTTGTGCCGGCGCCCACGAAATTAAACGAACGGGGTTTTATGCGAAAGTCCATATTCAGTAAATCTTTACCATTGGTGACCATCATTGCTATAGAAATGAACAACACTGGTACTGAATGGGACAAAAATGTTCAATTTGCTAAATATTTCATGAAGTGAACACAAGGAAATGACCACCGTGAAGGAGGGGTAGGAGAGGTATGTTTTCATATTTACCACACAATTTTGTTGTCTAGCTCTATGTCTTCAAGAATTATAAATGGTTTGAAATATCCTGTGCACCATATGATTCTATTCGCGCGTGAAGAAACATGAACCCCCTTTAAAAAAGAGGCTACAGAGATTCGTAACTGGCCTTTTGATAAATAGTTTCATCCCATGCTAAATTACTCACCCAAATAATTTTTAAATCCTCTCATTTCTTTGATCTGAATATTCCTAGCTCCTGCCGGAAGAAATCCTATCGGCTGATAATGACCTGTAGCCCACGAAAAAGCAAAAAACGAGACAAATATGACATCTGTCTGACAAAATATCAACTTCTTCGCGTAAGGATTGGAACCAAGGAAACAGTTTCCTCACCTTTCATTGGGTTTGGAAAGCCTTTGTATGTAAACCTTTTCCCAATGCACAACGTTCCATCTCCATCGCAAACACCGCAGCGGTCAAATACTTTCGATGATCCAAACACCTTATCACATCCCAATGGCTGGTTTTGGAAACAAACAAAAAAAGGGAATATTGAACATTTGTAATGAAATTTGCTGAGGCCTGCTTTATACTCCTTCAACTTTTGGGTATAAAATAAACTCGGCTGCAGGGATACCCAATGGTTAGGGTGCTTGCATTCGGAGATTCAGATATCCCGGGTTCAAGACCCGTACTGACCACTCGTTGAATTTGTTCCTGGTATTCCCTGGTTCAACTTCTCAGTTGTACTTGTAATAACTAACTGGTTTGCCTCCGGGATTCTTAACAGTGTTGTTGTTGTTTTTTTTCATTGCAGCCCTTAAAAGCCCCTGTGGGGAGTGGTCAGTTAATTACATATTGTATTGTAAGCAAATCGATCTATCCCGAAGTACATTGAGGAAAGTATAATTGTACCCGTACCCAGTATAAAAAAAGCCGATAACGTTACAATTTGGAAGGACGACAACTGTACTCAAATGGCGAAGTTATGATATGTAAAGAGCAAATGTTTATTAATTGCAGAATAAAGTGATTTCTTACAAATAGTGAAATAAAATTCTGTTTGGATTCGTTAGTGAAACGTATTATATAAGTTTAAAAAAAACTGGAAGGAATGGAAATCACGAGATGAATTTGGCTCTCCAAACATGCGACCCTTTTTTAAAACAGACCAACAGGAAGTTGCTAAGATTACACAATCGGCTAAAACAGTCTTTTATTATGTAAGTACCTGACATTTTCCGTTGATGCAAAGTCCACTGTTTTCATCGAAATCGTCGCATCGGGTTCCATCATCCACATGACCAAATGAAAACTTTGCGAATTGGCGGATTCCCACTTCAGCAATGCATGATAGCTTGCACTCTTGACCAGCTTAAATGTGCCAGAAGAAGACTGACTTGTTAGCTCACTCAAATGGGCGTAATTATTCAAAATAACGCAGCCTTATCTATGGGGTACGTAACATTTTTCTGGTAATTTTCCAGACGTAAACGAAACGAGCCTTTCAACAATGCTATGTATAATTTGATCTACAGAAGCTTACAGAGCACTTTTCTCTCGCAAACTCAAACAAAAAGATGCCGGAGCAATTTTTTGAGTCGTAAAGGCCTCCTCGAAGCGACCCCCATTGTGTTTTCTTTTTATTTCTTTTCAGTTTTCCAGACTGAAAAAAAACAAAAACGCATAAATAAACCAAGAATTAAATAAGAGTTCATTCTGGGAGAGACAACTCGTTCTTAATTCGGCCTCTAGGAAAAAGCGAGAAATTGTGCACACACGTGCACAAACACCCGCCCTGCGCTAAAGCCGCACGCATGCCCACGAACCGCAATAGGCTGCACGGTCATAGTAAACACCATTTTTTTGGATGCGTGTGATGATGCTTTATAGATGTTAAGCTCTAGGGAAAAGACTCTTATCGTCAATATGAACCGTTAATAAGAATATCGGAGACCAGCCTATCGGTCTTCTAAAACGATTTTGTGCTCTTGGCCGGACCTACCTATGACAGGAATGGCACCATTGTAAGTCCACTGATATTTGTTTCCATCTACAAAACGTATCAGTCTTTTTGCGGCACACTGTTCTGCTCTGG
>OX421448.1:15918300-15953300 GCA_949126865.1 Montipora capitata | reverse complement strand
GCTGCGTACAATTTTAATTTCGTGCCATAAAACCCCCAGAACAACACATATTTTGTGTATTTTGAGAAATCTGCGTACCGTTTTTCCCGTTTGTTCTGTTATTCAGATCAGTGTGAACGAAATGCTATCGTGTGGATTCCGAAAATGGGTTAAATACTGATGGAAAGAGTATTCCTAATATTTCGTGTATTTTTATTTAGGCATAGCCCACAATGAACCCGTCCATGGTAAGTGATCTAGCTTATGTAATGCTACAAAAAAGCTTTAAATGTTTACAGATATCCTATTTGTGGCATGCTGTCTTGTCGCCTCACCTCCTGTAAGAAGGGCGCACTACACAAATGGGATTTATCCCCGAAGGCCCGCGAGCATTGATCGTCAGCAGTGTAAACTTCTCCCGGGAGACGTTTCGGTAAAGTGACAGCTTTCCGGGGCTTGTCGTTTAGGCACGAGGAACCATCACCACTAGAAGTCAAAAAAGAAATGTTTACTAAGTACTTGGCGTAAAAATATGTTAAAAGGGTCTTAGTTTTATTACCTTTAAAATCCCGGCAGGAAACACGAAAATTCAACGGTTATAGCTTTTGTCATATACCAGGAAAATGAACGAACAAAAATTGGAATCTAATAATAACAATAATAATAATAGTAATAATAATAATGATGATAATGATGATGATGATGATGATGATGATAATAATAATAATAACAATGATAATGATGATAATAATACTGAATAATAATAATAGTAATGATGATGATGATGATGATGATAATAATAATAATAGTAATGATGATGATGATGATGATGATAATAATGATAATAGTAATGATGATGATGATGATGATGATGATGATGATAATAATAATAATAATGACATAATCCAGGACGGGAATATAGAGACCCTGGGAATAAGGTTAACAACTCTCATTTATCGTTTTTAACAGCACAAATCAAACAAGGAAAAACAGAAAGGACATGACTTAAACAGGCCTGAGGGAACCCTTACTCAAGTAGGAATACAAGTTCTTCGCTCCTAATGTGAGCTCCAATGTAAGTTTATAAAATAAAAAATGTAAAGTTAATGACGTAATGACAAAACAATAGCCCACTTTCGATATATTAAAATTCAGTCCTAAACAAAAGGCATCATCGCGAGGCTCTGGGGAATAAATATATTAATATTAAAGGTTGTATGGGTTTATTCCCCAGAGCCTCGAGATGATGCCTTTTGTTTAGGACTGAATTTTGATATATCGAAAGTGGGTTATTTATTACAAGGCACATTTTGATATTAAATGTAAGGAGAAATGTAGACTCGGAAAAATATCTTATTTCCAGATGGGATTTAAACCCACGACCCTCCGTGATCTAGTCGGATACTCTAACCACTGAGCTACTGGAGACTCTATGGTGAGCAAGGGTTAATTTGTGGGTCTCGACTGGAACCGCATCGCGCGGCTACACAGCCAAGTACTGACTAGCACATTTGAAACTCACTAACAGCATCGCGCTGTCACATTAAAGCATATCAAGATGCAGCCAACCAACCTCCAAAGTGAGTGTGTGAAAGATGAAACAACAACAATGATATTAAATGTAAGGAGAAATGTAGACTCGGAAAAATATCCGAGTCCCAGATAGGATTTGAACCCACGACCCTCCGTGATCTAGTCGGATATCACGGAGGGTCGTGGGTTCAAATCCTATCTGGGACTCGGATATTTTTCCGAGTCTACATTTCTCCTTACATTTAGTATCATTGTTGTTGTTCCATCTTTCACACAAGGCACATTTTGCAATCAAAATTTTATGCGCAACAATTTACATACCCATTCCAATGTGTAATAGACCCGAATAGAGCAGAGTGGTCACCGGGTACAGAGGCGCTACTCTTTGGGAACAGCGTGTAGGTTATAAGAAACCCTTGTGAAACAATACACAAGATAAAAGAACCAAAAGGAAGTAAATACTTACGACAGAAAAGCGTGGATTGCACGTCGACTACATGACGACCATTCAAAAGCTGTTTGTTTCCCGCTGGCCTCTGTTGCCATTATGTTCTTTCGATCAACACACGGATTGGCGGCGCCATCGTGTTGAGCGCCCAAGCTTCGAGAGGCAGAAAAGCATTCATAAGTTTTTGCAAAATTCTTGTATAAAACAGTTACAAAATAGTGAAAAAATGAAAATGATTGAAGCTAACAAAAATTTCAATTTTACTTTGTTTTGTGATTATTTTACGTTTCTGACCGATCAACTCAAAAGTCTGAAACCAATGATGTCGCCTAAAAAGAATCACATCAATCACATTTGAAATGCTGCTCACTGACAGCCCTTATAGCTTAGTTAAAACAGCGTTTTCTCTATTACATTTTCAATGCATGTCTTTCAAGTGGAAGGCCGAAACAATTTCTTCTGCCGCCAAGTAAAGAAAAATTAGACTTGTCATGTGTCCACTAAAGCGTCGCTATCTACCTCTTCTCGTTGTATTAGACCGGTAACGCTCGAAAATTCATTTACCGCATTTCATCGAGAAAAAAAGGTAGACTTATTTTCTAGATGTAAACATGAATAATTTTGACTTACTTGTGTCCCGTTTCATGCGCAATAGTGAAGGCTGTTCCCAGGCCTCCATCTTTGCTTAAGGTGCAACTTCCGGTGAGGCTGCACATTCCTTGAACTTGAGCTAGTCCTTTTTTTTCAAATGGAAAAAAGATCAACGTCTTAATTCACGTTTTCATATCGACAGTTGGCGGGCAAGAAAACCGATAAGTTCTTACCTGCAAATTTACCGTTCAACACACAGATTTTTTTTACAAATAGAAATATTATCAGATGAAATAATCAAATGTTCAAAATATGTCGTAACTGATGATACTCTAGGGCTGCAATTCATTTAATAATCGACTTTAGAAAACATTTTCTTACCTAATACTTTCTCACAGCTCTGTCCTTTCTGATTGTCAAGGTTCCGACAAAAATCATACCTGCAATAAGATTGGTAGTTTGTTTTTTAGATAGAGCTACTTAGTTTCAATCAAGTGTCGTAAAATCAAAACCAAAGTCATAACTTTGGCCAATCAAAAAGGACGGAGACAAGCCAATAAACCAATCAAAACTCGAAGTTCATTACACGTAGCCGACACAAAGCGCGGGAAAATGTGCACGCGCGAGCCACGATTGGTTTTGGTTTCACTTCTGATTGGTTGAAAAAGTGGCGCGAGAACTTTGAACCAATCACTGAGTGAAGTAATGCAAAACCAAAGCATTACGCTAATTACTTTCGACACTCAATTGAAAACCGCTCTAGCAAATGATTTGCGCACTGGAGTTATGTTAAAAAATTGATGTGAAGTTGAATCGGTCGCTTGAGAGTAGCCTTGGGGAGAATTGTGTGACTTAGCCCGGACCACCTTATGTCGTCAAGTTTTGTCTTTTAGAATTGATTGCATTGTTCAAAGTCTCTAGCGTGGCTTGCAACAGAGTGCAATAGTTTTAAACAAAAACCGAAGTGGTTAGGATGGCCAGAATATCAAAATGAGCCAATGAGAATAGGATAATCACATGACTTTTGGAGGGCATATACTTTATTTGTGGCCCGAGTAGCATCATTTGCGCCGGAGCGGAATTATTTTCAGTACACAAGGCCAAATCGTCCAAGTTCATTTAACAAGGAAAAAATGTTTAAGAGACATGTAACATGAAACTATGGTATGGAAAGTTGTTGCTACAATACGATCAGCTAAACAAGAGCAAAAATTGAGAGAAAAAAAGCAAGAAAACTCATCCAAATAAACTCGCGCCAACTCTAGTGATGAAATAGTATCCTCAGGATCCCATTGGCCGAGCGAAGTTGTTTGACATCTGTGCAGCCAATCAGAATCGGGGCGGCAAATGCATTTTTAGCCCGGGCATTTCCCGTAAGGCCCGCAAAAATGCAAATCTATTGCGTGCAGCCCGGCGCAGAGGGCGGGAAAACAAGTTCGAGCTGGTGCCCGTTCTCTTTCCTGACGTCATCGTTTCTTAAGCTTTTGGCCGTTTACGCCTGTTTACAAGTCTCATGGATCATGGTTCATTTTATTCCACACTATTTACAAAAAAAAGTGGGGGGGGGGGGGGGGGTGGGAGGGTTGATAAAGAGTTATGAAAGTTAGGTTTCATGGAACAATCAGATAGCTGAAGCAAATTACGGTTATTAAAATACAAGATGTGTGGGATGGCCACAGAGACATACGCTTTCGAGTTGGCCATTCAAGCAAAAGCCCTGGGTTTCGTTGGCGTTTTTAGTGTGGATAACAGACGGCAAAGCATTAAAAATACATATTTTTACACGAAAGCACTTTCGTGTGCCTTTGAAAATTGTTTTACAAAAATCATGTAAGACTGAAAATAGGCGATCAGAATGTTCTGAACCAAAAAGTTGAGGAAAGGAATTGAGAATTGGCCACAATCAAAAATACCACAATACTCTTTGTTTGCCCTCCAAATGTTTGCACGAGCATGTTTTTATTTTTTCTTGCGACTCACAATAGTCTGCAAACTTTTGGACGGCAAACAAAGAGTATTACGGTATTTTTGATAGCGGCCAATTATCGAGTATGTATCATCACCGTGAAATTAGTGCTGAATGGTCAAAGTGATCCGGGTTTTTGTCATCCACTGGGTTTTGTCCTTTGGCCCATTCGCAGAAGCTATCCATGGTGTTACCCGCATGAGAACTTATAACAAGTCCTTCCTGCCATCAAAGAAAGTGAACGAGTTAATGTATGCTCTGTATACGAGCTCGAGTCGCAGTAACAAAGTTAATAACTGTGTGTGAAAAAGGTCATGAAAATAATGAAACAGTTCCTATAAAATCAAATTTAGTTATACTATATTTATTAACCAGAGTTCTAACCGAAATAAATGCGTAACTATTAAACTCGACATCTGAATTAACTTTCGAACTTCTGTCGAACTTAAGTCGAACTCAATTCAATTGAGTTCGACACAGTAGAAGTGCGACGTCTGAATCGGGCCTGAGTTTGCTGAGCATCGGACAAGCGTGCAAGAGGTCGTGAGTTCGACTCCGACCGGACCAACACTCGGGGTTTTCAAAGAACTGGGGAGAAATTGCCGCCTTGGTTATGGAGTGTTTTCACCTGACATCACGGCGGCCATGTTGGTGTACCAAACTAATCCTATGCAAATACCTTCTTTTGTTTATGACTGCTGGTCACGTGAGTGAAAACGCTTCATAGTCCTTTTGCAACAATTGGTCACGTGACCTCTTTTTTTTACAAACATGATGATTCTGCTGAGTACATGTTAAGTTATTTTCCAGAAATAAAAAAAAGCAGCTTAAAATATGCTACCATGCCGATATTTGTAAGTAAATCGTTTAAACTGGTGTTTTTACAGTTGAAAGAAATTTTACTTAGGATTTGTATGGGAAAACGACGCTTTGTCCTCTAGTCATGCATCAATGTTCTTCATACAAATCCTTGTATTTTCCTTAGTTTTCAAACCACTTTGAAATTTTTCTCCGCGGATTGACATTGAAAATTTCCACCCTTGCACATTTATTCTCGCTTATTTGACCCTCGATAAGAATAGGAATCTTAGCTCTGTTTTTGGCGCTTAATTACGGAAATTTCCACTAGAGGGCAAAAGCTTGGAGGCAGTGTGGCCCAGTGGTTAGAGCGCTTGCCTTGAGATCCGAAGATCCCTGGTTCAACTTCCTCTCTGCACTTGTAAATTGCCAACTGGTTTGCCTCCGGCCAGTTGGGATTCTTAACAGTTGTTGTTGTTCTGTTCTATCGTTTCGTTGAGTTTCATTGGCTCTGAAAAGCCCCTATGGGGAGCGGTCAATTAAGTATGTATTGTATTGTAAGCTTTTTGTTCGTAGACAAAAGTATGGATTCTCGAGTGTTTAAATGATCATAAAATCTCTACCTTGAGTGGTATTTCTTTGAAAATTTGTATTCTGGCTAAGTCAAACACTGTCTTTCCATTTCTTGAATTTTTAAAACCCGAGCTTCAAGTTCACCAATTAGGAGTCACGTGACCTATTGTTGCAAAAGGCCGATTACATCCGAAAACATCTTTTCGGTTAAGGACTATAAAACATAGTCCCAGGTCTCACAAGCCTTGCTAACAAACTCCTTGGGACGTTAAACATCCCATTATATCAAGAAAACCAAACAGTCGCTGCTTAGCAGTTGAGATGATTTAAAGAATAAAAGCTGTTCCATGCACAGTCGATTTAACAAATCGAAAGTGGTTCAGCGTTGTCTGTACTCTTATCGACAACGATATTCGTCATCACAGTGGTCAAAATGTTGTGGACTCACGAGGCGTAGCCGAGTGAGTCTACAACAAATTTTGACCTCTGTGATGACGAATATCTTTGTCGATAAGAGTACAGACAACAATGAACCACTTTCGATTTGTTTTTTACCACAATATTCAACGCCAAAGAAAGTTTTTATTTCAGAGCGTGACCAAAATCATAACTCAAAGAATGAGCAAGCGTTGTCTATACCTTTCTCGCAATATGATTGGTTAACTCCCAAAATGAGCGTTCCTGATTGGCTATTACATTGCGTGACAAATTGACGCAAGCATGACGCGAGCAGCGTTGTCTAGACTCTTATCGACGACGGCAAATTAGCCAATGAGATTGCGAGATTACAAGCAATTGTGGTAAAAATACTTACTTGATCGTGTTCTAGAATTAACAACTTGTGCAGGACGTACTTTATGTTAGCTCCAATGGAACTGTCTCCTAAAAGACTGTGAACCTGAAAAACAAACCTGATTTTATTTAATGCTTATTTTAAAATATGATGTCTCTTTAAAATTAATCGCCGGTTTCCATTATGATTAATGTAACTCTACTTTGTTTACTAGTCTTCCCTCCCTCCCTCCCTTGACGTCCTGTTTGTTTGTCATAACCCTCCTTATGAATGCTTCTCTTGCTAGTTAACTAGCGTCCTCTTACCGGAAAGGCAGACAGGCCTTTTGTGGAACGCGTTCGAAGGAGTTGTCTCTGAATGAGTGAGTGAACTTTCTATCAATAGGGTAATCTACTAACCATAACTTAGGGTCCTTGGGAACAAAACACGAGAAAGTAAAGACAAATATGTTTGCCTACGTGTCAGGCGTTGAGAACAGCGCGCATGCAACGAAGAGGACGCGAAAGGTGTTCTCTCAGAGCACGCACTCTCCCTGCGCGCCCTTCTCTTGATTCGACTAATGCTACAAAGGCTATGACGCTTTTTACGTACGATGTTGATAAGGCTTGGCACGTAAGTCTTGAGTTCTTCTACTCCATGGAAATCAACCATTTTCTTGTCTGCGACGACAAGCGTTTCTATGGTATATTCTTGATTGTAATTCACCGAAGTAGGCATGTCAAATACTTCTCTTTTACTGTAGCCATTCGTCATGTCTGCAAAAAAAAAAAAGCTACATTTGCAGCACATCCTCACAGTCCCTTCCTTGCCACAGTAGGCAACTATAAGTTACGTTCGAGATCCGCTGACTACTGTGGTAACTGAGTACATGTAAGTGACAGACAGCAAGGATATAGGGAGTTGTCATCAATACCAAGGGGTAGGAAGTCTTGCAAAACCCAATCGGCTCTGAGAGACAACGAAATCAGTACCACATACATGGTGAGATGAAGTAATTAATATTTAGCAGAATAGTTGTTAAAAACTCATTCAACGGCGTCTTTGCACAAACCCGGCTAAGAAAACCTCAAAATAATTACTTCACTTGCCTTCCACTCCACACCAGTTCTCAGATCGTTTTTCCACTCCGAGAGCAGTCCCAAGATTCTCTAGAGCTGAGACAGATCTCTTGTGGATCAAATGCGCACGAGTGTTGTTAGTGTCTTGTCTCAGACGATGGGGTAGTGGATTTATGACAAATGCATCATCTGCGGTGAGAATTATGCCACGCTTGGGGAAAAGAATCAAATAGTATGATTAACATATTATTTGTGTTGGTGTATATTTCCGTACTTCCAGGACAAGTTTCTTTTTATAATACTAGAATTACTCGATATTCAGGTGTAGTCCCTCATTTACTTTTATATACTTTTTGAGAATATCTTACGCTGTTAATGAATAAATTCGTCAAGAATGGTTTTTAACAAGAGCTTTTGGCTCGGGACATTGAGTAAACATTCCCCATGTTTTTTGAGTCAACTTTAAAGAAAGTTACTATTACTCTTTCTATTACACGATTTCGTGCCATCGATTTTCACATTTCGCAAAAAAAAAAAAAAAAAACCTGCAAGGCGAATAGAGGGCTTTTAAAATGGAGCTAGCAGCGTAAAAGGGTTTGACCATCATGGCCCTGGATAAGTTCAAGTTGAATCCCTTTAAAAATTAAATATGAATTTAGAACCAATAATTGCCAGTCTGTAACGTATTGAGCCCAACGAATTCAATTCAACGCGTCATATTAAACACCGTGGAATAGATATAGGACTGACTGCATTTGCTACCCCTTACTCTAAATTTACTCTAAATTTATGTCAAAATACCATGGAATAAATTTTTTTCTGCTACTTAAAGATCTCTCTACATTAACTCTCCTTACCAGTCCATCGCAGTTGCTTAAAGCCACTTTTGCCTCCAGTCCTTCTGTTGAGTGCGCATGACCAGTGTAATGACAATGCTTAACATCAGAGGGAAATTCCGACTTTCGATTTCCACGAACTTCAACAACAAAGTTTGGCGAAAGGAGTTTTCCATTCATAGAAACATTTAAGTGAAAATTCTGACCAAATGCCGAAAGATAATAGAAAACCGGCTCTTCCATAGCACTTTCCAGGTCTCGACGTTTCCTATGATTGCCATTCGATAGATCACTAAGAAACTTGCCATCCTTGTCGACTTCAACTGGATGCGTCACATGATAGTCTGGAACTAAACCAAAAATAGTCTTTAGGGTGTTAATCGAGGCCTGGTCAGCGCCAGTCAGCGTAAAATATCATGACAACTTCCTCTTAAGCAATGTATAGCGCTGTTGTTTCGAGCAACTTTGACCTGGGGGCCAATAACTTTTCGAGCCCGAAAAGCCATTTGGGAAACTGCTACCCACTTGTTTTGAAAAACTGGTCTTTTAGTACGTTTTCAAGGTAACAAAAAGCAAAAATGATTTTGAAGTTTGATTTCTTAAAAGTTGCTCGATACAAGAGAAAATTGTGGCTCCCGAAAAGTCTCTAAACTTTTGAGAAATGTGTCTCTAGTATAGTTTGCTAAAGGCTGGTTTATGATCGTTACGATCGCTGTGATCTACCTGGAGAATGGTTTCCACGTAATCGCTGCGATTGCTACGATCCCTGCCGATAGAACTGAAATCTATCTCAGTGGTCGTGGTCGCTGCGATCGCTGGTGATTGGTTTCCAAGTGATCACTACTACAGCTGAACTTTGTTCCTGCGATCGCGGCGATCGTAACAATCGCTGCGGTTTCTCGTAAAAGATTGAAAATTCTCTTTTGGTTACTTGTCTCGCTTCTTTGAGAAATGGGTCGAGGAATAAGCTGATATCAATCTCATTTTTTCCATTTTTGACGAAACGCAAAATTCAGCTCGACGTTTGCCGTTTATTGTTTGGATACAATATATAACAATGCAAGTTATTTTGCATTCATGATAGGTCTGATTGTTTTTTTAATTGGCTCTGGCTAAAGAATTTACCGAACACTTCAAAATGTGCTTTGCGCACGCTAAACGAACCTATTGAGAGTTTAATTGCAGTTAAATTTCATCAGCACAGGGTGATTATCGCAAATGAAATTCAGTGGCCTTATGAGCTCGCCAAACTAATCTATTCGCGAATGAAAAAAGAAATAAAAGAGCGATATCAATTACAAAGTTTCGTATCTGTTTTGTTTCTTTGCGGTTATTTAAAATTTGGCTCATTTTCGAGCATTGGAAAATTTGTTTCACCACGCGATTACCGTGAATTAATCCGGCTGCATGCCTGGTTCTTTTTTTCTAATAACATTTCAGTCGAATTTCCGCCCAACCTTTCTCGAGAAAAAACATTTTTTAAAAGCTGAATGAAAAGCAGAGTGTATTTAAATGAGTGTATTTTTTGCTTGGATGGAAAAATGTCTTTTTCACAGGAAAATTATAAAGACAACTAAAAACAATTGTCCTGTTTAATTTACATTTTTCGTAACTTTGAAGAGAGAAAACGATATCCAAATTACTTTAATCGGCTTTTGGTGGCAGTTCACGATAGACCGGTTGAATATTTCCACGGACAACGCCTTGTTATCGAAAAGTGTGCATTCGATTTCGATGGGCGAACAAAGAGAGCCAGAATTATGTCCCCGAACTTAGAAAAAATGTTTAATCCAGCCCTATGAAAATCCTCTGGTCATTATGATGTAGCCAGCTACAGTCGGTGACAAATTCCGTGGAACCCTATACTCGAATATACAGATCTAAGCTTCGGCGTCTTACCCTCCCCTCATAATGGTGTTTGCGCGCGAGTTTCTGAGCCCATCTGGCAAAACAATATTTTGGAGGAACAAGGCATTGCAAAGTGTTTCAACAATTTTGTCCGAGGTTGTTACTCCTCGTGTAATCTCTTTTCTATATTGAAATTCAAATTCCGACTCCTCCCTTTGTAACCCAGAAAAAAGAAAAAAATCTTAAAAGCAATGAATTTGAGCGGTTACGTACCACCTCTTAGAAACGGGGCGCCAAAAATCCTTTCTTTCTCATTGGGTGTAAGCAGATTGTGCAGATTCTAAAAACAGAACAACGTGAGATAAGTTTAACTCAAAATTGCCCGAAGTATATAGGCGAAAATTGATTAGTTTTTTTCTTAGGTAAACGTTTTATAATCTGAACATATTCTTACCGGGAACTCATCCACGTTTGCTGAAACCCGCGGAAGAAACAGAAGAGCGAAAATTTTAAAGAGAAGCTTTGAGAACATCATTCTGGAAAATGGCTTCCACCAGGGCTCTGTGGGATGATCTGAAGCCTGTTATAGCAACAAAAAAAGTCCCAATTCGCTGAGTGCGAGCTTTCCCCAGAGTAATTTGACTTTTAAATCAGGACGATGTTTACAATTTTTAATGTTTTTATTCTTTCGCTGATGAAGTAACGCTCGCAGCTGTGAGTCAGTCCTCATTGTCTAATTCGGTTCCTCTTTTGTCGATTTCTCCATTAACGACCAAGATTATATGCAAAAGACAACAAGAAAACTACTTTCCATTGTATTGGTCCTCCCTTTTCGATTCCCTCATTTCAGTGCCGTATTATTTCTCACATTGTTTTTTAAATGAAATAAAAAGTTCAACAAAGAACTTTAAATGCTAATCTCGGTAAACTATCAATACTTGTAAAATAGAAGATTTTTTTCAGTACAACATTACTTTGATGCGGAAGCAATTGATGGTTGCTCTCCCGTTGTTTGAAGTCAAATTCCCTCGCGGAAACGACTTTCTGTTTTGACGGAAAAAAAGAATATTAAGAAGCCAATAAGTTTGTTGGCACAAGTAATTTCTTTCCAGAATACTGAGGTTTATACTCTTAATTGAAGATTCCACATTTATAATAAGATCCCCCGCAATATTGAATTTTCTATAGGCGCAGATTTTGCTCACGAAAGTTATTTTAAAAAACACGTAACTTTGACTTGAAGTTTCTATCAGATTAAGAGAAATTAGAATAAGTACACTTGTTTCAAATGCATTTTGGAGGATAAAACAAAAACACAGAATTCCTATCCAAGTGAAGAATGTTGCATTCTTTGATAGAAAATATATAGAAAATGCTTTAATGAGTAAGACTCATGCTTTCTGCAATGTTTATGCAAGTCTTTGGTTTATTATTATTATTTTCATAAAATACGATATGAACCATGGTAATAAAAGCAACGTTTTTCGTTTTAAATGAATTGAATTTCTGCGGTCGCAAGGAAGGATAATCCACATGGGAATCAGGTTTAGTCTCAGAATTTCACGTTTCCTACAATTTGACGCAAAAGCTATATATCACACACTTCATCTTGGAAAATAATTTTATTTTGTGATCTTTAAGATTGAGAAAATAGCTCTTTTCGTCGAAAAATATCTTCCAAGCACAAATGATTAGCTTCGAGATGCTATCGATGCGGCTACACCTACAATAGCTTACCTCACTAAAGAATGTAGGGTGTGTCTTTTCATCACCTTAAATTAAGTAACGCTCTTCATTGAAAACGTAAAATAAAACAGCCATGAACTTGGCCTACCAAAAGTAGTAGAAGTCAAATATTTGAAATTTGTTTGTCAAGCGTTTTCTTCCGTTTAAAAAGCAAGATAGAATGACATTCTGTGTCAAAATATCTTCAGAATCACTCGTATTCAGACATACAATCTTAACCACTGATTCAACAAAAAAAATTATATTTGGAGACCACACGGCGCCGGAGGCTCTATGAACTTAAAAATGACGGAGATGTGGTGATAAGCCCTGGTGAGATCGAAAAACATAATTGGAGAATTCGTTGGATTGACGAATTTACATCCGGCATGTAATCTTGGCAAAGCTCTTACTATTGATCAAATAATTTCACTTTGGCCCTTTGGTGTCAAAGATCTTAGTTTGTCATCCCTAATGTTAGTGTTCGAGAGAATTGTTGAACCCAGCCTTAAACTTTGTTTTTAGTGGATCCAATTCTGAATACATACAAGGAAAACACTAGATTATTATCAACAGTCCGGATAAAGAGAACGTTGAGAAAAAGCCTTCCTCTGGAACTGCGGCTTGCACTAAAAAATGTACTGTGAGCCTTGTACCTGAGCATCCGGTGAATCGAGAAAAGCACTCACGATTTATTCCCATTCCGTTCAAAGTCTGTATGATTGTAAACTTTAAGGTAATGAGATGAATGAGATCGCAGGCGGAAATTTCATGCAGGCGCTAACAGAGTTGTGGTCATTACTTTCTAGAACGTTCTTTCAAGAACTTCTGACAGCCTTTGACATGGCTGGAAAAACGACAAAAATGTCGATGCGGCTTTCCTTTTATCGTAACCAAAATCAGTTTAATTGCAATAGTTACTTTGATCCAATGCCCTTGAAGATAACAGTCTTTCTTTTAAAGAAAGGAGATTGTTCATTTGCGGAGTGGCTGTCGATATTGGATCACTTAATTGTCTCAAGGCTTGACATAATTCCGGAATCTTACCCCAAGGCCATTTCCAGCAAAATATATGCAACGGTTGTCGCCGAGAGATGAATTACAGCTTATCCGTTCTTCCTTAGAGTGTAAATGAGACACATCCTGTAGTGATCGGCTATGGTCAAACGTTAGCCAGTCAATATCATGTCTGAATATTTAAATGCACGGAATATTCTTGGAAAAACATTTCTTGCCACTGCACCTGCTGATCGCGGTAAACAGTGAAACTCGTGGGAGTATTTTCACCTTAAGTCTGTTGCATCTAAAGTACACACCTCACACACTATTTTAGCTCATTCAAAAATAATTTATAAAACGTTAACAAACTGTTAACGTGGGCGAAGTCCAAACGATGGTCCAAAAATACAATCGCCAGCAATTGGTTCGATTCCTGATGCAAGTATCATGTCCAAAAAGTGGAAAAAAGGTCTAGCTTTAGCGGATAAAAAGATTGAAGCATTCCATTTCGAATCACATTGATCGTTTTGACTTGGACAGGCTATACTGTAGTTCGTCGAATGTATAGATCGTCGGATAATCAGACAGTTACCGTCCACTTCATTCCCGGCTACTTGAAAGACGAACTCCCGTGGCACAAATTTTATACCAGATGGGCGCGCTTTGTATGTTTCCTTTAGCTCTTCGAAGATGAATTACTTGTTCTTGGAACAGTAACTAAAAGACATTTGAGAAACAGGTCAGAAGTTAACGCTTCTGTTATTAAATTTAAATATGGAAAAAACTGAGAGGTTAGGAATTGAATTTCTTACTTAGACGTTTTTCTGCAGAGTTCAAGGCACAATAAATCTTTGTATATTGAGAAAAAGAAACTGGACAGCTGTAGAAAATATGTCTAATGGACTTTTATGCTGGTATGTGTACTAGTCTGCGAGAGCAGGCGCCTATTTAGGGTTTTGGTTCACACGCTAAGAGTGCGAGAAAGGGTCGATGAAGGCAATTTGACGTCGAATTGAATTGTAAGGTAGCTGTAAGAATACAACCGGCTGGAATGATTGGGTTTACACATCTGTAATATTTTATTGTGGATATTTTGTGTCTTTTAAAGAGGTTAGCATAGTTGTATTGGTTCAGGCTCAGAGTTTGTTTGATTAGTGAAGTATACGTTCCAAGAAGAGATCAATGACGACAAACATCCTTTTGACGGCTCAAACTGTAACAAAAGGAATATCAACAAATATTTCCTATTAATTAAGATCTGCCCCCGAACTCACCAAAAAATGGCAATTTTTTACGAAAGCAAAACGTTAGTGAAGCTTTTTTCCGCTTTCAAACGGGCTGTCACGGAAAAGTTGATGGGTTTTTCATTCTAAATGAAGCGGTAATCAATTGCATCAATTAAAAACATCGGGAGGGAGACGCGGGCGAGAAGTTCCGTAAACACGCTCCGTGTATACGTATATACGTTTCGTGCCTTGTGAGACATCCTGGAACTATTCACTTTCGGTTACGTTCCTTGTGCGTAAGATTTCTTGCTACCTACTCTCACTGCATTCTCCGAACGAAGCGGGAAGTAGCGAAGTAAGAAACAGCACGTGTTTGTTCGTGGATCACGTACCCACTCCAACATGCCGCGGGCACATAGATAACTGTGTGCAGAGGAAATGTAAAAAGAGTTGTCCATTAGATTAGCATCCCTCTTTAATTATTCTTTGTCTTTTGATCACGAAAGAAAAACGTTAGCTTCGCTGAGCTGCCACTGATGGAAAATGGTTGTTTGCTGATGTATGACGTGACCCAAAAAAGACAAGGACGATGTGACGACCACTTCTACGAGAACGTCATTTCGCGATCATGCGAAGTCGTTCCCCATGGAGAGAGATAGAGTGGACAAACTTTGGTATGAACAGCGTGGATGTTTGGAGAAAAAAATGAAAATATATGGTCACGACAGGAGCTAAAGTAAATACAGAAGAATAAAAATAAAATTGTCATTTCACGGCGTCGTTGTTTAGGACGACAATGGCTGAGAAATGCCGTACCAAAGATAAAACACACGTGCTATGTGTGCATAGCCTTTATTTCTATTTATAAGACCCTTGTCTTGTAACCGTCGACCGTCGTCGTCCTTGCGTTAGCTCCGTGAAGTGTGCTAAAAAGCGTGCAGCACGATTATTTTTCCTCTTTTAACCAATGATATTATTTTTTTGTGGCGTTGTCGTTGCCGTAGGCGTAGTCGTTTCTTAAATTAAAAAAAGGGAACCTCCACTTCAACAAAAAAAAATAACTTTATATCACAGGAAACAAACCGTTTTACAGTCAAGTCAGTCTAAACTTTTTTCAAAGTAAGCGTTTGTATCCGAAATAAATAAGTTTTAGAATGCCCTATTTTTGTTTTCGCGGGCGCCGCCATCTTGGATAGTTGTGACGTGTCACGGTTGCCCTATTGTCATTGGACAAAAACTCTTTGTAGCGCAACCGTAACACGTCACAACTATTCAAGATGGTGGCGCTCACGAAATATGAAAGAGAAAGTAAGTGATTTTAAAATTCAGTTTTCCTAATATAAACACTCTTTTTATAACAAATTTTGAACAAATTTGTTTGGAAACATAATTTTCTTCGGTTTAAACGTATTCTGTAGTAAGAGTGGAGGTTCCCTTTAAACTCCCTATAATTGTTAATAACCTCCCTGTTATCAAGACGAATGTACCAAAACATACAACGTGTGATGCACGTGCACAGCATGCCATCATTACTCTTCTTGATTAGGATTGTTGTTTTGTGGAGCTCTCCTTACAGACTTTGCGTATGTTGCTTGAGTTTCTCATGCCGGCTTGCATCGTACGTGTGAACAAGCCCTAAAGCACACTCAGACACCTTATCTTTTGCTGTACAATTCTCCAACCAACCTACAATATGAACTGTACATTTGCCTTCTTATGAATAATCGTCCTCATGACGATATCAAAGCTCTAAGGCACTAAGGAAGACCCAAAGAAACTAGAAACCTATGAACATTTCATGAGTAGTTTTAAATAGATATACATGCGGAACAAATTACATTCTCCATCAAGAATAGATAGATAATCTATAATTTCACACGGTTAAATCGTCAGCTACGAGATATGAAATTTCAAGAAAATACAGAAATTTCTGAATATAGAAAAATTATACAAAGATTACAGAGTAAAATGTACAAAAAATACAAAGTTACTGTACAGAGTAAAATGTAAAGCTACCTTTCACGAATGCTGTGCCTTGAAGTATTTCCTTGATTAAGCCTTTAAATCGCCTAAGGCACCAGTTTGCATGTCTAACATTGCAACTAGGCTGTTCATAGAACAATTTATTCTTAAAGAGCAACTATTGGAGAGCGACCCGTTGATGGAGCACATCTATGGTCTGTAGAAGTCACCTGGAAAGAATGTTAGCTGTTTCTTCTTATCGACTTGGTTCCACGAGAGGATCTAAAATGACGAAGCAAACAAAGACAGCTGTGGCAAAATGACGGCAACGCAATTATTGAATACTGACCGATTTATAATAGTTGGTGAACTCGAATACTGATTGTTGTTGCTATTTGCTACGACATTTGTCATCAGTGGTCTTCAAAATGTGTGCTTACCATAAGCCGGTCATTTAGCGATTTGAAAATAGTGACCGGCGTCCGGCCATTGCGATACTTTGAGCATATTTAATATGTGGATAAGTTTCTTTGTTTTATGTTTTTCTTCGCTGGCCCAGACCTTGCACAAACCACACCCTTTTCTAAAGGACAACCAATCTGAAGTTGATTTAAAACTCAGTTGTGAACAGGAGACAAAAGACTGTGCATGGTCAAAGTCAAGATAACATGATTCGCGATGTAACTTTTCTCGCTTTTGAAGTTTCTCGGGTTTCATAACCATTCCATCTATATGAATTATGCTTTGAAGAAGGAAACAACTTTTATATCTACTTGTAAGGCACCTCACAGTGACTCTCAAGGTCTGTTTTTCGCGCCCTTTTTTCAGTACTTTTCGACGAATAGCGGTACACAATAAGACTCATTATAAGAAGTGTGGAACAGAAAAAAATGCAGACGAAAAAAAAATCCCCTAACGGCAATGTGTCCGTAATGTGTTGTAAGATGATGTCTCTCCTTCTTGTTTTAAAATCCTCACGTAAGTGTGTTTCTGTACGTCGGTCGCCATTATTGCATTATTACACGTGCGTGAATGAATTCAAACAAAAGCACAGCGCGAATTGACGCCTTTTCCCTTTTAAGTGCCTTTTAGTTAGTGCGCATACATTGACAAGTGGGAACCAGTGTGTTGTTCGCAGTTGTCAATCTACGCTCATTAATGGTGTCCCACGTTAATTTTTGGTGTTTACCTTAATCTTCCACTTGGCATGGATTATCTGCATTACAGGTCACGTAACTTGGTGGCTTAAGACTGGTGCATTCCTGTTCATCTACTCTTTCTTCCTCTCCTGATGGGTTGACCTTGACACATTTGACTTCCGTGGACTGCACACCAAGCCCACAAGATGTCGAACACTGTAAACATGTTGCAAATACGTGGAATTAATCCAAAATGTACAGTAGAATTTCAAACATCCACCACAGGACACTCCCGGAATCCTACGTGGGAGGCCGCGGGCGTAGATACCCGCTTACAGCGGACGTTTAGTAGTTTAGAGATTTGAGACATCCCAGATATAGTCTCTTTTTTAAGGTGCGTGAACGCCTTAACCACTGAACCACACCGTCTTCTGATATATTCAATTAAGTACCTCAAGCCACAAATCGCTTACCGGGCCGGCGTGTACAGTGTACCACTCTGCTGGACATGGCAGTATTCCACACTCCTCGTAGGTCGCCGGCTTGGGTTTGGCACAACGACTGTCACTTATTTCCACCTCAGTCCCTTGAGAATCTTCCACGCAAAACACCTCACGTGATCTCACTCCACGCGTTCCATCGTTGCAGCTTTTTGAGCAGTCTGTCCATGAGCCAACTTCCCATCTACGAGATGAAATTTCATAAAAATATGTTAAAGATCAAAAGGCCAAATGCTCGATTCTTAACACTTTTAAATCGAATGAATGCATTGCTCCTGGGCGCATGGTCCACAAGACTTGTCTGCTGTTCAGCCATTTTTCTTTTTTTTTCTTAACTGCACCGGCGCGGGTGTGGCTTAGTTTTTTATATTTCCTCTATTGCTAGAGGATTTGCGCCACAGTGACATTCCTCTAAAAACCTCGTCACCATTACACGTGTGTGTTTTCCCAAGACTCACCCGCAGAAAATTGACAGGACCATATCATGCAACATAAAATATTAGGTATTTCATCTAATATAGCGTTTCAGTTAGGTCATCCTTTCCAAACAGAATCGCTGTAAGAGTTGGGTCAGTTAGATTAGCGTTTTCCATTTACAAAAAAATGCCGGAAATTTCGGTGGAAATTTCCGTCGGGTAAAAAACGTGTTCCATTTAACTCAGGTCCGTTCGCCGCCCCGTGATTGCGATTTTACGCGCCAAAAATTTAAAAATGTGGCCGTGAATAGCCTGGAAGTGGTAAGACCTTTCAAAAGTTGTAAATGGAACACACATTTTCATCGGAAAGTTTCCAACGGGAAAACAGGACTACCTTTTCAGAAGTTCCGTTTATTCCGGAAATTTTCCAGTGGAACGAACCAAAAACGTGTGTTCCATTTACATCCCAACCGGAATTTCCGGAATTTCTTGGTAAATGGAAAACGCCCCTAATTTCCTACTTTCAAGGTTCACGCCACTACCTTGGCTTATAACTTCTAATCACTGCAACACTCCTCTTTGATAAAACTTCAAAATGCCGGACGGCGATAATCCAAACTGAAGAGATGATAATAGAGATAACTACGTAGTTAACTAACTAAATATAAATAACTAAATAACGTATTAAATGAACAGATCTAGTCTCACCTTGCAGGACATGGATGCATGTTACACTTTTTGAACTGGTCCCCAGGCCTCTTTTCCTCGCAGAACTGATCCCCAACTGCCGACTTATCGTTTTCACGAACACACACAGCCGTGATTTTCTCTACTCCTGTGGCCATAAACAAATCAAATAACTATTTACTCTTAGACACAGAGTACAGTTCTGTTGGTCAAAGAAGCGGTGAAATATGGTTTCAGTAAACTGAAATTTCTCAGTGGAAATTTCATGTTACAGGATAGGGGTTTTGCAGTATTATAGCGACATAAGACTGAAAATGGATTCCATCGAGTTAGCGCCGAGTATTGGCAAATAAAAGAGGGGTTTTTAAGCACCCCGATACTTCCAATAGTGTTCGACGGATATTCGGCGGTAAAAAGATTGTTCCTTATAATACGCCGCACTTCTCCTTTGCTGCCCTTTTGTGACCCGGAAACACGCAGGCTTGTGTGATGGAGCAACAGGGTGAAGAGGCCAGGGTGAAAAGTAATCGAATAGCAAAACGCCAAGCGGGAGACTGGAGGAGTGTAATGGGGCGGAGCTCGCTTTTCCTCCGATTTCTTTTTGCCCCGACATCCAGATTAGACTAAATCTAATGCATATAATAATTATTGTTACCTCCACCGCATGAAGCAGAGCATTCTTTCGAAGACATGATCCATCTCGTTTTAGGCTTTTCTGTAGTTTGATTGGTTTTCTTGGCTTCGAAGGGTTGTTTGTCGACTTCGTCCATTTCACGAAGAAGCTCCGGAAAGTCGCTATCTCTAAATGAAGTTCTTTCAGCATTGATGTATTCGTAATTGACTTTGTATCGTTCCCATTCATTATTAGCTTCGTACTGTGAAAAAAGGAAAAAAAACACAACAGAGATAATCAAGTGAAACACCGACAGCTGCGGCAGTTGTCATCATTCTACAGCTGATGCACTTTTTGCTCATGACGTGGAATTTAAAAATAAAGTTTGTATTAGTCATTTAAATTCAAATTTAACTACTCGGAGATTGTTAATTTCTTTTCATCACCAAAAAGAGTGCTTTTTATTGAATGGAGGGGGTCATGTTTTTTTTCAGCGTTGTCTAATAATTATTTTCTTTTCTTCTATTACTTTTGATTTATTTTATTTTATTTTATTTGCCACACAAAATATTTAATTTCCAGCGGTTGTCCTAAAAAGTGCAGGACCTGAAAATCTCTATTTCTTATGGTGCTGAGAATATCACTGATCGTATTATTAGGAATCGGGCAACAATTATCTGTCAACGAAGAAGAACTTTGTCTTAATTTCTTTTTGAATTTTTGTGAGTTAAGCATCTTCCGAGGTAACATAACTGCTACAAGACGATTGGATCGGGCCTTCCCGGCCATGGTGGACTCACTAGTAATTCCAGTCTCTCTTTGAGAGGGCCTCGTGACTTGATAATCTCTTTGTTGTTGCGTTTTCGGAACCAAAAGGAGGTTCCCGCTCCCTTGAATCTCTTGGGACCGTATTTAGCTTTGTATGTATCATAATTGATGATGCTATTCCACTCATCATCCACCAATACTGAAAGCAGTGAGAAAGGCAGTGAGACAAAATGTCAAGTTAATGCAAACCAAATCGGACTCGTGATTAGAGCGGTTTTCAAATGAGTGCCATAAAACCAAAACCAAAGTAATTACTTTGGCCAATCAAAAAGGACGGAGACAATCCAGTAAACCAATCGAAACTCGAAGTAATTACACGTAGCCGACACAAAGCGTGGGAAAATGTGGACGCGCGAGTCACGATTGGTTTTGGTTTCACTTCTGATAGGTCGAAAAAAGTGGCGCGAGAACTTTGAACCAATCACTGAGTGAAGAAATGCAAAGCCAAAGTAATTCATTAATTACTTTCGACACTCAATTGAAAACCACTCTAAATAGCAGGCGTAACCTGCGTGAAAGTCTTGTTTGTCAAAAACTCTCTTATCATAAACTAGTGGTGTATTTACGTGACGGTCGTTTCAGCGATGAAGATTTCCCATTCTAACGTATCATTGTTTGTTTCTTCATCTTTTTCCTCAGCATTGTCACGTGGTGGAAGTTAGAGGACTGATTTGAACTCATTTCCTTGAACTGACTGATGTGGGAAAATGCTGTTGCTACCGTCTGTTGACTGGTCTTTGAATGATTGTTCATCTGATTCGACCAATTATTAAAAATACCATATCAGTCGCTACCCAGTGACTTACATAAGTTGTTAGTTGATCTTGTAACTTCTTCAATTTTGATGTTTCGAGCTCCAACGGGAAGAATTGCGATGGTTTGATAGTAATCGTATGACACTAAGAGAAAACAAACTGTATTAGTTCAAGGGGCTACCAGAAAGTTTTACTTAAAGCAGAAACCTTGGCAGCTGCTCCGTAACGCAGATGATACCCTGCCTTAAAGGCAAGAAGAAGAAAAAAAAAAAAAAAGAAACAGATCTAGATTGACTCATACTTGCATGCAAAATGTTTAAGGATCGGAATGATACCATAAGCATTCTCGTGCTTCCAGTGTGAAGTACGATAAGATAACTTTACTTAGAGAGGGATACGCAATTAACCTTTCATCCATTTTTAACTTACGGCTCTCTAGCTTTACCACAGAGGACTAACAACAACACCGGTCCGGGAATTCCATACCTTGCCCTTCGCGAATAGTATGTGGTTTTTTTCCGTTCCACAGAGTTATGAAGATTCAAGGGTTGCGAGACAGGGCCTACGGCTTGTCGTCCTCATCCGAGAAGACTAGAGAGTCTAACCATTTGCAGATGTCAATACTACGATGGCAGCACTTTATTGGTCCGGTCGGAGTTTTTGATCCCGCGACATCCCGTACAGTAGTCTGATGCTGTATCACCTTACCTAACCGGTAGGCGGTTTAAGAACTAAGATTAGTTGTCTTAGTAGAGTTAGAGTGATTTTCAATTGAGTGTCGAAAGTATTTAGCGAATTTCTTTGGTTTTGCATTACTTCACTCGGTGATAGGTTCAAAGTTCTCGGGCCACTTTTTCAACCAATCAGAAGTGAAACGAAAACCAATCGTGGCTTGCACGTGCACATTTTCCCGCGCTTTGTGTCGGCTACGTGTAATTACTTCGAGTTCTGATTGGTTTACTTGATTGTTCGTCCCTTTTGATCGGCCAAAGTAATTACTTTGCTTTTGGTTTTACGACACTCGATTGAAACTCGCTCAAAGGTCATTGTTAGCTTTGTAATGTGGCTTTTTTGCATCACTCGACAGAACCTTTATTTTCATACCGTATCCGGGAATCTCATTATATGAGAACTTCACCAGTCCTCCGCTAGGTGCAGGGGGCTTGGTACTGGGAGTTGGGGCCGGCTCAGTTGTTGGCTTTGCTGTGGGGCTTGGCGTGGTTCCTGGTTTGGGTCCAGGTGTAGGTTTGTTGCCTTGGTTACCGCCTCCATGGCAGCTAGATCCATCACCATTGCACACTCCACATCTGTCTTTCTTCGCTCTGGAATCTACTGCGCCGTCACATCCAACAGTCTGAAGAAAGGAACCCAAAAATTAAAACGAATAAACATGCAATAGACAGAGGATTTCACTCTATTAGCCTCTACAGTACGGTACAACAGCGGAAGTAGAAACGGAACAAGGATGAGATTATTCGTCTTCTACCACTGCGGCCAGGGGTGAAATTGAAAATGACGCCATATATATAAGTTTAATTTATCGTTTCCCATCTATGCTCCGAAAAGATTTTGAGGTCATACAGACTTTTCTGACGATTTTCGCGTGCGGGGTCAGTGTTGTGTAAACCATAAAAGAGATTTGGTAGTACTTACTTTGCATTGTCCGTTGATGCAAAGACCACTGTTTGGTTTGTCAGAACATGGAGTCCCGTCCCTTACGCTTCCAAACGTTGTTATAAATCCCGCAGCTGTGCAACTCAAGACACACTTTGGGTAATCTTATATAAGAAAAAAACGTGCAAAGATCACGAATCGCGGTCAGGTTTTCTGACATTAAATAAAACACGACATTTTTAAAATCAGGTCGTCGGGTCTTTGGGAGTGCGCCATTAGCTCTGACTAAGGGTCCCGAGTCCCGAGTCCCGAGTCCCGAGTTGGCTTGGTAGCATGAGCTTACGACAGAGTCAATTACAGAGGGTTAATTTTAAGGAATTCTTAAATATCCACGTGAGCCCTCGTATGTAAATGCGCCCACCCAAAAGATTCTCGACAGAGTTGGAACTGAACCTGAATTATCCTAGTCGCACACCTTCGCAGCCATTATTTCTTGTCATATTGTGATGTCGAGGTGGCCTCTCCTATAAGCCTGGTGGTTTCTTTAGGTCTCTTCGCCTAACAACATGTTGTACTCTGTAAAGTTCTTTTTAAAATCAAGACAAATAAATGATGATGATCAACTTTCAACCTTCGGATAAGATCATCATTGCTTTAGCGACTTTCAATAGAACGTCGTTCTGTAAAGAGAGGATTCATAAAACACAAACACCTACTAGCTTTTACATGTTATTTTTCTGTAAATAAACCTTTCCTAACGGGGATATATTTATCCTGCCGATGACCATACATTTGAGGCAGCCAACGCGGAACTGCAAATAGCTGGGGGCCTTCCTATTACATGCAATTGGAATCAATTAATTAATATATTAATGAATCACCAAATTTATGAAAATTAACCTTGAGAGTAGTTCGGATCATAAATCCAGTTGTACGTTTGTCCTCCTTGAAACTTGACGTGCCTGTTGCTTATACACTGCTCCATCCTTGGATGTTGGGAATTTTCTGGGCATTTCTGCATTATGAAGATTTATGATAGAAAGGGTTACGATCACCCATAGAACGATCATTACTCATTATCAACTTTTGATTTATTTCTCTCATGAGGAACCAACGGCCACGAGTGCGACGTCAACGAAAAGTTCATTTCAATATTCCAAGTTCGCGTTTTGCAATATTTCTGCGTCATCATGAAAGTTCGTTTAACTTTACGCTACAAAAACACCGAAATAATTATATGCGCTAACAGTGTTTGTTGAAACGGTATTTAAGCTCAGAAGAAATTTTAAGTATAAGTATATGTCGTTGTATGTCAACGTTTTTCATAACACTTGAGAACTTGGGAATGCAATGTCTAAAAGTTTTAAAAATAATTAATTGTTCACTAATTGATGATTATGTTTGGTGGTGCTTTTTCAATTTGCCTTTTGGTAACATCGCCGCGCCGTTTGTCGAAACGTCTCCATTGTTACAATGCAAAACTCACTTAAATCAACATGCCTTTCAGTACGGATGTATTTTTAATATGCCTTTCTTTTATTCGAATGTGACATATGCACACACAATGTGCGACTGACTAAAGGCCTGGCCAAACGCTCGCAACATTTCAACGCAACATCTTGCAACATTGTTGCATGATGTTGCGACGTGTGTTGAATGGACTGGCCAAACGCACGCAACATATCGCAACAGGGTGGCCAAACGTACGCAACATGTTGTGCCCAACGATGTTGCATGATGTTGCGTTGAAATGTTGCGAGCGTTTGGCCAGGCCTTAAGAGAGATAACATGCGGCGAATACACACGAAATCTAAGTCAAGTGGTCGAATATCAAAATACGCTCATCAGAGACATTATCCCCGACTATAGTATGTCCTTCCAAAATCTTCTCCTAGCCACTCTGCTCTAAGTAAAAAAAATCCCAAAAATCCCACTTTTATTTAGAATCACAACCATACAGTTGACAAAAACAAATAACTCATCATTTACCTTGTAACAGTATCTGTATTCTGCTCTTTTTCCTTGACACAAGCTTCCTCCTCGCCTTGGCCTGCAATCGTCAAAAAAGTACACACCGTATTATAACCATTTATCCTTTAACAAGCGATGGGTCGTGGATCAGGGATAAAGCTTTCTTATTCCTCCTTTCGAGCGACGACCTTTCTTTCTTCCATGAAAAGTCAGAGATCAAAAGGCCTTTGCCATACTAGTTTTAAAAAATTGCTGATGATTTGGAAGCGTTTTGGAAAAATGAAAATCTGTGGGGTCATTCACATGAAGATGGCGGCAGGCAGCTATCGTTCCTTTTATGAAAATAAAGACAATTCAAGGAGACCTCATAAATTCAGGCAAGTCTCATGCTCATACGGGGAAAATCCACTCAGTTTGGTGTGGTCCCAAATGGCCGCATTTCCATCTTGCTAGCTAGTTCCGAAGAAGAAGTGCGCGAAGCGTGGACTTCCGTCTCTTCCGACGGGCTCTGATATAAAAGGTAAAAGTAAACTCACTGCTTACGAGCCAGAAGGCTCATCAGGCCGGCGCTTATCTCCGGTTTCCGTAGCATGAAGTGACTAAGAGAATTTATACTCCCCCCTGGATGGGATGCTAGTCCATTGCACGGTTACCCCCAGCATTACGCCGGTACCCATTTATACTCCTGGGTGGAGAGAGGCACCGTGAGAGTACAGTGTCTTGCCCAAGAACAGAACACAATGTCCCCGGCTAGACTCCGAACGCGGACCACTCGATCCGGAGTCGAGCGTACTAACCATGAGGACACCGCGCCTCCCTAATATTAAGCCCGTTATTAAACCATCATATTCAAGTGCAATAAACTGAATTAGAGAGAAAACATGAAGCGCATGTGTGGGAAAACGAGGGATACTGGGGCCAGCGTTGGCCAGAACACGAGATCGACTCGACAGTCAAGCGCCTGGCAGTCGGTTGAGGACATCTTGGTGATGATGGTACTGATTATATTAATGACGATGAAGCGAGAGATTCAGCGATACTTGACGCTTCGTTTCGCTTAGCAACTAGTCAACTTGCACTTGTTCGATTACGAGATATTAATTAACGGTTGGCGTCAGATCGGCGCCATTGTGAAGCAGTTGCATAGTATCACTTACGCAGGATTGTTGCATTCACGCACTCGTTCACTTATCCCTCCTCCGCAAGAAGGAAAACACTTGCTCCAGTCTCCCCAGGCTCCCCAGTTTCCGTCAACGTCTTCATCGCCTTTGGTTCCCTTTGTGACACACCTTCCATAGCTGCACCACTAGTGGACGTAAAAATAATTAAGGATCACGTGTACGTCAATTTAAAGCCGCTTGTGGCGTAATAATTGCATGTTTATTCAGGAAGGCATTTTGAGTCAGTACAAACCATTTGACCAGGAGTTTGAAATGATTGCATTTTGCATCCTTTTAGTTTCTTTCAACCGTAATTTAAAACTATAGCTGCGTGAATAATGATTTCAATAGACAGGCTAGGGGCCGATCTGTGTCAAATCTTCTTAAATTCTCTTTGAAGATCGCCTACTTTAGAGGCTCTGCATAGGTTCCTCAGTTCCGACTTTTCATTATCATCATCATCATCATCATCTTATCGTTATTATTACTTTACACCCAATTGTTTTTCTTGCCTAGTTCACTTAACGTCGGTTTCGTTTACAGAGAAAACATTTCACATTCGCTGAAGATCGAACTCTACTTCTGTTACTTTTCAGTGTTCCTAAGTAACTATATAAAGGACGGGAGAATAAGGATGTTGTTGTACCTTGTTATAATCGCACTCAGTACCATCTGCTGCTGGTTCATCGTTTGAGGAGCAGTAGCCATCTTGTTTCAAACAGAATAGTCTCACGCACATGTTCTAAAATAAAGAAAGAAGAGAATTTAAGATAAAGGATGACAGGTAAAAGATGAAATAAAAACAGTGAAAATTAATTGTCAACTGTAATCTATACTTCATTGTCATTTCCAGCCAGTATTATACAGCATTTTAATCCTTAAAAGTCTACTGCCAATTTTTAACGAAGAGCATTTCTTATTTTTGGGTGGTGAGATGACTTGCAGGCTGTAGTGTACTGGTACATGTAGGGCTTTAAGAACATTTGTAATTTATTGCTTAAGAAGGAGAAGTTAGATATTAACCCCGGGGAATTGTTCCTACTCACCCGCTTTAAATTCGGGATATCACAAACGCGTGACCCGCCACCAAACATGCGTTCACACTGTTCGTCTCCATTATAAATTATTCCTGGTTTTTCTCGTGGTATTGGCACTGCGTTTTCGGCTTTGTCGTTGAGACATTCAGCTTGCGTAGTTCTGGAATAATTAAAATTGAGTTGTCTTTTAGTAGTGAATGAGAAAAACTCAACGGAAATGCTTTGATTTCTTCACAAGCTGGAGAAAAGGTGAGGAATGCGTTTAGAGAAATTTTTACCTAGTATCTCATTCGATCGTCCACTTGGTTGCTTCAATCAAGTCTTCTGATGCTCAGCTGATGCATCAAACTTATACCTTCGTGGTAAACGGAAAATCCTATTTGTCTACATAAATCGCTTTGGGTTTTGGCGATTGGCGTGACGAATAGTAAATTTCCTACTTTTGGTAATCAAATGTTTACTGTATCTAAGTTAAAGATCTGGTTAGATCTGATTCTTGTCTGCAGAAAAAAGAATACTTTAGCACAAGAGAAGTACACCATAGGAGTAGTTTCTGGAAATAACGTACCCGATTCAATAGAGATTGGTAAGATGATTTCTTAAAATTATCATTATTCTTACCCTAGAAACCTTGTGATGTAACGTTTGCTGCACGATGACCATAAAAACGCGGTTTCTTTCCCGCTCGCTCTAGCCGCCATGATGTTAACACCATCCTCACATTGATTTCCGTCGGCGTCGTGTTCAGCTCCCAAACTGAAATTCAAGAGTGAAAAATTTAAGGAGCAAGGGTGGCACAGTCGGTTAGTGCGCGGTCTTGGTGCAAAAGGTCCAGAGTTCGATTCCCGGATTCCACATCCTTGTTTCGACTTCTTTCCTTTCAGTGTAGCCTAAATAGCTTTAAATACCCTTAAAACGGAGCACTGATGGAAAGAGGGGGGTAAAATGAGCGGACGGTCGGCTTCCTGGGGGAATACTCTCTAGAGAGTAAAGGAACTTCCGACGTTAAATAAGGTGTACCTTTACCATTACGATAACCGATTAAGACCGTAATTGGCAGTAATGATTGAGAGCATGATAATGTTTGTGGAAAGTAAAGCCGTTTGCTAATCCTGCAAACGATTCTATCGATCTATGACATTGGTCGAGTAAACTAGGAAGTTTCCTGTGTTGAAGGCTAGGAGCAGCATTCTGCATGGGAGAGCTTTACATGGCGGAATAGCCTGCATAGAGGTGCCAGCGGTTAGCTAAGGAGAAATTTGAAGAGTGCTACCAGAAAATCAACGGATTTCGATGAGACTGGCTCGGGAGGATACCTGCCTCTTCCTCGCTGTACCCAATCTATTACCTTTTTAACCACGCTCCCATTCACGAGCAAATCCAAGTAAATATCGGCGAATGACCCCCCTTACGAGCGAACCCGGTTGACCTAAATGGTATTGGTAATTAATTTATATAGCGCATTTTCTATTGACATATTCAAATGCGCTTTACAAGCAAGTGATCTATGGGTGAGATCGGACATCAGCATATACAAGGGCCGCCAGCAGCCGCTATCAGTCCATTAGCGATCTCATCCAGCACATGAATGAATGAAATGAGGCCTGACCACAACACCGGGAGCTCCATGCCCTACTCTTTAAGAATAGTGGGTTCTTTTACGTTCCACTGGGTTGTGAACATTGAAGGGTTGTGAGACGGGGCCTACGGTTTATAGTCCTTATCCGAGAAGACGTTTAAGTCTTAACCATGATTTGCGGATGTAATTACAAAGGCAACACTTTCTCCTCAGTTATTTAAAGACCGTGAGTCACCGGTGCGCGACCAAGCTGCTCTAGCTCATGTAATCTCGAAAGTCCAGAGACTTTTGCATCTTAAGAACGGAGAGACTTTATAATTCGACAAACTTCATGATCATTTTGCTTTTTGTCATCTTAACAACTTTTTAAAAGATCGGCTTATCAAAACAAGCAAAGGGTCGGTTTCGTAAATGGCTTTTCGGGACTTTCGAGAAACTGGCCCCCAGGCCCTTGATTTGTTCATCTTTGGCACCAAAGAGCTGCTAGCTCGAAAACGTTGCTCGCAATGGTTTTTCTCTCGGAAAGCGAAGAAGAAACCAACTGCTCGCAAGGTAAGAATAGGGACTTTAAGATCTACGATAGCGACGGTCGACGAAAAAATCACCTCAAAATATAACTTGGCTCTATCATATTAAGTCTTTCGCGATAATTCAGTCTCGTTCACGTCCTACAATATGGGCGAAGTATCCTAAAAATAAATTGGTACTAGCGGTTTCAGAGTCAAAACAGAAAATGAAAGATTCTGAATTCACGATTTTGGACTGCCAAAATCCTGAATACAAGATTTTGGAAGACCTAAATCTTCAATTCCAAAATCTTGAATTCAGGATTTTGGACTGCCAAATTTCGACAAAATCCTGAATTCAGGATTTTGGAAACTTAACTCTAACTCTACGACAAAACTCTATGAACATAAATCTAAGAATAGCTGTCCCCCTTACGTTGTCGTCAAAACCTCAAATTTGGTGATTTCACGTCGTCGTTATGCCAAAATCCGTGCTGCACGTGCAGCACGATTATTTATGCTATTTTAACCAATGATATTGTTTTGAGGCGTTGTCGTAGTCGTAGCCGTCTTCGTTTCTAAAGCTTCCTAATAGATCTACGAGGGGACGGCAACGAAAACGTCGCACATTTTGCGTATGTAATGAGCAAAAGCAATTACTTTGCACGCTCTGCACTATCAGTTTTCATTCTTGTACATTTCTTTCACGTTTTCGGCAAATCTGCGACGTGAAATGACCAATTCTCAAGTTTTACGGGGAACGTGAACACAAGGCAGCGAATTTGAATTTTCTATCGTAGTTTCAACACCACACCTCCAAATTCAGTTCCTGAAAAGTTGCGCTAGTTTTTAGAAATTAGACAAACCGACATAATGACGAAAAAGATTACTAAACCTGCACTTGCAATTTTAAAAGACGTTTTCGTTACCGTCGCGTCGTAGATCTTAACCTTCGTAAATTGACTAATGGAGAGGCTGTTTGCAGGCTCACGAAAAAAAAAAAGCATCTGTTGATCCAAATTTATGGAAACTGACCTGTGCGCTGTTTCATGAGCCAAAGTGAAAGCAGTTCCCAATCCTGTGTCTTTATTCAAAGTGCAACTTGTGTCACGTTTACACATTCCTTGCAAATCAGCCAAACCTAAAGAAGGAAGGAAAGATATAATTCTGCTCAGTGCACAAGTAAAAATTATTTGCCACTTTATCGCAAGATTTGAGGCGTCGTTCGATGAAATCAACTTTTAAGCCTAAATTAGGTAATACAATGACAACATCCTTCTTTGATACAGTGCTTACAGGTTAAGAAGATCCGTGTGAATATTTCAATGCCATTTGGGCAACCATTCTGGAGTAACGTTTTCTTAAGATCAGAAAGAGATGCCTTAAATAAGGTTGTTGCATGTGGCATCTCGTTACGCCAGAATGGTTACCCAAATGGCATAGTCTCCTACAATGTCAATGAAGTGTTAAAGTAATATTCACAAGGATCTTCTGAACCTGTAAGCACTGTACCAAAGAAGGATGTTGTCATTGTAATACTTTGTTGTAAAGTTAAACGATTTCTTACCCAGGATAGTGTCACACCCCTCCCCTCCTATCCTTCCTTTGTTTCTACAAAAATCATACCTGCAACAGAGATTTGAATTTGGCGGTTTAGAGTATTGAATAGAAGATAATCAAAGAAACTTAAAAATTTTTAGCAATGAAGGCTCAGGAGTAAGCAAAAATAGTCAATTTGCTGGCACGAACCAGGAGGCTGGAGTCGCTTTAATACAATTATGGGATATGAATTCGAATCAGTCCAGTCAAGCACTTCTTTGTGGGACAAATTAAACGTTTTCCTGAAAGTGCTTTTTTGGTTTGTTTACGTATTCGGCAGTTTCGTGGTTTGTCTCCACATACATGTATAGTTTTCTCCTTATCACCGCGATCCATTCAAAATCGAGTCCTTTTGTAAAGTCACTGTGTCTTACTTGGATATAAGAGCCGCATGATCAAAGTGAGCTGGATTCTTATCGTCTGCAATGTTTTGTCCCGTTGTCCATTTGCAGAAACTTGTCAAAGTACTTTCAGCATGACTGCTGATTGCGAGACCAGTCTATTTGAAAGCGGGAAATAGGCAATGAGTTCCACAAACTTCTGGGCGTGCTGTGAGGTATACACAAAAAGAGCTCTTCCTTTTAAATAAATAGATAAAATTTGTGTACCTAATGCAAAATCATGACTGCGGTATTCTTCTGCTTTATCGGCATGGCAAAAACAAAATTGATATTATAATCAGCTTTGGAGCACCTATATTGCAGAGACGATTCGTCAATGAAAGAGTGATTGTTTACACAACCGCTTAGTCAGAATAGGGTTTAGGTTTAATCTGTGTAGGCATAGTGGGAAGAGGATTCAGTGTTCTTCTAAGAAGACCCGTAGTTCACACGGTGATTCCCGTACCCCGCGACCTATGGGGGCTGAGTTTGTTGGTCATCTACATCCCCTCCTTCCAAAGATTTGTCTTTTTCATCATGAAACCAAGATTCGATTTGACTTCAAGTTAATATGTAGTCTCCCGAATTAAAGCAAAGCATTTTTGCTAGACTATAAAACTTAAAGACTTGAGCACTTTCTCTCCTAAGACTAATCCATAGAATTTACCCTGTCTCACGCCAGACGAATTTACTCGTTCACGGGGACCCGCTGCGTCAAGAATAAAAAGGTTCCCTTTAATCTTTCTCTCTTAAGAATGACACATTTAGATTTTGATCTGTCCAACTCCAGACGATCTCGCTCTTGTTCAGGGCCTCTTCAGGCGTGAAAGTGTTTTAATGAAGAGATTATAAGTATACCTCCCCCCCCCCCTCCTTCTCGCAAAGCCCTCTGTTGCATCACGATAATTCCAGTTGACAAGTGACTGCCGTTGTCTCTCAAACATACCATGTCTCCTTCTAGAATCAGTAGCTTATGGATGATGTACTTGATGTTGGCTCCGATGGAAGCATCTGCCAGAAGTCCGTGTGCCTGAAAATAGAATATCGTCTTGAGACCAATGCGCTTGGTAACGGACAGTTTTGTCTCAGTTTTCGGGCACAATTGTTCCCAGGGTGCAATGCCGTTTCCTTAAAAGAAAACCTGTTCTTTACATAACTCCTCAAGCGGTCCAAAACGGCTTATGTTCCTTTTCACTATTCATTTAAAATCATCTTTTATGATTGGCTCATAATTTTCACATATTTCTTGGCTTGTTATTGATAGAGGTCTTGATGTTTCCAAACATTTCTTTCTTGGAACGCTTAAAGCTAACGCAACTGATTTCTGGGGCGTTTTCGATGTTTCCCGCCGAGATTATTCACAATGTGCATCATTCGGCGTAGTTTCTTAGCTTGATCGATTCAATTGAGAATTACCAGGATAACCTTTAGAGGGCAGTAAAGATCAACTTGATAATTCCAATTCAGTTCTCAAGTCATTCGGTCCGCTGTCCCTTAATTAATTATCCGTTATTCGCATCTTTCCTCAATTTAATTTCTCTTACAACGTTGACGATCGTCGGCACATATTTCTTAATCTGTTGAACTCCATAAAACCTTGTCATCACTTTTTCAACAACAATCATGGATTCGATAGTTCGCTGGCGACTCAAGTCCGATGAGCGACGGAACACACTCTGTGGTCCATTTGAATAATAAGAATGTTGAAATCTCGATGTTCCTGAAAAAAAGGAAATAATTTTTTCAACTTCATGTACTGAACAAAAGAAAAGGTTCATTGTTATTAAAGGATCGTCATTTTCGGTGAGGAGGGAACTTTGATCAAAAATCATGTGGCACTGTATTTCTAACTTTTAAGAAAAAGTTTTGGATGAAACTTCTGTTTTATAACCGGTTGTAATATTCCGCGTTCCGAAGCCGCACAAACACTGCCATATCTCGAGTTCTCGAGTCTCGAGTCTCGAGTTCTACGACGGCCACAGAAACATGCATGAGAAAACTTACTGACTTAACATGCATTAGCTCTTCATATGGATTCGCAGACTTATGAAATCGCAGTCAATACCTTGCACTCCACACCACTCGTCAGATCTTTCTTCCTTTGTCATAGCTTTCCGTAGAGCCTGCTGTGGCGTCAAGGATCTTCTGTGGATCACATGGGCTCGAGATTTGTTCTTTTCCAGTCTCAAACGGTCAGGCAACGGGTGAACCATAAAAAGATCTTTTGGAGTGCGAATCATTCCTTGCTGTGGGAGAAAGGGAGACCGGCAAGAAAACATGCATGATTAAGCAGTCACGCATTAGTGGAAAGGTTCGTTGTGTATTTCGTAAAATTTCATGCTAAAACGTGAAAATGCGTCGACTGTTGATTTGATATTTCGGACCGAGGCTTAAAGAAAACGAACAAAAATCGCTTAGGTTATGACATGGGCGGTGGGTATCACAAACTGGCTCAGGACATACACTTCATTGCTAGTGAAAAAATTCAATAGTAAAGTAATGAACGTTCAGTATCTTCATACAGTCTGACTGATATTAATATTGTTTGCAAGGCATTGCTCTGGGCGAGCTCCGTTTGCTGGGACATAAATAATACCACTTATGTTTGGGATATTTTGGCCAACATGAATTGTATAAAATTCAGCATGGTAACCTAGGAAATACCCAAATATAAAAGACATGATCCCAGCAAAAATGAGGGGACACACGCCATCCACAAGAAAGTAAAAAGTAGGGAGGTTGGGGAGGGAAAATTGATTTGACTCTGTTGACTCAGCTTCTGCCTAGTTTGCACACATGGTGAATGATCTAGAAAAAATCCCGGATGACAGAAATACCCAAACTGCAACATGGGTAATAACTAACTAAGCATGTCACACTCAGCATACATCCATTTATTTCCTCTGGGCAATAAATTTCTTTTCTTGAGCCTTTTTATTTGATTTTTGTGGCGTGGAGACAAGCCAAGGGAAAAGTCCTGCAAACGAGACTGAATTTTTACTCTGTCAGTCAAGATAATTTTAATTTTGCCTTCATATGAGGTTTCTGACATAGTTAGCAATCAATTTACTTCAAACGCATTGTGCCTTGAATTGCCGGGATTTTATTTGTCTAGGGATGAGTCAACATTAAGCAAGGATTCTCTCCGGCTATTGTTCGATACATCTTTTTTCACTGGCGGAGAGCCGATCACGCGACCTACAAATCACTTTCTTAAAAAAAAAACCTCTGCCCATCTGACAGGTGTTTTGACCGTATAATATATATATTTAGGCAAGCCTAAAAGCGATGCTACAACTGAATTTCATCTCGTTTTTGGCACTGATATTTCGCCTCTTTTCTCGTGCTCCCAGTCGATCTCATTCACCTTGAGCATCCCTTACTCGTCGCCTGCATACTATCCTTTTTCTCTTCCCTTCTTTTCTCGTTGCACGAACATATATTATTATATTGTAAGCCAGTGCGCATTACTGAAACGATCGCGTCTTCGACGGAAGGAACTCCGCTATGAATGTTATGCTCATGCAAAGCAATATATTCACCCTCTTTTGTGAAATAATGGCAGACCGTTTCCCTAATACGCCAGAGAATGGTTTGATTGTCACAATAAATAAAATTGGAAAATCGTCTCTTTTCAATAAAATCGACCTTCAAAAAATTTCCTTACCAGTCCATCGCAGTTACTGATAGCGACCATGCTTTTCTTTACTTGTGGCGCCGGTAGCAGCTGACCAAGATAATGACAGTTCTCGATATTATAATGAAATTCCGAAGAACCGTTACCGCGAATCTCCATCTCAAAATGAGGCGAAAATAACTCATCATTCAAGGTAACGTTCAAATGAAACTCTCCACCGAACGCTGACAATTTGAAGAAGACA
>OX421448.1:15903300-15913300 GCA_949126865.1 Montipora capitata | reverse complement strand
GGCTTTCAATCTTGACCTGTAAAAGGTCTCTCCTTGGAAGAGAGACGGGAAAATATGCAGACTCAGTTCGCTGGTGAACAGAAATAGACTATTTATACCGCGGTCTTATTAACGGGTGCTCGTGAATAGAGTTGGAAAAAAACAATAGCAAACAATATATTTGTTGTTATCTCTGTCCTTAGTGCATGAACACAATTCAAATTGAATATTGTGGCCGTTGGGTTTTTAAAATAACGATTATAGAGGACTATGCATGATAACGAGTGAGCTTAAGTTCTGATTTTTCCGAGCAGCCACTTCATCCACTTCATCCTTTTCCCATGTTTAATACCGACTTTAATTTGCGTTGTAGGATCTAAGATTGCACTTATGAGAAACGGTTTATGGTATTATGCATTATTCGATACCTTGCCTGCACTACACCCGGAGAATAGTTTCAAACATATTTTTCTGGGAAAAAAAAAGAAAATGCATAAAATGATTTGATTTTCTCACCGTACTCCGCAGACGGATGTCCAAAAATTGCCTCTCTTTCGTCATCTGTTAACAAGTGGTGGATATCCTGCTTACCGGGACAGAAACAACGATTGCCAACATGTATCTTTAAAATGGAAGGTCAGAAAAATAGAACTGTAGAATAAATATTATACCTGGTATGGTTTGGCACTTGAGAACTTCATGAGACTTAGAATTGTGCAAACTACCAACGGACTTGGACGCTTCATTTTGAACGAGTTTCTGTTTGAGAGAGAGAGAGAGCTCCTTATTCTTCGAAGAAGAGTCTTAAAATGCCCCTTTCGTGCAAAAAACAGAGATAATGTATACATACAATGACCGTTAACTTTTGGGTTAAAGCTGTTATATTGTCAAAAGAAGGCGGTGCTTTGAAATATTGATTTTCTCGCTTGGTTGAGTTAATTTCAAATACATTTTCTAGGGTATTGTATCACTAGCTTACTTGAAGGTTAAAAAAGGCCTTCGAATACGGAAGTTCAGGTTGTGTAACCACCGAGCAGGCTCTTCCACGGCAAAACGGGAAAGAAAAGGCTTTTCTTTTGCCCTTTGCCTCTCTCGCTTTCCCTGCGAATCTTAATTTTGTTGATTGAAGCGGCGGCGGGAAGGTAAATTGCTCTGATTAGTTATTGATGCACGAAAATCCATAAACTTGAACTGAATTTTTAGAGGGTCGAGTGGGACTGTAATTGACTTCGAGCAGGTCTCCAGGATCGATCTCAGTTGTCCAACTACCTGTGTTCTTTTAGCATGCATTACCGCTGCTCACTTTGCTGGCAGCCCCAATTCCATAGCTGTTAATTTGATAAGGTGATAATTTGTCGTTGGACCAGAACCACAATAAGTAAAAGGCCTTCCACTCAACTCCAACAGCCTTAATTTGGGCAAGGAGCCCCATCGCCACCGTGTTTAGGAATAATTTTTCAAGTTTTACTATTAAAGTGATTTGTGACCATTTGTATTCGTAAAGCTTCACAACTTTACCGTAGCAATTTGTAGCATGATTTTTTATCTCCCCTTTTATACCAAGTGAAAGCTAAATTTCAGCCAGATAATCGTGACACTGATCTCTATGATTTTGTTGAGTAACATCATGAAAACATGGTGTTGCGAAGGTAAATTTAGCCCATAATCGTGAGTAGAATTTGTTTGAGTACCGATCTGTGCCCAGGCAACAGTAAAGGTGAAGGTAAAGGTCCTTATTTTACGAAGGTAACACGTGACAGTCAACTAGAGTTACTGATGAACTTGTGGCCCTCTGTGCGCACCTTTTACTCCCCCAAACTCCCCCCCCTTTCCCCTAGAAGCAGGGTTAGCGTTAACCATCGTTAAATGCCATGGAAACCTATAAGTTTTGATACCTCTTAACTAACTCACCAGGCTTCGAGCAACCGGCCCCTGATCGTTTGCTGTAATCTTACTTATCATATCTCTCAGATAGTAGGCGTGCTGTGATTGACTTTTTTAGCGGGCCGTATTCTACAGTACGGCCCACTGTACAGCCCGCTAAAATTAAAATTTCGATGAAAAAATCTCTAGCAAGTTTTTCATGTCGTTTCTGTTACATAAACTTGTAAAAATGTTTGAATCTTGCGAGAAACTATTTCAAACGGCCAAGAAGATTTAGTTTTTCGGATTCTGACACGACAATTTATGTGGCAGTTGAACCTTCCGCTCGACTTCGACTAGTTTCCTTGCCCGTGCTCCGGATTAACCTCAGATATAAGATATAATAAATATCTTACTAACCTCGTTTTTTTCCCGTTGGTAAGAGGTATATACGAACTTTTATACACAATGATTGGTTTTTGTGATATCTGGAATTATCACGGTTGAGGCAAGTGGAACCAACCGCACAGGTGGGGAGGGCCGAGGTAATCTCAATTTGCCGAGACTTTCATTTTTCGGATACTACAAAAATCGAATTGAATTATTGTTTCCTTGTACGTTTTAAATATCGTTGCTTAAAGAGACTTAACAAGGAGAAAATTGATTCGCTATGATGTTGCTTCCGCGGAAACCCGCCACACCTTTGAAAATCATGCATTTCGCACATGAAATAGATTTGTGAATTATCTGCTAGCATATTCACTATTCTGTAGGTTGTGTTGATTTCCAGAATTAACTGTAGGCTCTTATTCAATGAGAAGGCAGACGGTATAATAATGCAGTGTAGAAGTCAGTTGAATGTAATTGCTGCTACTTTCAAAATCGTCTTCGACGCCCTAACTGAATTGCCAAACGCGATCAGTTGTACTCCGCTTGGCAAGCAGAGGCGTGTTCTGGTAGGTTATAAAGAAAAGATCGTGAAGGTTCAGAGGGGTCAGATGGGAAATTCGGCTCTCCACTGTTACCCCTCGCTATCACTGGCCATATTGTAAAATTTGTTTTTATAAAAAATATGGTTTCTCCCAGTAAAACAATCTCAACCAGCCTTCTTTTAGTCTTCTTTTAAACAAGTTTTTTGAAAAATTGGAAGTCATATCTTTTTTATTCAAAGCAATCAACAATACTCTTCACAATATAATATACTGGCTGGGCCATTTATTCTCCGTCATTGTCTGTGCTGCAGATCACCTTGAAAGGAAAACAAAAAAAAAAATTTTATAAGCCAGTCATCTACTTTTTCAGCTTCTTTCTTCTCTTGAAAGAAGCCGAGTTGATCAGTTGGTTTCAAACATACAAGGAAGGACAAGGATATCGTCTTTTCATTACTATGTGCTCCAAAGGCATCCTTAAGTTCATCTTTATCATGGCTTTTAGTTTCTGACAAATAGGTAAAATTCACCTAAAGCATTTTTTGGTTGGCCACTCCATTAGCGCCAAAACATAACAATAAATTAGGCAAACTGGTCGCGAGTACGAATGGAACAGACAATCGGAACTTTCCCTTTGATGGCGATATATCCCATATTTCATTCCGGAAAATCATGCTCCTTACCCAGAGTTTCAGCAATTTTGATCGAAAAGAAGCCTCAACTCGGCGGGCATAATTGCATGCTACATCTCTTAAACTGATCTCCAGGCCTCTTTTTCTCGCAGAATTGATCACCAACTGCCGACTCATCGTCCTCACGGAAACACACAGCAGTTATTACTTCTATGCCTGTGGTCATAGAGACAAATTAAAATGAAGAATTAATCTCGGATACATAATATTTATTCCACGCTCATCTTTTCCAAACAAACAAAGAATGTTTGAAACAAATCATTGCGACTGTAATGTTCGTCAAATGAACGCAGCAAAAACTTCCAGAATGGCCACTCCTTGCGTTACCGCTCTCCAAATCACGTGAACGGAAATAACATGTGACGGCTAACACTAGAAACGTCAGCTTTCAAATTTCTCTACGGTCGTCAATTTACTATATCATCCCAATTAATAAACCAAATTCTGTGTTTCACTTCCAGACCGACGCAGCACTGCAGTTTCTTTAGAATCGAAACTAAACCTCTTTAGCAACAATATTATCTTGCTTAGTATTAATGCTTCTCACTTCAAGCGCATTGATGTCACCTCACTATCATCTTGAGTGATTTTTTTCTTCCTTTTTATAGATTTGAGTAATTTATATGTACATTTGTATATGTGGATATTCTGTTTGAATTGAAGTTAAGAAACTATGTTTTGCCCCTCCTTACAAATGTAAAAATCTCATTTTGCCGCAATACTGAAACGTGTGATTGACTCTAAACATAGGTAAAAAGAGGAACTCTATGGGCCAGTTATTTAAACAAAGTCTAAATTAAGCCGCGGCTTAAGACAATTAGTGGACCTCCAAATCTGTTTATAAGCGGTATATTTTAAGTAGATAAATTGCTGTCTAGTTTGGAATGCAAACCTTCTTGTTATCATCAGCAGCAGACAATATTAAGATATGACTGTTGGCAATATTGAAAATGGCTTAGAACGCGGTTTTGTTAAACATTGTCTAAACAATGTTTTAATAATCGACCCCATAAGTTTTCGGTCAGTCACCAGCGGGAAAACTCTCAGTTCTCCGAAACTTGGCTGCGGTTCGATTGCGTCGATTATTTATTATGTTGATTGTTATTGTTCTAACCTTCACCACATGACACGGAACACCCCTGCGAGGAAATGATCCATTTCGTTTTGAGCTGTTCACTTGATTGAGCGGCGCCATCGAGTTCTTGCTTGACTTTATCAATTACGCGGAAGCGGTCTGGGAAGTCACTATCTGCAGAGGAACCATCATCTTTATCATCAACTGTGATGGTGGCCGTGGGTTGGGTACTGGGGGGTGAGCCGGACTTTGTTGAGATTGGCTGGATTGACTTTGCCCCTGGAGTGGGTTGAGGCTCCGGTTTGTTGCCTTGGTTACGGTCTCCAGAGCAACTGGATCCGTCACCATTACACACTCCACACCTATCTACTCTCGCTCTGGAATCTACAGTGCCATCACATCCAACCATCTGACGGAAAAAACAACTAAAGTGAACAATAATAAGAATCAGAAAAATCAATTTAAGGTCCCCACTGTATATTTAAAAGGGCCAACCTTTGGGCTCCTTGAGTTGTAACCACAACGACTATAGATTTCTAGCTATCCCCTCTATTTGGTTCGCCCCACGCGATTTTTTTTTAGTCAATCATGCATGTTTTGCCACGCAATCGAGAGAGACCCTTCTCCAAGTCTCCCTCGGCCTTTCATTCCTTTCCCCAGCTCGACTGACATAGAGGAAAACATTGTATTTTCCACTTTTTGGTGAAATTTAGCAGCCCTCTTTTTGTGTTGAGCTCTTTCAAGATACTTTCGTTTAATATTTTTTCCCCCCATGGGTGTTATGTCCTTGCTTTGTTTTGGTCCTGAATTTTTACTGTCTTCGTTTTCTTAACACCTCAGTGCCATGTCTTTTTTTGTACACTATCTATTTTAGTGAATTCTGTGCAAGCTCTTTTTTTAAAAAAAGTTACAAAATTCTTCGCAAATGCCAAAGCAGCATACGGTACTCATATACCTATGCCATAGCACAGCTATTCAAGAGAACATATTTTCTGCTTTAGCTCCGCAACAAATAAATCGCGCAACCTCGATCAAATGCCTCTTGGCTGAATAATCGAGACCATAGATCACTTCGGAAAATACCATAATACTCCTTCTCTTCTTTTTCCCCCCAAATTTTGCATAAGCATTGCTTTTGTTTTCTCTTGGGACCATAAAGTCCCAAGAGAAACTGGAAACAATGCTTATGCAAAATTTGGGGGGACAAACAGAACAGAATAGAAAGATTGTGTTTCACGTTTTAGGAATGCAGTAGATAGACGATAGCCATAGTTTTCTATTATTCCAAGGTCGTTGATTGGTTGTCAGCCACAGCTAAAGGGAAATTAAAGATGAAATAATACTAACAAGATTCAATACCGTGACGTACGGAAAGCATAGCTTACGATATCTAGGTCCACTTCTCTGGTAAAATTAGATAAGAAAGTCAGGGATTCGGAATTTTTAAATAGGTTTAAAGCTAAAATCAGAAAATTAGATCAAGTTGGTATGATGGAAGATACCGGTAATTGTAAAAATTGTACACTATGCAGTAGTTAAATAATAATCCTAAAAAGTGGGAATTATGGGATCTAGGATTTTATTCATGGATGATAATAGTGGGTTGGGAGGGGATTAGTCTTCAACCTTTGGTTTTAAGAAAGCATGGGTTTATGGGATACTGATAAGTCGAGATTTTTTTAGGGAACTAGTTTAAAAAACAGCGAATTTTAACGTTTATTACTAATAATTAATATTTTGGATCAGATTAATATATTTCTTCTTAACTTTTAATTCACTGGTAGTTAGGTGTCCCCAATTAGTTTACGGATAATTATGTAAGCTAGATCTACCTGACACATTAATAAAGTTATTGATTGATTGATCGAAACACGGCAGAAATAAGGGATTTTTCAGGGTTTTATGACTCGCAGAAGCCTCTCCTTTCCTTTGACTTCGGACTTTCATTCCCAAGACCGAAACGTTAATTCTCCTAACTAGTACCATACATTTCTTTGTTGGGTAGGCATGAGAATTTGGTGTTATATCAAAATCAAACCTCTTAAGCTGATAATACTTTTCATTCTCAATACCTGCCTGATTGACATTTCATTGAAATTATGATGAGAATTTACATACTGATCACTCCTGGAGATCAAAGGGTTACGATCACGGGCAAACCATGACAGAGAGTTGGTACTTGAATCGCTAACCTTGCATTGTCCGTTGATGCAAACACCACTGTTGGGTATGTCAGAACATGGAGTCCCGTCCCTAACGCTTCCAAACGTTGTGGTCTGTCCGTCAGTGGTCGCGCAACTCAAAACACACTTTGGAGAATCTTTAAAAAAAGCGCATAAAAATAATCATTCATGGTCAACTCTTCTGACTTAACGTAAAACACCATATTTTTTCAATCACGCGGCGCTTCGACCTCAGCATGACCGAAACTATGCTTGGAATGTACGTCAACTAACGAGAGGATATTTAGTATTTTGCGAGTCTTCTTTTTTTCATTAAATAAATTCTCTCTTATATGGAAACAAGAAATACTTTCAGGCAGCGAACGTTGAGAACAGCTCAGGGGTGTACTTTTCTTTCAAGGCTCCCTTAAAAGGAGGGAGAGAATCAATGCTTTTGAATTAGTTCTCCCCCCGCCCCCTTTCCAGTTTATTCATTTGCCTGCAATCCCCAGTAAACCCGAGTTATTCAATCTCCGTTTGAATACAACTTGTCAGTTTGGCTAAACTCTTCAGTCATAAAGCGGATGCATCTTTGGGTGGGCAGCCTGTGCTGACTGATCGCAAGAAGGTAAATTATTCAGTAGTCTCTAAAGAGACTACGGTATTTTTTCGTTGAGGAGTGAAACACAAAAATTTGGTTTTATCAAGTTGATAAATATGTTATTTCCCGGATGGGAGGTCCGGATGGCGAAAAAGTGTAACCTCGGTCTTGAAAATGCTGACCGACTGAGCGAGGATGGCACAGTCGGTTAGTGCGCGGCCTTGGTGCAAGAGGTCCTGAGTTCGATTCCCGGATCTCACATCCTTGTTTCGACTTCTTTCCGTTCTGTGTAAAACGGAGCACTGATGGCGAGGGGAAGTAAAATGAGCGCACCGTCGACCTCAGGTTTGTCAGTTGAATTACCGTTACGAGTTATCGACGTTAAATATGGTTGCTTTACTTTACTTTTTAAAGACCGAGGTTACAGGTTTTCGCTATACGGACCGACCCTTAGCTGGTAAATAACTTATTTATATTTTCAAACTAACTTTTGTATGTAAACGGATGCTGTGTAAAAAAAGGGAATTTAAGGTCAAGGACAAAAACTCTCAGAGCGATACCTTGCCCGTGGGCAAACGGGGAAAATCCGGAACGCAAGAAGAACCAACTAGATTGCACGGTTCGATACCCTCCCCCCTCGGAATAAAAATAATGGTACTTAACAACCGTGAGCTTACGTTTCCTTGTTAGCACGGTTTGTCAAAAAAAATCCCTCTGACGAAGCAATATTGCCCGAAAAGTCAACTCATAACCTTTCTTACTTTCAAGTCGTTTGAGAAAATGCATTTTTCAAATTCTTCAATACGAGCTTGTTTTTTGCTCGATCGAGTAATCATCATATGTATACCGCCATACCTTGAGAAAAGGACGGATCATAAATCCAGTCAAACGGTCCCCCATCAAATTCAACGTGCCTCTTGTTTACACATTGTTTCATCCTTGGGTGTTCAGAATTTGGTCGACATTTCTACAAGTGAGACTCGGGATTAGGTAATAAGATTAGAATTAGGGCCCGTCCACACTAATACGTTTCGAAAACCTCCGTTTTCGAGCCCAAGTGCCACACACATTCAGTTAAGGATTTGAGCGCATAAAGGGCACACTGACTTAGCCCCTTTCATTGAGAACAAGTTTTACTATCTTGTTTATGTTGTTGGGTGACATTTGAACGCTGTCCAGTGAAACACCGTCAAGCATTTCCTTGTCTTCTTTGCTTCGTACAGTCGGCAACCAGGCCCGCGGTTTCTGTTGGGGCGCTTTCCGTTTGTCAGAACTGACCAGCCGGGCTTGTTAGTTTGCAGAGAAAATGCAACAATTTGAAGGAAAACTTGCGTGCTAATCCCTCGTATTCTTCCGTAGGAGTATATATTATCCTCGAAGTGTGTTAATTTGATGGCGTTGTAGATTTAGTTCTTCCAATTATGCTCCGTACGTCTGAGCAGTAAGTTCTGTCAATGGAAAGCGCCCTTAGCCTTATTCACGCGCGACTGTCCCGAACGACGAGTTGACGCAAGCCGCCAGAAACACAAGCAAAGGCTGGTCTCCACGCGCTTTCCTGGTAACTTTAAAATTGACAAAATTCCTTATTCCACGGTGCATACCGGGACACTGAAAAACGCAGACTGCAGACTGTGCAGACCGTCTGTAAAATGAAAATTCGGTTATCCTGAATTAGGCCTAAATAACATTCAGGTTAGCCTGTTTACGGTTAGCTCTCAATAATAGTGAGGGTAACACCATATTTTACCCCTGGTCTGCAAGGTCTGCAGTCTGCGTTTTAGCGTGACCGGTGGATACCTAAGTAAAGGCTGCCAGCACTCTGTGCTTAGTCAGGTCTTTTCTCGCGTGATTGGCAAAAGATAGTCTATTCTTTACCTTGTAACAATATCTGTATTCAGTTCCTTTTCCTTCACATAGGCTTCCTCCACGTCGTGGCCTGCAATCGTCACAAATAATACCGCTGTTAGTTTCTCTCTGAGAGATATGTCTTCCGGATAAAGAATGAGTTCGAATTAAAGTTCAGGGGAGCCGAAAGGAGATTACTTCACACCCGTCTCGCTTGCGTTGTAAGAAATTTATCGGGGAAGTTCATGTTTATTAAACATTATCATAATTTGCATCTTGAGGGTTTTCTTAAAGTGTCCCTGTGATAACAAAAATCTCTTCCTTTATTACTTCAGATTTTGAAATTATTTTTGCTTAACACCAGACTGGCAAATTTTTGAGCTTTGATTTTTTTCCAAAGGCCGTTTACTTTGAGTGTAAGTTTTATATTACTCACGTTCAAAACTGACCGATTGAATCTCAGAGGGTTGGATCCACGGAAAAGTGACGTCAAAGGCTCACTAGCTTAAAATTTCAGCGTGTGAATGCAGCCTATTATATATGAAAAACGCGAGTTTAAAAGTCTGAAAGCTCAAAACTCCCGTGCTGCACATTAATTATGCGGTGTAAACGCGCATTGCATTCTTAAACTAGTGAGTCTTTGACGTCATTTCCTCCTCGATCCAGCTCTCTCAAGAACTTAAAGTTAGTAATGGCGGACCACTGAATAGGACAATTCCAAGGCTTAAAACTTTGGCAGCTTAGTGTTTAGTCAACATAGTTTTGAAATCCAAAGAAAAGTGAGAATTGATATTTTGAACACAAGGGTACTTAAAAGAATATTGGACATCGCCTTAGGAATTACTACCAGTAAT
>OX421448.1:15895800-15898300 GCA_949126865.1 Montipora capitata | reverse complement strand
TCACGCTTTTTAATAAACAACTGTCCACCGGTTTCCTTTTGTCAAGGTCGTTTCTCATAAACCAGAAGCTTGATATCCATAATGACGTCAAGGAAGATACTATCGACGTCATTATACAGCAACTGTATTGCGCATGTGAGGAAATGCATTGTTGAAACCTTACTTGTGCGCTGTTTCATGAGCCATGGTAAATGCTGTCCCCAGTCCTGTGTCTTTACTCAGAGTGCAACTACTTCCAGGAGTACACATTCCCTTCAAATCGGCTAAGCCTATACCGAGAAAAAGTAAAAAAAAAAAAAGTAAATTAAGTATTTTACTGCATGAAGTCATAAAATTTATTTGCCCCTTAAGTGTGAAATTCGACAATTTCTCACCCAGTATAGTTCCACATCCCTCTCCTTCATTCTGTCCTTTGTTTCTACAAAAGTTGTACCTGCAAGAGAGATTTAGAAGTTTGAAGGCGTATTAAAGGATACAAAGCGGAGAGAGAGAAACGGGGGCCTGGCCGGGCTAGTTGAGGAGTCGTTAAATTCAGTGCGTTTACTCGGCATTGGTTGAAAGATTACTCAGTTCAGGACAAACCTTTGAGATAGGACGCAGCTCTTTACAACCTCTAATTCCATTGGATCTCTTTAGGACGCAGCTCTATTGTTTCTAGGGTTAGGGTCCATCGTTGATTGGTTGTTTGTTTTGGTCCATTGCTTTCTGAGCCAATACCGAGAGCCGTTAAAATAACTACGTACCTTTGTCTTTGCTTTTGCCGATGTTGCCAACACTCGAGTTTTCATTACAGCAAATGATGCTAAGTCCACACCCCCAAAAACAATTAGTGAACTTAAGCAACGACAAAGGAATGGCAACGAAAAAGAGGATGTCACGAAAAAAAATATAATTTAGTGTTTTTGTAACCACTTTGCGGTTAGTCCAGCTTTTTGATATAAAAGAGTTAAGCCAGTTATCCATGACATGAAGAGAAACTGACATGAACAGCGTCAAAGTTGTGGGACAGAAAAGAATTCATTTTCACGTGCGGATGTTTTCCACAAACCACTTGCCTTTAACAAAACGTTCTAAACTGTTGATTTTTCCATTTTAAAATTTATGGCATAGCATAGGGAAAGTGAATTTGATAGGGATTCATGTGCATCATTTTCTGGCACCAAATTTCCATATATCTTTCCTTTGTCACAGCTTTGAAACAACTCTAGCGAGTCCTTTTAACAATTTTAAATCAGTCTTACTTTGAAATCAGAGCCGCATGATCAAAATGAGCTGGATCGCTATCTTCTCCGACATTTTGTCCAACTGTCCAGTTACAGAAGTTTGTCAAAAGAGTGCCAGCATGATTGTGGAGGACAAGACCACCCTGTATTTGAAGCAAGACAAATGAGACCACAAAAAAGCGTGGACTTTGTTGTCCGAGCCACAAGAAATAAAAAGATTAACCCTAAGTACGGCTAAATGGGAAACTATGTGCTTGGCAACGGACGAAAGGATACCAACGAGCTCCTTAAGTGCGCACAACTTTGCGGAGCCCGCAGACCATCGGGATACATTGTCCATTCAGGATCTAAATAAATGACCAATGAGAAGAGCAATGTTACGGAGGTCGTAGGTGCGAATTCTCCATCGACCGTCGCCAAGCAACTGGTTTCCCATCTTCGCCTCGGAGCTGCATTTGAAAATTTGTGGACGGCTACTGTAAATGCTTGTGGTGAGATTGGTGTCATTTAGCTCCTCTTGTTTGTTTACCAGGCAAACACATATTACACCATTGTTTTCTGCTTCTTTGTTTGACCAAGTTATCCTCTAAAATGCTGTTACGGAAAGGGTGTGAACAACAAAGAGGTTTTCCAGGTTGCACTCAGTACTGTTTATCGCTTAACCAGTTTTTGAACAACTCAACCTTCCTTTATTATCATGCATACATGTTTTTGTAAAAAAAAAACCCCATACCCTGTTCTGTCAATAGAATACCAGTTAGCAAAAATGCCGTCTCAGTCGTGGTAGTATGGCTTAACGATTGTCATCCTAACCAAGTTTAATGGCTCAGCTCCGTCGTGTCTCCTACAGCTCCACGTTGAAGCATCCGGGCTGCTAATCGGAAAGTCATCGGTTCGACTCCTAAAAGTAGCATTCGGCATTTTTCTCGAACACCCCCGAGTCAAAATCGATAAAAACACATCTGGCCATTAATTTACCGATGTTATCACATCAGATTCTATCTTTAACACGACACCTGCAAAGACTTTGTTGTTGTTGTAAACGTACCATGTCTTCATCGGTTAGAATAAGTAGTTTGCTGATAATATACTTGATGTTAGCTCCAATAGAGGCATCTGCTAGAAGTCCGTGGGCCTAAAAAAGCAAAACATCCTGATTTTAAATCACAATAGAGCGAGTTTCAATCGAGTGTCGTAAAACCAAAACCAAAGTAATTACTTTGGTCAATCAAAAAGGACGGAGACAATATTAATCCAGTAAACCAATCAAAACTCGA
>OX421448.1:15888300-15890800 GCA_949126865.1 Montipora capitata | reverse complement strand
AGTCGCATTCAAGTCCGGACTTTTTCCAGGCTTAGAATCATTTCAGGACGCTGTCTGTCCTCAACGAATGCTCAGAATTGGAAATCCACATAAAGGTCAACCTGGAGTTAAGACACTCGCACTCCATTCGAATCTGCTTTATTCATTGATTTATCCCTTCCCATAACTACAAGGATACCTTTCATTAATTATAGGTTGCGGGAATAGAGAAAAATTTGGGGGCTCGTAAAATGTTTTAACGAGAAGGGGGCTTTTTAAAGTGTTATGCATGACGGAGGGTGGGGCCTTGAAGCAAATAATATTTTTTGACTTAATGCTTACCAGTCCATCGCAGTTACTGACAGCCACCTTGCTTTTATTTGCATGTTTTGGAAGGAGCTGACCAAGATAATGACAGTGCTCGATATCGTAATGAAATTCCGAGCTGCCCTTGCCACGCACCTCTGTCTTAAAATGAGGCGAGAATAACTCATCATTAAGGGTAACGTTCAAATGGTACTCTTGTCCGAAAGCAGACAGTTTGAAAAAGACAGACTCCTTGGAAGATCCACCGATATCTCTCTTACGGCGAACATTGCCATGAGCCAGGTCTCGCGACAAGAATCTTCCATTCGCGTTAACTTGGACTGGATAACTTATTTCATACTCTGGAGCTGTAGGTTAAAAATGATAAGAAAATGTCATCATGAAAATGATGCCATCAATATTTCAGTGTCCATTTTTCTTGTTCTCCTTAATTAAGTTCGAAGGTCTCGCCTTTGAAACGACTGTACACAAAGGGAAACGAACCTAGAAAGGCGACGACGTCTACGCGGAGAACGCCAGAAAACAATCGGTTTAGGCCCCGTTCATACGTATCCGTCGAATCCGGCATGCAACTTTTTTAATCCGCTCTCCAGGGAGAAAAGTTTTGAATCCGCAAAGAATTTGAAATCGTGTGGACGGTCAAATCCGGACACTTTCAGACCGATGACGTTACAAACTCAGATCAAGTCTTTATCGGGTAAATATTCAACAATCGCACGCCTTATGGCGCATGCTCTGTTGACAATAATAGCAGAGGAGTCCTGGATACTAGAGCGAAAGCGGATATGTGTGGACGGGCAAACGTCAACCTCGTTCCCAGCGTCTCTCTTTTCTACCTCCTCTGCCAACGCCAAAGAGACCCTGGGAACGAGGTTACTGGATACGTGTGGACTTGAAAAATTTGAATTCGCAAAGAAATTCATAACTCAATGGCATTTTGTCAAAGATAGATGTGATATTGACGTGACATTATTTGGCCACCGCGCAGTTGGTTGAGCACTGGGCTGCTATGCGGGAGGCCGTGAGTTCGACTCCAGCCGGACCAACACTCAGGGTTTCAAAATAACTGAGGAGAAAGTGCTGCCTTTATAATGACACCCGCAAATGGTTAGACTTTCAACTTTTCTTCGGATAAGGACCATAAACCATAGGCCCTGTCTCGCAGATATCTTCCAGATTCATAAGTTCCCTGTGGGACGTTAAAGAAACCACACACTAATCGAGAAGAGTAGGGGCTGAATTTCCCGGTGTTGTCCTTTGTGAGCGTATGGATGGGTGGGTATAGCAGGTCAACATCAGCTGAATCAGCTGCCAAAACTTCAACCCGCTTGAACAAATAAATAACAAAGAAACAAGCAACATATGCATAGCATATGTAATGAACCCAACGAAACCGTCTCAATTGAATGCACTCATACGAGGAGTGCCGGACCGTGGTTGTTTCCGTTAACACCGTAATGATTAGTTTTCAAGTCAGAGATTTGCATTTTGTGCAATTTCTACTGTGTGATTACGCAAGAGGAGAGATTGAAAGAAAAATTCGCTGCTTTATTTAAAATTTGAGATTCATACCAACAGAAATTCAGTTCCACAAAACCCGTGTCTGAATGAAATTGAGGTTATTCATGCTTCTCGTTCAAGCCTGATGACATTGTTTGGATATTGGTGAACAAATTTTATTTAACAGGGGAGTCTCAAAAGCTGTTCACCTTAGAACATGCCGAAACTCTTTTCACGCTTGGAAATTAACCCTGTTATTTAGCTAATTGGAAACTTATCAAATGCATGCTGTTAAAAACTGTAACCTTTATTACGTGCCAAGAATTTATTGGCAAGAATTGAAGTTTGACGGGTAGCAGGCTTCTAAGTCTATCTCTGTGGGAGAGAAGGAGGGGGCGGACTTTGAACCAGAGATCAAGTATTGGCTTGCAAAATATAACTGCGCATGCAATATGCCGGTTGGTGACCAAATTATATTTTTTTAACAAAAGACTGCCGAGGATCGACCATACAAAAAAAATGAAATTGTTTGAGTCCAGCTGTCCTCTCCTCACCTTTTTCCACTTGCTTTAAGATCGCCTTGATTTGTGAAAAGAAAGAACCGCTTTTTGACATTATGCAATCTCCGATAACTGTGTGAGTTAGTTTCAAATTTCAGTCAGAAAAAAGGTTTTCATAGCCAAAAAACAAAGGT
>OX421448.1:15855800-15883300 GCA_949126865.1 Montipora capitata | reverse complement strand
GATAGTTGATGATAGTCGATGATAGTTAAGCTCTCAAACTATCAACGGCTATTATACACCGTTTGATCAGGGCTTAAGGCGGAGGTTCCCTGTCACAACCCTTGTTCATAAATTCTGTGGAACGTCAAAGAACCCACACACACTATTCGAGAAGAGTAGGGAATGGAGTTCCCAATGTTGTGGTCTATCTCTGCAAGCCTGTGGTCGGCCAGGATGGATTTGCTTGAAGGGCTTCTGGGCGAATGAGATCACAAAAACACATACAGCCAAAAGTCAGGCAAATTTACTGGATGCTGGAGCCTCCACTAAGAACCACTAAGAACCATGATAGTCGATGGCCGTTTTCACCGGCCGCAGGAGGCTAAGTTACGCCAGGCGGCAGCGGGAACGAGAATGAAATCATTTTACCCCCCCCCCCCCCCCCATCACACCGCGCACTCGCTAGGCGCGTGACTGAGACGACTGGGGATGATCCAGCCACTGATATGATCAACTTTGCTCAACGTGGGAGGATGACGAAAGCATGAAAGGCATGCGAACGCGCGTGCAAACTCTATCCCACGTGAAGAAGTCACGCGCGAAAGCAAACCAGTTTCCGTGCTTGTCACTGTGGCACGTATCTTGCCCTTGCAGGAAAAACAAAAAAATAGGTGCACAATGCATACTTGGGGTCTTATGCTTAGTTTCTCGTACCCAGATCTCCCACGGTCATACGGAAGGGAGATCTGATAAAGTTCGATTTCGAGCATGCTCATTGCCAGTGAGGCCCGAAATACGGGCTTTTCTATCACTGCGCATGTTCGTACTCTCTGTTGTGATTTTGGGTGATTTTGCGAAATAAACATGGATTTCGAGAGTATTCTTGAAGAGATTCTTTTGGGTAGAGGACAAGAAAACCTTAAACTTAAGGCGAAACAGAAAGAAGCGCTACAGGCGATTGTTTTTGAACGGTCGAGATTGTTTAATTGTCGGAGCAACTGCAGAATCACTGCAACGAACGCTTAGGCTTAATCAATAAACGAGTGCTATCAGAGTTAGTGGGTGCTATTTTCTTCACACGATCTCGTGCAAAGTGTTGTTAGCCAAACCGTAAATTGAAAGCTAAAATGTTAAAGAGTGCTGAAACTTAATCACTGTAGCGAGCACTATTTTCTTGACACGATCTCGTGAAAAATGTAGTCAATCTAACCATAAAATTCACAATTGATCACTACTTAATTTGCGAGTCACGCTTTAAGAACGAGAAATACTGTTTTGAATAAATTACATACTTCAACTAGAATTTATTATATAAACTCTTGTTCTTAGGCCATCGTAGCTTGATTAAGAAAATAACACAAACAGCGGTGATAAACATTGTATTCCAACGCATTTTTATAAAACTTGACGTTTCGTATGCTAGTCAACACACATTTTCAAAAGTGACCGTTATTAGTTTCTGAGTACCGCGTAGCAAGCTACGCAGAAATTTATTCGAGTGGCAGGGTACGTGGAGCTTTCGTCGGTACCATTTACACAAACGTCGCAAATTTTTAAAATGATATTCCCCAACTGTAAAGCTTTCCCGGCGTCGGAAAAAAACAAAACTTTCCTCCGCACAACTGGCATATATTCAAAACAGCACATGAGCTTGCGAAAACCAAACCTTCACTAAGTGCCCCGCGAAATAAGCCAATCGGAGCGTAGATAGCATTGCCGCAACCTTTTTTTAGTAGCCAATGAAAAATGGTGTACTGTCGAACTTTACCAGATCTCACATTTCCAGTGACAGAGTGAGATCTGGGTACGAGATTAGCTTAGTTTAACTCCATTGGGCCCTTATAGAATTTGGTACTGCGGTGTCACTTTTACCATGCGTCATTGGTTCAAAATTTGGCATAACAGTGCAGCACTGAAATGGATTCCTTGAGTATGCTTCAAATTTCAGGACCTCTTCAGAGTCTTACAGTTTTGACTCGCTGCTAATCTTTCTCTTCTTGCCATTTGCACAGTTAAGACAACTGTTGTTGCTCACTACACCATCTCTATCAGTTATTTAGTAGTAACAGAAGCACTAGAATGGCTAAGAAACAAGCAGGGCACTGTCATAAATTCATATGACCCTATAAGAAAATGCTGAAATACAACTATAATTCCAAGATGAATCATCAGTAGACAGAATGGATAGAAAAGTAAGAAGCTTTCATCTTAACAAACAAAGAAGCTTTAACTATGGTCAAATAGATGTTGCAATAAGTCGTGCTAAAACATTACAAGGTATCTACGCTCTTGGAAAAATTGAACAAAAGCATGTTAGAGCAAATCGTGAAGTACATGAAGAATATGAAAGATTAACAAATACAGTATGGTATCCTTGGTCCGCGACTTTTCCGAACATGATGTTATAATTATTTCCTCGTAACTAAAACACCACCAAAGACAAATGTGTCCGATGATTATTCTTAATCTCGGCGGAATTCATGATCAAGTTTGTTGACAGGTGTGTTAATTTGTCTTTCTAGAAAGTCTCTACTTTTGCGGCTCCTTAACTTCCATGGTTATGTTTACTTGGCTTGTGTAAAGATAAAACGCAACGGGAACACGTGTCTTTTTGCAGAACAGATTTACAAATAAACTAATTTCTGCGGTTGGGAACGAATTTGCTGCAGGGTTTTAAACTTTGAAAATCAAACCCATGAAGTTGAACACATTTTTAACAACCTTTATTTTTAAAAATACAACTTTTAAACAATCATGAATAACATAAACACGAGAGTTACAAAAATCACTGTACTGCTATAAAACGCGAACAAAAGAAAAATAGCGACTGATTAGTAGCTACAGTTACCGGCTAAAGGTCGCTATACAAAGTACATTCAAACCTCGAAGTGACAAACTGACTGACAATCAAGATCTGCCTCTGACTTAGGGGTCTGTATGCATACAATGCATAAGACCCCCAAAACTAGTCAATGATTGCGCGACTGTGCATAAACACTTCAGAATGCCTATCATCATTCAGGCTGAACGCTGAGTCATTTTAATCAATCGACCATGTCCAATATTTGTGACTGATTATTAGGGTTGATAAACTGGTATTATTTTGTGACACAAGAAAGCCTGTTGACTCGGGATTCTCTCCAGTGAGTTCTCTTTAGAATATCAAGGCTACAACAGAAGAACGACTTTTTAAATAAGGTTTAGACAAGAAATCAATAATTGGTTTTGAGATCGCATCTGGTATATTTGTCTGGAGCCGCAGCGAGAAATTCTTGACAAAAACAACTTCAAGATCAAGATGGATGTTCAAACGCCAACGAGTAAACTACAAGAGCGAGTAACTTGTCCGGTATGTACCAAAGTTTACACAAAATCCAAAGAACTTCCTTGCTCTCATGTCTTCTGTTTAGACTGTCTCGTAAACTGCGAGAGTGAAGGCGAGAACACGGATGAAATGCAAGTTAACTTGAAGTGTCCACTCTGCAAGATTGAAGTCGAACTTCCAAATGTTGGTTCGTTTGCGACTATGCCAGACTGTTCCTTGGTGAAAAATGTGATTGATATGATGGCCTTAAAAGAGGGCAGCGTTCCGAGCGTACCTTGTGGCAACTGTGATGAGAAAAGCGAAGAAGGGCGATTTTGTTTTAATTGCAACAAGATCTGGTGTCAACATTGCTTGAAGGCACACAATGCTCTGAAAGAGAATATGAAACATCGCGTTCTTCCAATCAGACAATTTCAAGATACGGACTTTGAGGATGTCTTAAAGCTTTCTACACCACCTTCTCACCATCCTAGAGTTCTCGCCGAACAAACTCAGAATTGCAATCAGGATATAACTGCAACAGAAGAAATAAACGACATTGCGTCTAGGCTTACGGCTGCTAAACAATCATTGGATGAAATTTCTAAATGCATTCAACGACTCGAGGAGACATCCCGCTTACTTCATTATCGTTCTAGAGTCAATAAAGAACAGATGATAGCATCAGTTCAGTCGCTAGTCTCAAGTCTGCGTGTGAAAGAGCGCGAGGCTTTAAATGATGAGGAAAAAACGACTAAAAAATCCCAAGAAGAATTGCGCAAACAAATCGTTGAATTGCGGGAGAGCCTGAGAAAGAGGGAGGGAATCGTCTCACAAATTGATTGTCTTGTCCGACGCTGAGAGGGTGCAGAACTTGTGCAGAGCATATCATTGGTGGATGAACTATTCGCAAACCTCCCTGATGCACAGAGCTTGGGTTTGCCGACATTAGCGACTGACTGGAAAACTGTCACTACCTTCGTGGAAAACAAGCAAATTTCTGAGAGCCTTCAGCAATCAGGGATTGGCTGCATCTCCACTAAGAGGACCACAACGGACGCAAACCAATGCACAGTAAAATGGTTTGAGACGGCAAAGGCGGGACTGGAGGCACAAATCGAAGTGACTACGCGGAATTCTGAGGGTGAGCAGTGTTATTGTCCGGGGGACTACTTTACCGTACGGTTAATATCAGCACAAGATCGAAACATTGCCATCGAAACGAAAATAGGTGACAAGAAAAATGGCAACTTCGTGATTTCCTTTGTTCCGACTCAAGCTGGGGAATATTCGCCGATCGTTCAGGTGAACGGAGACACCATCAGGTCGTTTTCATCGGTTAAAATCCGGGAACGATCTTTTGCACTTGTGGGCTGTTTAAAAAGCTTCAAGTTACCATGGGGAATTGCTACGAATTCCTGGAACCACATTATAATCACTGAAATGGCCAACTACTGCATTACTGTTTTGAATGAAAAGGGAGATCTTCTCGGTTCTTTTGGACAAGGGGTTTTGAAAAAGCCAACAGGCATTTGCATCGATGAAAAAGACAGGATTTATGTAGCAAACAGAGGGAATAACAAGATTATACTGTTTGGTCCCAGAGGAGAATACATCACAGCCATTCATAACGGCGATTCTCTCAACGAGCCGCGTGGAATATTTCTAGATACACAAGGAAATCTTGTTGTTTGTGACACAGGAAATCAATGCATCCAGGTTATGTCTCCCAACGGAAGCCTTTTGAGGACAATTGGCAAGGGTCGACTGCCCAAGCCAGTTGATTGTTTGTGCCACGAAGGCAAAGTCTTCGTGTCCGATAACCATTTTCATTTAGTGAAGGTTTACAATATTGCAGATGGGAGATTTTTGTATGAATTTGGCAGAAACGAGACTGTGGATGCCGAATTGAATGAACCTACTGGAGTTGCCCTGGACAAAACAGGTAATATTCTAATTTGTTGTGGCGGCACATCCAATAAGTCTCACAGAGTTCATGTGTACACTTTGGATGGCCAACTTATGAGAATATTTGGAGGCAATTTGTGTGGAGAAGAACTAGGACAATTCAACCTACCTTGTGCTGTGACTGTTTTACAAAACGGTCGCATTGTGATTTGCGATTTTAAGAACTGGCGTTTACAAATCTTTGAATAGAGTGGTTTTCAATTGAGTGTCATAAAACGACGACCTTACAAACTCTTCCTGACAGTGCTTATTATTTGTTTCACTGACCAATGAGTGTTTGGCAAGATTAAAACAAACCTTATTTCCCCGTCCCCCCACCCCAAGGAAGCTCATAATATGGGCAGTAAACCGTTTCAATTTCATTACTGCATTTTAATTGATGTCAAAGTGAAATGTCGTTCGCTTTCCAGAAATTTCCATCGAGGGATGGCATTGTTCGCTAACCCAATAAAAAATGCACGAGCCTTTGTTTTTGTTCTATGTGCCAATTAATGTTTTTATGTTTACAGTTGAGTTATGTTTTCGCGTGCGTTTTGTTTTCCAGGTCATACGAAAGTCCCTGTAATTACTCTGACCATTCACAACAGACGCAAACAGTGCTATGAACCAATCAGAATTCGTAGCAATTAATGTTACTTCCTCAAAGCGCGGGAAAATGCTTGCGCGCAAGTCGCGATTGGCTTTGGTTTTGCTTCCGATTGGTTTAAAAAGCGACACGATATTTTTAAGCCAATCATAAAGCGTAGTAATTACATTTGAGTAATTACTTTCGACTCTCATTCAAAAACCACTCTAGAATGTTTTCAGTCTGTAAGTAATCAGTTGGATGAGAACTTGACTTTGATGCGGACGTTCCTGGCATCAATTTTCACTGCCTGAGGGGAAAGTGCTGCCGTATTTGTAATGACATCTGGAGATGGTTAGACTTTCTTGTCTTTTCGGGTAAGGCCTCGTCTCTTGTTGATAATTCACTGATCAATTCGAAACTTCAACATCCCTGAGGCCCTGTTAGGGGTTTTAGGAATAAGGAATAAGTGGGCAAATAATTAAAGGGTAAGGGATCACGGACAAAATGATTTTTGGGATAAAGCATAGGTGAAATAATTTTAGGAATAATAATATACAATCATGCAAAAATCTCAACATGCTGATTGGCTGAGAGCACGTCAATTAACCCTAAATAGAGTGCAGAAAAGTGAATTTAGTGCAGATAGTTGAAATTAGTGCAATAAAGGTGAAATTTCTCCATGTGTAATGGTAATAAGTACTCGCAAGATTTTTCGTTATTTTTTATAGCCTGAAAATTTTATTCGTGTTCATTTATTCCAAATTGCACTGGTACACACACTAAAGGAGATCGCTAACGAAATTATTGTAACACATATAAATGAAAGGTGTTACAATTGAACCCACTGGGAACTCGGAAAAATCCGAGCCCCAGATGGGATTCGAACCCACGTGATCTAGTACGGATGCTCTAACCACTGAGCTACTGGAGACGCTATGGTGAGCAAGGGTGAAATGTGGGTATTTGACTCGAGCTGAATCACGCAGCCACAGAGTCAAATATCGACTGACAGCATAGCTCATAACTGCATCGCGCAGTCACATTGAGAGCATCATTGAACGATGCTGCCAACCAACCACCAAAGTGTTTAAAACATTCTCTCATTTTCGAAATTATTGTAGGTTCCCTATTTATCATAGACCACCATACTTCGTTTGTACTTTATTCTCTTTTTCTGGGTATTTTTATCGCCCCTGACCACTCTAAGGGATGCTGTTAATAATTCTTACACAAAAAAACATAACTTAATTATCTTGTCGGAATCGTGTCGGTTGCGTGACAATAGTTAAGCCATTTTGATAATGTCGTTTTGAAGTGTTAAGTGATGTGTGAATTGAGATCAGAAGAGAGGGAGTTGTCTCAAGAAGGGAGCGGTTGAAAAGAGAGAAGAAGGAGAAAATCTTGTAATACGAGGGAGATCAATAAATCGTTTTTAAAAATTGTGACAGTGTTGGATAACTTTGGAGGCATTCCCAACAATCTCTTTCACTGACAATTAATTATTCTGAAACTTGTGCTGTGTTTCTCTGTCATTAGTGTAAAAAATTGAACTGGCAGAGTTACTTTTAGGAATCATAATCCTGGCACTTTTTGGGATAAAGGAAATCTTAATTTCTTAGAGTCACAAGAGTAAGAGATAACTAGACCGCCCCTAAGAAGGCCTCATCCCTCCCCGGGCAATCCCCCGGGTATTTGAACTTTTGAAAACTGGATCATTTAAATACTCCACCTACTCGCAGCTTTGGAAAATACACAAAAATCCCCTCTTCATCTAGCCGTTAAAGTCTACATGATGATAAGCAGTTACTTAATAAACTAGAAGTAATGGTGCGTTGCGAAGTGCGGGTGGCTTTTTTGGGGGTGAAGCCTGTTTCTGTTTATTAGGAAGCCTTGTCAGGACCCCAATGAGCAGGAACGTAGAACTTCGTTATATTTATGTAACGGCGTTTTCACAGACTGAGTTATTTTTAGATGGATTTTCCCGCGAAACGAGACCTTTCCGACCAATCATATGCCCCGCATAAGTAATCATTACCCTTGGGATTAAGAATGACCAATCGTGTGGACCGAAATTTATCGTAAAACTTAGGTAAAAATAGCTCAGTCTGTGCATAGACCCGGTATGGGAGTTATACGCTCTGAGTCATGGGGTCCTGGCCTTGAATAATCTTTTAGCAAATTTGACACACGTAGGGATTTATGTCACCCGAAATACGCCCGAAAAGTTTCGTGAGTTTCAAGAAACGGGTCGACATGTGGACACCAGCAGCGAGGGTCCATTCAGTTTTTGTAAACGTTTGCAACAAAACCGGAAGTCCGTGATCCGCTTACCTGGTTCGGAACCAGACCTATATCGTAAATTTCTGATGGATAAATATTTTCTTTGGAAGACAAGCCAATTGTCTGGACGCCAGACTCGAGCCTGGGATTCACTGAAATGTCCTCTCGACCACCATGATGTTTACTAGTGAAGCCTTAATAATTTACTCGCTAAATATTTAGCCTATAAACCCTTCCTAAACGCAAACGAAAGAAAGAAATATTATAATTATTTAATAACACGCTCTGAGTCTCCAAATCTGTGAGTACTTTAATCTTGATTTTTTCCGAGGTATTTCACTTTGTTTCAAAGATAAAATGATGAAATAAGCACAGCAAGTGTCTTTCACCCTTAATTGGCAGAACATTAACATTTATGGGGTTTGCGCGCTAATTCCTTGGTCCTCGTGTGCGTGATGAAAAAGTTCGTTTGATCTGCGTTCACCAGATATCATAGCAGACGCAACATTGTCTCCACACCCCGTCCTCCTATAAGATTGATCTTTATGCTGTCGAACGAAGGTGATAGACATACAGTAGTTTAATTTAAATGTCATATTTGCGAGACTGCAGTCGCTGTCCCCAAAGCAATGAAACGCCGCGGAGGTTGCAGCTTTCTGTGAATTCATTCGCCAAACTAAGGGAAGAACTATAACATGTTCTGTGTGCATACACTTGTACACGGAACCCAAACAGCTGCCATGTTTGCACATCTTTTGCCTTGAGTGTCTAAACAATTTGGCAACGCTCCCCAGGGCAAGATTAAATGACCTACTATTTGCCAAGAAGTCTTGGCAAATAGTAGGTCATTTAATCTTGCCTTGGAGAGCGTTGCCAAATTCTTCCAATGGAAGAATGGAAGCTCTGCCGAGTTGCTTCTACGTAAAAAATCTGCTCGATATTTTGGCCATTAGAGAGTGCAATACTTCAAAGGTGACTTGAGGAAATAGTGATGAGAAACGCGACGAAATCTCGTGCTGTTTCCATTGCTGCAAGTTTTGGTGCAAGGATTGTTTGAACGCTCATAATATTTTGAAGGAAAACAGAGAACATCGTTTTCTTTCGCTGAAGGACTTTCAAGATTAGACTTTGAGGATGTTCTCAAGCGTCCAGCGTTTTGTCAGAAGGAACCAATAAAAGAGAATTTCTTAAATTTTTCTGCAAAGTGTGTAAAATTCCCGCGTGTCAGAATTGTGTGATCGTGGAACACAATAAACACGACGTGGAATGTTTGAAAGTTTGCGCAAGAACTACAAAGGAGGTTATCACTTCTAAGCTTCGAAGGTTAACGCAATCTTGTCGAGAATTTTCTGATTCCATTCAAAAGTTGGAAGACACGTCTCGACTGTTTAAACGTTGCGCACAGTTATCGATAAACGAAATACACGAAACGGCAAATTGGCTCATTGTTGCCGGACATACAGCAGCAGAAAGCAACGAAGGTAGAAAATGAAACGACGGTGTTGGTTGAAAGCAACAGAAAAAGGATTACCATGTTTGTAAAAAACGAAGAAATGACACGAAGACGACTCAGTGTTAGAGAAGCTTTCTCGAGCCAATGCTCAATTGAAGGAAAGGGGGAAGCTCTGGTTGGACAGAAAGCTCGGAGTGAACTGATCACACGGAATTTCCTGGAAGAATGCCACCACTGCGCATGCCCGGGGGATTACCAAGGGCACACAACGAGCACATTAAGCCAAAAGCCTTCGAGATACGATTCTAGGCTCCTTATAATATAAAGACTGTCTAAAGAGATGTTTTTGTCGCCAAGAAGAAAACTTTAGGGCATGATCTCTTCGTTTCAGAAATTTCTAGCTGAACGTTACGTTCTAACAACTTCCATCCGAGCCATTTGCACATCGGAAACTGCTAGGTAACCTTTTCAGCCTTTTCAAGTAACAAAATTGCAAAAATACCCCTTCCAAAACATAAGGGACTACTTTTTCTCTGGTTGCGAATCTTTTTAGTGATGTTTTAGTAAAAAAAAAATAATGTCAAAGCACAAGGAAGGATTACGTTTTTGCAAACCTTGGCCGTGAAGCACTTATATTTGAACAAACGTAACTGATTAGAGTGTAATGTAAAGTGCTAGTTTTCTACCCATATGAACCAGGCCTCTTTGCGTTATGCATTTTTGCGTTATGCCTCTTTCCCTGATGGCCATTTGCAGAATCGGCTTGTTGCCATTCAGTTTTGGATTGATGCATTCACGATTTGGACGATTTTATTGATCATTGAATTTTGTCATAGATATACCTCCATAACACTCTAATCAGTTAAGTCTATTGAAATACACTATGAATAATAGGGGATACATACACCATGGCCTACGCAGGTAAGTACGTCATGTATCCCTTATTATTATGTATTTAAATATAAGGTATTTATAGCGTATTTAATAATTAGTCCTATATACCAATGTATACTCTCATATACCCTTGTATGCCCCTATATATCCATGTATACCCTTATATACCACTATATACCCATGTATGCCTTATATACTCATGTATACCCTTGTATAATCTTATATACCACTATATACCCACGTATACCCTTATATACCATTATGTCGGCCCCTAAACCATATGTGACAAATGCCACACCTACTCACAGCTCCAAACCGCCCTTGTCAATATAGCGTAAGAATTAGATGGCTTATATATTCAAGGGAAAAGTCATTTTATCAGAAAGCACTGGAGTCGCAGATTACAAAGTGTACGGACGCGCCCTGCTTAAGGTAACACACATACAGGCATAAGCTTTATTTCATCTCGAATTTCCGAATAACTACAGGAGCTAATATCTTGGACACATTACATTTACGGCTTAAATACATAGCATGTACAGATACCAAGTAAATACATAATATTTAAAGATATATTCATTAAAAAGAAAAGCCGCTGTACAAAATGCGGCCCTGGATTCTCATTTAAAACCAGTAAACTCATAGGTAGGGATAAAATCAGGTAGCGCATTCCGCAACTGAGCTGATACGTAAGAAAAAAGAGAACTAAGACTATAACTGATTGTTCCAGGTTTATTGAGGAACAGAATGTAATTTCCGCGAATATCATGCATAAGAAGGGGACGGGAGAGGAAACGTATTTTTCATATAAGCAGAAAAACCCTTTTTTCAAAAAAGCAAAACAAGAAAAACATACTTTTATCAAGTCATACGAGCAAATTTTGAATGCGCTTATTGCATAGAGATGTAGAGCTTGACTTTCGTGGTAAGACAACAGGTACTCTGCAAATATAAATATTGTTATTACCTTATTTACATTATTATACCGTTTCTTTGACACGAGAATTACAGCTAAATGAAAGCACAACTTTGTCGCAAATTTTTTATGATAAAAACTTGTTCAGAAATGCAAAATCTAAGTTAACAGCACACACCAGGCCTACTCCTGAGTATCTGGCTAGAAATCATTTCCTATGGCCGCGCTTCAGCCATTCGATGAGGGCCAGTCTTGCCTTGCTCATGCCCAAAAAGAATTCTGGGTAATTCTGCCAGTTCATGACAAGGGAAGACTCCCGATTCTCATTTCATAGTGTTTTCATAAGTGTCGGGCCACCCAGTCCTACCAGCAAAATACCTCATCGATTGAAGGTTTTAGCTTTCAAAACTTGCCCAGATTGTGTCAGTAGGTCCTGGAGTTCGTCCACAGAAAGGCCAGAGAGACAACTTCACTCGTGAACCGCCATCTTTACAACAGAGCATTTTCTGCATGAAATCATCTCTCGCCTCTGTCTGAGACAAGACCAGACACGCACGGTTCTTACGTTACGTTTATGCCTATAAAATCAACTGAAAAGTCAATTGCTGGTTTAAAAAAAAATAAAATAAAATAAAAAAACCAGCCTGTTAATATTTTTGGGGGTAGGCTAGGTATGGAAGAGACAGAACATTTGCGCATGCGCTGACGTAATGTTTGAACAAGAGAGAAAAACGCAGTACCTCCAGACACCGGCGCTGGAGCGTCGTACCAAACGAGTCATCCCGGGATTTCGGCCCGTGCGATCGCTTTTGGACGCAGTTGGCCCTTCGCTGCTTTCTGCTACCGACCTTGCCTCCCGGTACGGCATTGAGGGAGAGATATGTCGGCCCCTAAACCATATGTGCCAAATCCCACGCCTACTCACAGCTCCAAACCGCCCTTGTCAATATAACGTAAGAATTAGATGGCTTATATATTCAAGAGAAAAGTCATTTTATCTGTCATATGGTAAGCACTGGAGTCGCAGATCACAAAGTGTACGCACGCGCCCTGCTTAAGGTAACACACATACAGGCATAAGCTTTATTTCATCTCGAATTTCCGAATAACTACGGGAGCTAATATCTTGGAGACATTATATTTACGGCTTAGATACATAGCATGTACAGCTACCGAGTAAATACATAATATTTAAAGATATATTCATTAAAAAGAAAAGCCGCTGTACAAAATGCGGCCCTGGATTCTCATTTAAAACCAGTAAACTCATAGGTAGGGATAAAATCAGGTAGCGCATTCCGCAACTGAGCTGATACGTAAGAAAAAAGAGAACTAAGACTATAACTGATTGTTCCAGGTTTATTGAGGGACAGAATGTAATTTCCGCGAATATCATGCATAAGAAGGGGAAGGGAGAGGAAACGTATTTTTCATATAAGCAGAAAAACCCTTTTTTCAAAAAAAACACAACAAGAAAAACATACTTTTATCAAGTCATACGAGCAAATTTTGAATGCGCTTATTGTATAGAGATGTAGAGCTTGACTTTCGTGGTAAGACAACAGGTAATCTGCAAATATAAATATTGTTATTCCCTTATTTACATTATTATACCGTTTCTTTGACACGAGAATTACAGCGAAATGAAAGCACAACTTTGTCGCCAATTTTTTATGATAAAAACTTGTTCAGAAATGCAAAATCTAAGTTAACAGCACACACCAGGCCTACTCCTGAGTATCTGGCTAGAAATCATTTCCTATGGCCGCGCTTCAGCCATTCGATGAGCGCCAGTCTTGCCTCGCTCATGCCCAAAAAGAATTCTGGGTAATTCTGCCAGTTCATGACAAGGGAAGACTCCCGATTCTCATTTCATAGTGTTTTCATAAGTGTCGGGCCACCCAGTCCTACCAGCAAAATACCTCATCGATTGAAGGTTTTAGCTTTCAAAACTTGCCCAGATTGTGTCAGTAGGTCCTGGAGTTCGTCCACAGAAAGGCCAGAGAAACAACTTCACTCGTGAACCGCCATCTTTACAACAGAGCATTTTCTGCATGAAATCATCTCTCGCCTCTGTCTGAGACAAGACCAGACACGCACGGTTCTTACGTTACGTTTATGCCTATAAAATCAACTGAAAAGTCAATTGCTGGTTAAAAAAAAAATAAAAAAAAAAAAAAAAAACCAGCCTGTTAATTTTTTTTGGGGTAGGCTAGGTATGGAAGAGACAGAACATTTGCGCATGCGCTGACGTAATGTTTGAACAAGAGAGAAAAACGCAGTACCTCCAGACACCGGCGCTGGAGGGTCGTACCAAACGAATCATCCCGGGATTTCGGCCCGTGCGATCGCTTTTGGACGCAGTTGGCCCTTCGCTGCTTTCTGCTACCGACCTTGCCTCCCGGTACGGCATTGAGGGAGAGATATGTCGGCCCCTAAACCATATGTGACAAATCCCACGCCTACTCACAGCTCCAAACCGTCCTTGTCAATATAGCGTAAGAATTAGATGGCTTATATATTCAAGAGAAAAGTCATTTTATCTGTCATATGGTAAGCACTGGAGTCGCAGATCACAAAGTGTACGCACGCGCCCTGCTTAAGGTAACACACATACAGGCATAAGCTTTATTTCATCTCGAATTTCCGAATAACTACAGGAGCTAATATCTTGGAGACATTACATTTACGGCTTAGATACATAGCATGTACAGCTACCGAGTAAATACATAATATTTAAAGATATATTCATTAAAAAGAAAAGCCGCTGTACAAAATGCGGCCCTGGATTCTCATTTAAAACCAGTAAACTCATAGGTAGGGATAAAATCAGGTAGCGCATTCCGCAACTGAGCTGATACGTAAGAAAAAAGAGAACTAAGACTATAACTGATTGTTCCAGGTTTATTGAGGGACAGAATGTAATTTCCGCGAATATCATGCATAAGAAGGGGACGGGAGAGGAAACGTATTTTTCATATAAGCAGAAAAACCCTTTTTTCAAAAAAACACAACAAGAAAAACATACTTTTATCAAGTCATACGAGCAAATTTTGAATGCGCTTATTGTATAGAGATGTAGAGCTTGACTTTCGTGGTAAGACAACAGGTAATCTGCAAATATAAATATTGTTATTCCCTTATTTACATTATTATACCGTTTCTTTGACACGAGAATTACAGCGAAATGAAAGCACAACTTTGTCGCAAATTTTTTATGATAAAAACTTGTTCAGAAATGCAAAATCTAAGTTAACAGCACACACCAGGCCTACTCCTGAGTATATGGCTAGAAATCATTTCCTATGGCCGCGCTTCAGCCATTCGATGAGGGCCAGTCTTGCCTCGCTCATGCCCAAAAAGAATTCTGGGTAATTCTGCCAGTTCATGACAAGGGAAGACTCCCGATTCTCATTTCATAGTGTTTTCATAAGTGTCGGGCCACCCAGTCCTACCAGCAAAATACCTCATCGATTAAAGGTTTTAGCTTTCAAAACTTGCCCAGATTGTGTCAGTAGGTCCTGGAGTTCGTCCACAGAAAGGCCAGAGAAACAACTTCACTCGTGAACCGCCATCTTTACAACAGAGCATTTTCTGCATGAAATCATTTCTCGCCTCTGTCTGAGACAAGACCAGACACGCACGGTTCTTACGTTACGTTTATGCCTATAAAATCAACTGAAAAGTCAATTGCTGGTTAAAAAAAAAAAAAATAAAATAAAAAAAACCAGCCTGTTAATTTTTTTTGGGGTAGGCTAGGTATGGAAGAGACAGAACATTTGCGCATGCGCTGACGTAATGTTTGAACAAGAGAGAAAAACGCAGTACCTCCAGACACCGGCGCTGGAGCGTCGTACCAAACGAGTCATCCCGGGATTTCGGCCCGTGCGATCGCTTTTGGACGCAGTTGGCCCTTCGCTGCTTTCTGCTACCGACCTTGCCTCCCGGTACGGCATTGAGGGAGAGATATGTCGGCCCCTAAACCATATGTGACAAATCCCACGCCTACTCACAGCTCCAAACCGCCCTTGTCAATATAGCGTAAGAATTAGATGGCTTATATATTCAAGAGAAAAGTCATTTTATCTGTCATATGGTAAGCACTGGAGTCGCAGATCACAAAGTGTACGCACGCGCCCTGCTTAAGGTAACACACATACAGGCATAAGCTTTATATCATCTCGAATTTCCGAATAACTACAGGAGCTAATATCTTGGAGACATTACATTTACGGCTTAGATACATAGCATGTACAGCTACCGAGTAAATACATAATATTTAAAGATATATTCATTAAAAAGAAAAGCCGCTGTACAAAATGCGGCCCTGGATTCTCATTTAAAACCAGTAAACTCATAGGTAGGGATAAAATCAGGTAGCGCATTCCGCAACTGAGCTGATACGTAAGAAAAAAGAGAACTAAGACTATAACTGATTGTTCCAGGTTTATTGAGGGACAGAATGTAATTTCCGCGAATATCATGCATAAGAAGGGGACGGGAGAGGAAACGTATTTTTCATATAAGCAGAAAAACCCTTTTTTCAAAAAAACAGAACAAGAAAAACATACTTTTATCAAGTCATACGAGCAAATTTTGAATGCGCTTATTGCATAGAGATGTAGAGCTTGACTTTCGTGGTAAGACAACAGGTAATCTGCAAATATAAATATTGTTATTCCCTTATTTACATTATTATACCGTTTCTTTGACACGAGAATTACAGCGAAATGAAAGCACAACTTTGTCGCAAATTTTTTATGATAAAAACTTGTTCAGAAATGCAAAATCTAAGTTAACAGCACACACCAGGCCTACTCCTGAGTATCTGGCTAGAAATCATTTCCTATGGCCGCGCTTCAGCCATTCGATGAGGGCCAGTCTTGCCTTGCTCATGCCCAAAAAGAATTCTGGGTAATTCTGCCAGTTCATGACAAGGGAAGACTCCCGATTCTCATTTCATAGTGTTTTCATAAGTGTCGGGCCACCCAGTCCTACCAGCAAAATACCTCATCGATTGAAGGTTTTAGCTTTCAAAACTTGCCCAGATTGTGTCAGTAGGTCCTGGAGTTCGTCCAAAGAAAGGCCAGAGAGACAACTTCACTCGTGAACCGCCATCTTTACAACAGAGCATTTTCTGTATGAAATCATCTCTCGCCTCTGTCTGAGACAAGACCAGACACGCACGGTTCTTACGTTACGTTTATGCCTATAAAATCAACTGAAAAGTCAATTGCTGGTTAAAAAAAAAATAAAAAAAAATAAAAAAACCAGCCTGTTAATTTTTTTTGGGGTAGGCTAGGTATGGAAGAGACAGAACATTTGCGCATGCGCTGACGTAATGTTTGAACAAGAGAGAAAACGCAGTACCTCCAGACACCGGCGCTGGAGCGTCGTACCAAACGAGTCATCCCGGGATTTCGGCCCGTGCGATCGCTTTTGGACGCAGTTGGCCCTTCGCTGCTTTCTGCTACCGACCTTGCCTCCCGGTACGGCATTGAGGGAGAGATATGTCGGCCCCTAAACCATATGTGACAAATCCCACGCCTACTCACAGCTCCAAACCGTCCTTGTCAATATAGCGTAAGAATTAGATGGCTTATATATTCAAGAGAAAAGTCATTTTATCTGTCATATGGTAAGCACTGGAGTCGCAGATCACAAAGTGTACGCACGCGCCCTGCTTAAGGTAACACACATACAGGCATAAGCTTTATTTCATCTCGAATTTCCGAATAACTACAGGGGCTAATATCTTGGAGACATTACATTTACGGCTTAGATACATAGCATGTACAGCTACCGAGTAAATACATAATATTTAAAGATATATTCATTAAAAAGAAAAGCCGCTGTACAAAATGCGGCCCTGGATTCTCATTTAAAACCAGTAAACTCATAGGTAGGGATAAAATCAGGTAGCGCATTCCGCAACTGAGCTGATACGTAAGAAAAAAGAGAACTAAGACTATAACTGATTGTTCCAGGTTTATTGAGGGACAGAATGTAATTTCCGCGAATATCATGCATAAGAAGGGGACGGGAGAGGAAACGTATTTTTCATATAAGCAGAAAAACCCTTTTTTCAAAAAAACAGAACAAGAAAAACATACTTTTATCAAGTCATACGAGCAAATTTTGAATGCGCTTATTGTATAGAGATGTAGAGCTTGACTTTCGTGGTAAGACAACAGGTAATCTGCAAATATAAATATTGTTATTCCCTTATTTACATTATTATACCGTTTCTTTGACACGAGAATTACAGCGAAATGAAAGCACAACTTTGTCGCCAATTTTTTATGATAAAAACTTGTTCAGAAATGCAAAATCTAAGTTAACAGCACACACCAGGCCTACTCCTGAGTATCTGGCTAGAAATCATTTCCTATGGCCGCGCTTCAGCCATTCGATGACTCCCGATTCTCATTTCATAGTGTTTTCATAAGTGTCGGGCCACCCAGTCCTACCAGCAAAATACCTCATCGATTGAAGGTTTTAGCTTTCAAAACTTGCCCAGATTGTGTCAGTAGGTCCTGGAGTTCGTCCACAGAAAGGCCAGAGACAACTTCACTCGTGAACCGCCATCTTTACAACAGAGCATTTTCTGCATGAAATCATCTCTCGCCTCTGTTTTCTTTCAGAGGCTTGCCTTTACCCACATTCTAGCTTAATGATGCCAGCCTGGTGGCTTCTGTAGACGAAAATGGCCTCAAAGGGCACTTATAAAATGTTTACCTACCAGAAATTTGAGCCAACTCGCTCGCTCCCTGTCGGAACACAAACGGTTGACATTTGTCACGTGATGCTCTAACATGAGCTTACATATACTGAATACAGTATGTGTTTTAATGAGATCGGGACACATGAAGTACTTACCAGAAACTCGGCCCGCTGAACAAAAAGCCCGAGGACTCTGGGTTGGAGACAAACTTCGTGTCATGTATCAGACACAAACTGTTAAGCTGAAAAGAACCGCAGGAGATTTCAATTTCGTTAAAAATGTCTTACAAATTAAGCTGTGTTCTTCGTGGTCACGAACTTGATGTTAGAGCTCTTTGTCCTGCCGTCTTCCCAGAAGGGGGTATTATAACTGCTTCGAGAGATCGAACAGCACGTCTGTGGGTTCCTTGTCAAGACAGAGTTGGGTTTGAAGAGGGACATGTCATAAGTGGACATGAAAATTACATTTCATCTGTTTGTGCAATTCCTCCAACGGACAAATATCAACATGGTACGTTATCTCTTTTTATTGAGGTCCAGGCGAAAGAAATGAACTGTGTCTTTAAGCTTACTTACTGACTTACTTACTTAATGAAGACGTCGAGTGCAGACATTTTTTAATGGTTATTCAATGACTCGACAAAATGAACAAAACGCATATAGACTTGAGAGGATTTTTTTCTTACGTAGGATTTTTTAATACTACCGCAAATTTATTTAGATGACTTTTTCTTTGAGCAGGATAAGCATTTTTTGAAGAAGGTTCGGTGTATTATAGGGAAGATATCGTTGACGTTGCCTATTGTCATTATAAATGTACATGTACCAACCAGAGCCTCATTGGCTGTCGAAACAAAAGGTCTTTTGTTTCTGTGGTTGGCAAATTTGAATAACAAAAGCAGTGTGTGTAAACAGGCATCTTCCCTATACTTTCAATTAACAGGCATTTCTTATTTTCTGCTCATCATATGATTTTTCTTTGTCGTTAAATCAGTAAGGTTCTCAATCAGAATCTAACAAAAAGTAATGCAATTTCTAGGTCTTATCGTCACTGGTGGTCATGATAATGTCATTCTTGTGTGGACATTGGATTCCCTTGGTAAGTTGATGTACAGACTGTACGTTGTTTATAATAATTGTTACATGTACAATAACTAGTGAAGTGCAGTAATGCACAGGTTGCCCAAGCCCATTGTAGCATTTAACAAATGTAATACACTGTACCATGCTGTGGTGTTGTACTTCATACCATGGAAACAAGGGAAAAGACAATTTGCTGAATTTGTATCATTAATCAGCTCAAGAGGGGGGTTGATAAGAAAGAATACAGCACTGCAGCAATGCACTTTGTTTAATTTGGAACTAGCCAGTACTTGAAAATTCTGCATTTTAAATTGAGCCTGTTGCATTGGTTTTCCTATATATTTTGTCATTGGGTGCCAAATGATGCTTAAGATAGAATTTTTCCGGAGAGTTTTGTCCAAGATTGCAGTTTCAGCAGTACTTAGCATCGATTTGTTCAGTTTCAAGAGACCTCTATCACAGGAATTGAATACCGGTAGTTATATCATCATTGTAAATAAAACATTGATTATCCGATACACAGTCTCTGCTTAAATTTTGAAGTCATCGATACTGCAACTGTCCATTGGGGAAGTCTTGGTTTAAATTTGAGCGTTTTTTGATCTCCACTGCCTACATGTTTGTCATATTGTCCCATGCATTTTCCTATCTGACAATTTTTTTGTAAAAGCCACAGATACTCAAAACAAGAGAAAATGCTCAGGTGCGGCAAATTAATTATTGTTAACATCACACCACTATCGGAAATTGAAATTAGAAAACTGAAAAGTATTTTGTGTGCTTCTTATGTAATTCTTTTCTATTTTTGGGTGGGTTGTCCGGTCAATGTTTTTTCTTCTGGCAACCAGGCTTTCATTTTACCAAAAATTGGTTGACCGGTAAACTTTCTGGTTGTCTGGGAAGACCGGATGACTGCTAATTTCAAGCACTGTTTTGAAAATGTGGCATTTAGGGGTGTTCTTTTAGAAATGGCATGCTCTCAGAGAGGGAGAAAGGGACCATTAAGCCCCTTGTTGTTACAGTTGACTATACATGTAACTCTGCTCATAACAGCCACCAACTTCAACTAATAAATAATTATTATTTTATCGAAACCACTGCCTTTGGTTGGTTCAACTCTTGTATGCCTTTTAAAATTTCAAAGTAAAAGAAGATGCGAGGGCTGTCCCGATTCATTACAATTTTTGCAATGTTGTAAGTATCACAACGACTCTTTTACTACAGAGCCCCTTCACAGATTAGAGGGCCACACTGGAGCTGTTTGTGCACTAATAGCTGGAAAATTTGGGACTCTTCTCTCAGGATCCTGGGACAAGTAAGTAAGGAATCAAAGAGGGAATCTTTATTTTTGTGCAAATTAGAATTAATTATAAGGGTCTGAAGGATCATCACACTTCATGTGTTCCAATGCAATTCAAGGCACATTTCTGAAAATTAATTTCTTTAATCACTCACTGAAAAACCCAAACCAAATTTTACTTGTCAGTGGGGAACCCCCAGAAGTCAATGGGTTAATCACTCACTGAAAAACGTACAATGTATGTCCCCATTAATCACTCTCTGAAAAACTTTTGTCCCCATTAATTTCTAATTATGTAGCCAGAATTTAATTTTGAAACTTCTTATCCAAAAAGGGAAGAGCATTAATTTTAGCTTACATGTATATCATAAAATTATAGAATCATCGTGCATCCAGCTCTTTAAATATTGTTATTATTTTATGTTTGGAAAGTAAGGTCCCAAAAGTATGATCACTGTAATGACTGACCCAAGTGTTATATTGGCAACAATAATTTACTTTAGTCCAAATTCAGAATTGATTTATTCACCAAGGCTTACAGTTAGTATTTCAAAGAAAAAGTATGTCAAATCGCGTTTAATTACATACATGTATAACGTACCATGATAATGTAAAAGTTTTAATCTCACTAAACCTGGGATTACTACTAACTGGTCTTCAAACAAATTAAGTAGAGCTAACTGTTTAACCCATTGACTCCTGGGAGTGAGACTTAATAGATTGTACTCTGTCTAACACCAAACACGAGGTGATTTCACTCGTCAATTGGTGCGGGGGGAGGGGGGAGGGTTCAGGAGTCGGGGTCAACAGGTTAAGGCCAGTGTTTGGTTAATTGACAGGACGGCACGTGTGTGGATAGGAAGCAAATGTATGATAACATTACAGGGCCATGAAGCGGCTGTGTGGGCGGTCCAAATGATGCCAGAGCACGGGCTCATGCTAACAGGTATGTGTCCTACAGGACTGCATTTGATTAATAGATAGTCCAATGCAATGTGATATACACGTAGATCACAATAAGGAGCCCCCAGCAGTCATTTTGTTGTGTTTGGTTTGCAAACAATTCTTTGAGTTCTTCCTGCTGCATGGGGCCTTATGGCTGGGTTCCGGTATTTGAGGCAGTCTGCCATCTTAGAGCCAGCTACATGTACCAATAGTGGACATTTCTGGATGCCCCAGATACATAGACTCTATTAAGCTTCTAATGAAAAGATCCTAGAAGAAGTTACAGATGTACCGTAGGTCAGTTGGTTAGTGCTTTTATAAAGCTCTGAGGGCTTCATATACAGTTCTCTAGTCCTACCTTAGGTGACTAATTCAAGGTATAGTTTTAATATTTACCTACCAGACATAGTCATGAACAGAGCGGTGTGGGTAGACATTATGCACAGCATCACCTTCCAGGCCTTGATGCCATCTCCAAAGCTGACATAATCATCGATGTTAAAGGGGCTAATATGTCACGTTATTAGGTGAAATCTTTAGTTAATCACGAGTTTAAAAGTCGAAAATGGTAGTGCGGAATTCCTTTACTGATAAAATTATCGTCACATCACAAACAAGATGATTCTGAGCAAAAACGACCTTTATCCAGGCGAGTTGCCTCTCTTTCTTTTGCTGCATTTCTTTTATGTTGTTCAACAGTTTCAAGTGGTTATTTGCAATGTTTTATTTTACTTCGTGGGCATTTTGGGTGTCCTGAAATTACATCATTTTGTGTGACATACATGTAGCCCCTTTAAACAGAAGCAACTTTATCTTTGAGAAGACAACATTCTATTTTGACAGGTTCGGCCGACAAGACGATAAAAATGTGGAAAGTAGGAACATGTCAGAGAACTTTCACAGGACATTCTGACTGCGTCAGAGGCCTTACTGTGTTATCAGCTGTTGAGTTTTTGTCTTCCTCCAATGACTGGTAATAGTTTTTTGTGTTACAACCTTTCATCAAATGAACCTGAAAAGTCTAGACTCCAGATTCCAGTCAGCTCTTACTACTGTCTATCAATGTTATGGTGACAGTTGGCATAAACCAGACACTGAAAAAGTGGAAAATTCACCAGTTGTGAAAATTGAAGCCATTGGTTGGAATTTGAACTTCCAAGTTTGGGTTTTATCAAAGGAATCATTTCACTGTATATCTCATATTATTTCAAATTGTTACTCCAAGTAGTTGAAACATTGTCAAAACTTTTCAAACAGTTTTTTAAAGTTTTAGAGCTTTATGTTTTTCATTTAATTTTAATCAATAATGTTCTAGCGCTGAACTTTGCAGTCACAGGAAGTGTGTCAAGTTTTTACATGTGAACTCATTAAAATGGAATGTATCTAGAGAATTCTTTAGCGAGAGGTGATACCATCTTTTGCCTTAAAGAATTTTTAAACTGACTTGTTCATGACAACTTTCATTATGAAACCTATCTCTGAAACGTGCATTAAGATTTCATCCATACACATTGTGTTGGCCAATTTTTGCACGATAACATTATTATGTTTCAATTAAGCTGACTTTGCTTAGATATACAGTGTACAGTACATTGATGTACAAATTATTGTTTTCATGTAGTACCATAAGGAGATGGATGAGCACTGGTGAATGCCTGCAGGTTTACACAGGACATACTGGCTTCATTTACAGGTAATAAAAATATAAACCAGGGCTGCCATTAAGTGCTGGGGGCGGGCCTACCCAGATTTTCATCCTGAACTACTTTAAGAGAGGAACAGTAGAGCTAATACTGCAAATTCACTGCTTTTCCCCACCAAGGGTGAGAGATCCTAGGTGTAGCCTAGGTTTACTCTTGCATGATCAAGTGTATAGTCTTTTGTATTGTTTGGTCTTTATCAGCCAACTGGTTGACTTGGATTGGTGGAGAACAAGACTGCCATGTGGATTAAATTGTTGGTTGAACTCTGACCAGACCAAGGCATGGTCTTTAAATAAAATTAATTATCTGTCAAGAGGAGAATATTACCGGTAAGTTATTAGTACTGCCTTTGACATCTATGCTTTATGCAATCATTCTGCTAATGTCCCCTTAAAAGAGTTATACATGTACATGTAAGTAAAGATACTCATTGGAAGCCTTGCCAACATTTCATTTGTAGTCCCAGGGTCTTAATTAACACAAGCTCTCACTTCTCTTTCACCTTGCTCTAATAATAAACTAACCTTCAATAGCATTTTTTCTTTCTTTCTTTCTTTACTAACAGCATCGCAGCTCTCCCTACTGAGCAGGGTAGCTTTGTTTCTGTAGGAGAGGACAGAACTCTCCGAATATGGAAAGGTCAGTAACATGAATTATTATGAATATGAAGAAATCTTGAACAATAATAATTTATTTTTTTGTAGACTGCTAAAAGAGTTGACCAATTTTTCATTTTTCATTGTCCATTCTCCTTGGGGAGGTACGTGTTGGTGACTCTCTGACATTAGCGGTTTAAATTAATGGAAACTTAGGAGGAGTATGTAATGCCTAATGTTTAATTACCAGGCAACCAGCATTATATTAAAGCTTTTACGATCTCAGAGATTTCAAATTCACGTTTCCAATAAAAGAGTTAAAATTAATATGTGGAAAAGAAAAAGTGGGTCAATGCAGTGCAAAAATGTCAAAATAACTGAGATATCCAGGGCTGTCAATAAGGGCCGGTAGCTGGCCAAAACTACCATCTAGTAAGCCATCATCAGCCGGCTACTTTCGTCTCATTTTACCACCAGTCAAGAATAAAAATCTTACTCTTGATAAACTATCATCGAAGAAACCTTTAAAGCATTCTTCTCCCTGTTTTGATTGGAATTGATGTCCAGCATACAGTTCATGTATTTTGCGAAGATTAAACAGGAGAAAACACAACAGAACAGCTTGTGCTTGATCATCCGTGCGAATGGTGTGGAATTCCGGGAACATTTAACTGAGTAGTTCCCAGTCTTGCGCTTAATCTGAAGAAACAACATGACATCCATTACAGCCCCAGTCAAGTATGCCAAGCTCACTTTCATGGCCACCTACTTTTAATTCTACTTTCAAGTTTATTGACAGCCCTCGATACCATGAGATACCATGTGACTTTGATTAATTGATCATAGTTTAACACATGGATTGGAGGATTAATTTAAGGGCCCTCGGACCTATCTTGCGCGCGTTTCTAAGGAAGTGAAATTTCACTTCCGGTCAATGGCGTCATCATTTTGACCAGGCGCCATGTTGCTAATTTACGCGCGAGCGCGGTAAATTTAAAAACATTACGTGGAAATTTGTTCCTCTAGGGTGGTTTGCAGATCGTACGGTAAGCGGAATGCGCATGCGTAGCGAAAACACTTCCGGTTTCCTTCCTTTTCTTCCGGTTTACAAAAAAACCCTATAATAACCGCGGTTTTTGCGTCGAATTCCATTTTTTCGATGACAAACTATTTAAACTGTGATTACAAATTAAACTATGGTTGCATTTTACAGAATTATATCATTTCAAACAAATTATGAGAATTTCAAAGCTTAAACCTGGGTTTTAAAGTTTGCATTAAAGCAGTCAAACAAAATCTCAGCATACATGTAGTTTAATGTGAATTTATATAGACACACTAAATCCACAGAAAAACGGTCATCAAAATGGCACACTTCCAGGATTATAGAGATTTTCGTTTCTGGTCACGTGATCATGGGCGTGGCCGGATGACGTCATTGTTCAATTTCGATATTGATAACAAGGGCTGTGTTATAAAAATAATGACCTATGTGTAGCAAAAAATTTCCAAGTTATACCACAAACATATTCCTTAGCAACAGCTCCTAAAAATGGGTCTGAGGGCCCTTAAGAACAATTCTTTTTTTATTCAAACTTGTTATTTTCATTATTTTAATAAACAGAAGGAGTTTGCTCTCAGGTGATCACATTGCCAGCACAGTCCATTTGGAGTGTCACATGCGTAAATAATGGAGATATTGTGACTGGATCAAGGTAGGTTTAACCCATTGACTCCTCAAGGAATGAGACTTATTAGATTTTACTGTAAAGGCAGATGGTTTTATTCATCAATGGGGGTGAAAGGGGGGAGGGAAGGGGGTGTGGTTCAGGAGTCATTGGGTTAATAAATTTAAAAGTGTACATTTTGTAGTTCAAATTTTTTCCTGGTTCAAAATGATTGAAACCAGTTCAATCATGATTTTCCTTTGTTTCCGATTATGATAATGGATAGAAGACAAAGAAACATCAATTTCCTTTTTCACTGTCACACCATCATCAAAACCATCAAATTAAGTCACAAATCAAAGAGATAAAAGAAGATGAATATTCAAACAGTCTCTGCAAGGGTTAAGGTCTGTGCGATGTTTGGTGTGGGAGATATTCAAAGAAATGTTTTACTCAAATTTATTCGGCTTTATATGGAGATGCCATTTTTGACACTGTCCCTCTGACAGGCAAAAATGTGGTGAGTGAGTCCGCAACAAATTTTGCAAACCCAACGCCCTAACCACTTCCCTTCAAAACATCACAAGTGACCATAAATCACGAAATGCACGAACAAGTTCATTTATGTAATGTACTCAACAAAATCACTCCAACGCTTTGTTTCCATAGCAACTTGGAAAACTTTGCAAAGTTCTGCAACATACGTGACATGGGATGATGATTGCAAGAAATACACATACAGATACAAGATACTCATTTCTTTCATTCATCAGTCCTTTCATGGGAACACATGAGCCCAATAAATATTGATGTGGTCTCTCAACTTTGTGGCTTCATAGCTCAGTTGGTAGAGCAATGCACCGGCATCGCACAGGTCATGGGTGTGAATCCTATTGCAACCACCTGAATTTTTCAGGTGTCTATAAGAGAGAGATAAGTGCAAAGGAACCCTTTCAATTTTTAATCTATAACCCACACTAAAGTGACTTCAAATACATGTACATGTACACATTTCTTTCAGTCATGTACATGTATTTAATAACTCGTGCATGCTTCAGTTAATTTACTCACAGACCTGGGATCTCTTGCGTTGTGGCACCTACAGTAACCTGTGGAATGCCTTACCGGCGAGTTTAGGTCCATTCTGATTTTTCCACTCTTTTTTTAAGAAAGCATTAAAAAACACATTTATTTTTCATATGTTTGTATTTGTTAAAATTATTGTAAAGTGCAAATAAAGTCCACGGAATTTGCGCTAAAATAAACTAATATTATTTCATATTATGAGATAAAACATTCTGGAAACCCACTGTTTGATAAGACCCCATAACCCTGCTCATGAAAAATAGCTTGCGGCCCTGCCGCTTTCTTAAAAAATCAGTAGCCCACCAGTTATTCGCCATCTTAAAATAAATCTGTAAGGACCCTTATCATTTGTTCTTATCTGCCATGCATACAGTCCATTTTCTTGCATTTCTAGTGATGGTATTGCGCGAGTGTTCACCTCCTCCGCAGAGCGAGTGGCATCGCAAGAAGACCTTGAGGTCAGCCAGTACTTAAAAATAATGATGATAATTCATAAATCGCTCTGATTTAAACAAACCTTTACATTTTGTGCCAATGTTGTATTAAAAGATGCTGAACTGAAAACTTCTGTTCGCAGCTTTTTGATGCTGAAGTTGCAAGTCACGCTATCCCAGCTCAGGCAGCAAGGTGAGTAGCTGTGTGCGCGCGTTTTTTCCTTTTATTTCTTTCTTTGTTTTACTCCGCAGTAAATGGCCAAGACTAGATTTTTGAGTTTGCATTACAAAGGCGGCTTAAATCGTTTAACCTTTAAGTGCAATGATCTTTCCCAAGGAAAATAATTTTATATCCGCAGTTATTTGAATGTGTTCTCTCCATCATACTATTTAAATTCGTGGGAGATATAGAACGAACGTGCCATTGACTGGCCCCCAGAAAGCTTGATAGCCCAGTTGTAGAGCATGCGCAGTGCAATTGGACGGTCATGGGTCCATTACAACAACTGCTTGAATTGTTTCCTTAACTGCGATGACCTTTTACTAACAAAAATAGTTCCGCGTCCACGCTTGCCATATGCAGTTGTATGACTTTCGCGTA
>OX421448.1:15820800-15848300 GCA_949126865.1 Montipora capitata | reverse complement strand
TACTGGCAGTGTGTAGAGGGGACAGCCTATCCCATCTTTGTACGACTCGGAAGTGTGCCCTCGATTCAGGCCCTGTTCCTGCCGTTGCGGCCTGTTTAACTCAGATGATCTGCCATTGTCTTCCTCAGACTCTCCCTCTTTTCTCGTTCGTTTCCTCTCTTGCTCTGTCCCTCTTAGATACATTTGGCGTGGGTTTCAGATTTTTAGTTTCGCTTTCGTTTCATCATTGTTGGTGCTGTTCTTCTTAATGTTTTAGGTGCCAGTAGTTACAGATCAAGGCAAACCACATCGGCGAATGGAGACCCCGCAGTTTGCCAAAACATTTACTTTCCTAAAGTATGCAATTCATCATCCTTTGAAAATTAAGGTCTATCAGTTTAACTGAAGACGAGAGTTGATTATGGGGTGTTTATATTTTGCTTTCAGACTTCCGTTGTGTCATTTGACAGTGCTAACATAACTGCAATCGGGGGAAAATTAAAAGAATTTAACGCTACTATAGATGAGGTGAGACTTGGGCAAACAGAATGTCATACTCACAAGGAATTTCAAATTCAAAGTTTACCAATTTTTGCTTCCATCTTCGGAAATCCATACCCGTGATCTCTGCCAGTCTTATTTTTCTGTCGACTACGTGGTAGTGTTATGTTTGTCTAGCCTTGCAAGGGAGTTAGGAAATAAACGTCCACGCCTGACTGAATATGTTTTGTACTCACATTCCGTAGGATCGAAAGTTAAAAGAAGACGAACTTAAAGCCTTATTGGGTAAGTTTTCTAGATTCCGTTGTATCCACCAATGAGAGTGGTTTTCAATCGATCACCTTTGGTTTGCATGGCTACGCTTTTTGGTTGGCTTAAAAAATCTCGCCAAATTTTCAGCCAATCAGAGTTTGTTTATGTCTTGCTCACGGACCTTTTCCCGCGCTTAACGCCGGCTTTTGATTGGCGCATTAGATTTGCCAATGACTGCTGTGATTGACTATTGGTTTGATGCCACCGAAACCATGAAAACTTGTGAAAACCGCTGAAATTGAAATAAAAATAATTTTACTTCATTTGCACTCCATCCTTACAACCGCAACTTAGAACAAAAATTTAACACAGGTTGCCCAAAATAACCGTAAAGGTGCCCGCAAACGATGAAAGATTGTTGCGGAAACATTGTTTCCCGAAATGTTTCCACGGTGCCCAAAGGAGGAAACATTTGCTGAGGAAGCAAAATGTTTCTGTACAAATTCAGATATATTTTTGGTTCCCGGGGAGCAAATTTTGCTTCCGCAACAAATGATTCCTGGGGCCGCAAACAGGGGAACATTTTCTTCTGCAACAATGTTTCCGCAACATTGCTTCCTGGTTTGCGGGCTCCTTAAGGGGCTAAACTGATCGACAGGGCAGCCTGATGTTGTAATTGTACGCCGATCTAAGTCTTCCTTTTTTTACAGATTTATTGGGAGACGTCGCGAGCACGGATAAGTCTAGATCACCAAAAATAGAGCACCTTTCAGCCCTCGTAAAAGCGTTGAAATGGCCGCCAAATGTACTCTTTCCAGGTAAGGGGAATGGACACAGCCTTAAGCGGTTGTGTGCTATTGTGCAGTTTACAATTTATTTTTCATATAATACTGTGAGGACTGTTGTACCACAATCTTCGTTTTACCGCAGCCACTGATTTTCGAAGCGTGTCACAGGCCGAAATCTTCCCTATCGAATTTGATGTTATCGATATGAAGTGTAAAACTAAACATTATAGATTGCACTCACTATCTTAAATCTGATTAGCTAAGAACCTATGGTATATTGTTTAATAGCTTGCGCGCGTTATGAATTATTGGCCAACGGCACGAAAGTTGATTTGTAATCACTCTTAAAAGCTGGTGGGTGACACACGGTTCACCTGTCGTTCCTTGCAACAGTAATTTTATCGTTTAATTTTTCTAAAACGATGTATCATAAAACAGTTATTGAAATTGGATTTTGTGACATCCTGAAGAATCAAGGTCTTAGCGAGTGTATCAGCCGAGGCCTTACGGAGATCACAAAAACGGCCTCTTAACAGGGTCTGATTTGCTATACATGAACAAAGGGTCCTTGTACTTAGGACATTTGCAGTATGAAAATCGCCTGTAAATTGACATCTTTTTCATTGTTTACTTCTGCGCTACTTTCCATTGTAACAGCTTTAGATATCCTTCGTCTGGCAGTACGGTTTTCGTCCGTTGCAAAACTATGTTGCAGTAGTTCTGAGGGAGATAATATCACAGCACACCTGCTTGCGTGCACAAGGTAAAAAATTCGTGGAACTTAAGTTTTTGGTTGGTACAAGAGCAGCATTCCAAACATTCGCCTCCTATCTCGTCTTAGAAGCCACAAACAGTAACAAATATGGCAGCAAAGGTTAACATTAGATGCTATACACAAAACCTTCCGCTTCCACCCTTAAAGGAACAGCGAAAGTAAGAAGAAAATCCTGGGTTCCAAATTCGGAACTGAGATGATAGACATTTAGTTCAAAAACCAACATTGAGGGAATCCGCAGAAATCAAGTCAAAGCTTGGATTTCAATACGGTTGGTCGTTCAGTGATTATGATAAGTCAAAGGCAAAGTCGAACACCAGTTACTGAGGGCCCTCAAGGTCGGAGCTTTTCCCTGTTTCAAGTAGCATGAAGTGACTGAGAGTATCGATGTTTTTTCCCTAGAGGGGATGCTAGTCCATCGCAGCATTACCCTTTATCATGCTTTTATTTGAGGAAGAGAGACAGTTTGGAAAGAAGTCGTTGTCCAAGGAAACAACACGGCGATTGAGCCAGGCTTCGTCGCCAGGCCTCGCGCCAGCGACCCTGGGGGCGGGCATCCTCGGAGACCCAGGGGCAGTCAGTCGAGGCGGGAGAAAACGAAGACGAAAGTTTACAAGATCGATATCGTCGCTGTTTTCTCCCGCCTCTACCGACTGCTACTGGGTCCCCAAGGGTGACATTTGGGGAGGGGGGATGGGAGTCCGACGCGCCAACCACTACACCAAAAATTGTGACGAGTACCACTATTAAAATGCCTATAACATTTCGGAATTTTGTGGAGCTTGCCTTGTAAGCTTATCGGCGGAAGCGTGAAGCAGAAATGACAGGATCGTCGCTCCAACTCTTTTGCATATTTTCTTTGTTGTCATCTTGAATCGCACATTTCAAAGTAAAAAACGATTTGGCTTCGTGTATTTCAGTAAAAAACGTTTTGGCTTCGTGTATTTCAGTTAACGCTAAAGGGAAAGGCGGTTTCTGTGGAGGACATGTAATGCTGATTTAGGACATCGGAGGGAATTTGGTAAAGAGTGGTCGGAAGGCCATGTACGACGTGCATTGCGAAGCGCTTGGTACCAAGTCATTAAGTCATTAATTTCCCGAGGCATTTTCCCCCTCGCCAACCTCGTTCCCAGGGGCTTTGCGGTGTGACAACTCAATCTGCTTCGTCCAAAAGATGGTGAGAACTAGGTTGTTCCCCTTCTTCTCGAGTGGTTATTTAATGAGTGTTACTTTTTTCTTTCATAGTATTGCTATTTTTCTCGTTATTCACAGGGACGATAATCCTCAAGCCAACGTGCTACTATCATTTAGAATCTTCTCCAATATGTTTTTATCGGAGGAAGGTGCAGCTTTAACATTGAGACACAGGGAAAAGGTAACGCTGAAAAACGCACTACTTGTTATGCCTGTGATGTAGTAGTAGTAGTAGTAGTAGTAGTAGTAGTAGTAGTAGTAGTAGTAGTAGTAGTAGTAGTAGTAGTAGTAGTAGTAGTAGTAGTAGTAGTAGTAGTAGTAGTAGTAGTAGTAGTAGTAGTAGTAGTAGTAGTAGTAGTAGTAGTAGTAGTAGTAGTAGTAGTAGTAGTAGTAGTAGTAGTAGTAGTAGTAGTAGTAGTAGTAGTAGTAGTAGTAGTAGTAGTAGTAGTAGTAGTAGTAGTAGTAGTAGTAGTAGTAGTAGTAGTAGTAGTAGTAGTAGTAGTAGTAGTAGTAGTAGTAGTAGTAGTAGTAGTAGTAGTAGTAGTAGTAGTAGTAGTAGTAGTAGTAGTAGTAGTAGTAGTAGTAGTAGTAGTAGTAGTAGTAGTAGTAGTAGTAGTAGTAGTAGTAGTAGTAGTAGTAGTAGTAGTAGTAGTAGTAGTAGTAGTAGTAGTAGTAGTAGTAGTAGTAGTAGTAGTAGTAGTAGTAGTAGTAGTAGTAGTAGTAGTAGTAGTAGTAGTAGTAGTAGTAGTAGTAGTAGTAGTAGTAGTAGTAGTAGTAGTAGTAGTAGTAGTAGTAGTAGTAGTAGTAGTAGTAGTAGTAGTAGTAGTAGTAGTAGTAGTAGTAGTAGTAGTAGTAGTAGTAGTAGTAGTAGTAGTAGTAGTAGTAGTAGTAGTAGTAGTAGTAGTAGTAGTAGTAGTAGTAGTAGTAGTAGTAGTAGTAGTAGTAGTAGTAGTAGTAGTAGTAGTAGTAGTAGTAGTAGTAGTAGTAGTAGTAGTAGTAGTAGTAGTAGTAGTAGTAGTAGTAGTAGTAGTAGTAGTAGTAGTAGTAGTAGTAGTAGTAGTAGTAGTAGTAGTAGTAGTAGTAGTAGTAGTAGTAGTAGTAGTAGTAGTAGTAGTAGTAGTAGTAGTAGTAGTAGTAGTAGTAGTAGTAGTAGTAGTAGTAGTAGTAGTAGTAGTAGTAGTAGTAGTAGTAGTAGTAGTAGTAGTAGTAGTAGTAGTAGTAGTAGTAGTAGTAGTAGTAGTAGTAGTAGTAGTAGTAGTAGTAGTAGTAGTAGTAGTAGTAGTAGTAGTAGTAGTAGTAGTAGTAGTAGTAGTAGTAGTAGTAGTAGTAGTAGTAGTAGTAGTAGTAGTAGTAGTAGTAGTAGTAGTAGTAGTAGTAGTAGTAGTAGTAGTAGTAGTAGTAGTAGTAGTAGTAGTAGTAGTAGTAGTAGTAGTAGTAGTAGTAGTAGTAGTAGTAGTAGTAGTAGTAGTAGTAGTAGTAGTAGTAGTAGTAGTAGTAGTAGTAGTAGTAGTAGTAGTAGTAGTAGTAGTAGTAGTAGTAGTAGTAGTAGTAGTAGTAGTAGTAGTAGTAGTAGTAGTAGTAGTAGTAGTAGTAGTAGTAGTAGTAGTACTACTACTAGTCCAGAGGTTTCAATAAGGACAGACAGCCGACGAAAAGCGGCGGCTGCTTCACTCAGAGAAGTCGGCTACTTTTTCCCCTAAATTGAACAAATTAAACACAGATTCTTTCAAACCTAAGATTAAAACTCATTTGGACAATGGCAACATAAAGCCGTCTTAACATGATCGTCAATTTTGCTTTTGGAATGTGGCGTTTGGGAGCGTTCTTTTAAAAATGATGTGCCCAGAAAGGGGCCGTTAGGCCTCTTCTTGTTGATACAGTCGGTTGCTCCACTCGAACTAGACTGCAAACAGTCTCTCTTTTGCTCGAAAAGCCGCCGAAAGAACATGATATGCGAGGGGCGAAGCCGCGAGTAGCGCATATCACGTTCTCTCGGCGGATTTTCGAGCAAAAGAGAGACTGTTCGCAGTCTACACTCAAACCAGCCGCTACTTCAAAGTTCATTGAAACCCCTTATTGCTTAAATATTCTGAAGTCGTTGTAAAAGGAAACTGAGGAAAGTAGAGCCCAGTGTATAGCTGATGATTTTGTCCAATGGTCTTGAAATGTAAATGTGCATGTGCGCTTAGTTGACCAAGGGCTTTTCAGGATCAACTGGCTCAACGGGATCGGACCGAATGGCTGCCGCCATACGATCCATGTGTGATCTCGGAGCCCCGCAAACCCAGCCAGATGTAATTGACTGGGAGTCGATTTTGAGGATGGGAACTGGGAACTGTGAAAGGGTCAACTCTAAATAGTGACAAATGAGGTGCGCATTTCATTTGAAAAAATATCAGGCGTTTCCCTTTCGCGCAAAACATTAATTTTTTCAGTTCAGAGCCGGTTAGTTTGACGTGATACAAGGAATAATTACCTCTTGAAGACTTACTTTTACAATGACATGGCATTTGAAATATCGTGATTTCCTTGGTTTGTTTTTTTAGATCGTCGAACATGTATCTCCTTGGTGTAAATGCTCGAGCAAGAACATCAGGATATCTTTATGTACTATTCTACTAAAGTAAGTCTCTACTGTGAAAGTGCTTGTTCATATTGCGCAAGCTGTAGTTCGACTGAATCTGTTAAGCGGAGGACTGATCCACCTACTCGCTGGAGGTCTTAGGGATACTTTGGCTCAGCTCCACTGCAGCACTTTAGAGTAGCCAGCCTTCTGCCTCCTGTCATTTTGGATCGGTACAATGTACTGTTCATCGCGCTGAATGGCCGGACATCATTCATCAATTATTCAGAAGGCTCTCGCGCGCGCAATAGGCCTTTTTCGATATGTTAAAATTCAGCTTGAAAGAGAGGTTTAGAGGACAAAGACAAAGGAAAGTGGATGACATGTAAATATTTTTCACATGCATTCCAACGTTTTTGTTGTTTTTGTCCTCACTGCTTCACTATCAAGCTGAATATTTGATATTTCGAAAATGGCCTGTTCGAAACACCGGTAATAGCATGTAACTGGCTTTAAATACAAAGAAAAATCTGCCATTTTGCCAAAATGGCTCTAGAGATTTGCTTTTTTCTATTCGAAGCAGATACGAAGTGAAAGGACAAAGAGCGGCTTTCTGAGGATTAGGATTTATGTACCGATCACCGGTCTCAGATTTAGATTTGTCCAACTATAACAGATGTCCTTTTAACTTTGAAATTGCACCAAAATATAACATTTTTCCTATGGGAAGAGCTACGCATTTGTATTCAGTGGCATTTTCCTACTACTGAGCGAGTGATGACATAATGAAACAAAGAGCGGATAATAAAAGACACATAATATAACAGTATGAAATTCCACCAGAAACCCATAAGGGGTTGAAACGTGTAACGGTCCCTTGAGTGCTGGGAAACAAGATTCCGAATATTCAATTTGCTAAGTACCATATTTGGAACAACAAGAGAGAAACATTCAACCAATCAGTTCGCAAGAACGCCGTGACGAAATACCACCAATGTTCTCGCGGGAAATTAACTGGAGCGAGGGGTTTCCAAATATGGTACTTAGCACTGAATATTCGGAAGCTGTGAACGCGCGTTACACGTTTCAACCCTTATGGGTTTCTGATTCCACTTTATATTTCACTTAACGGAGGATAAATACTCTCCCTTCCATGATGAAAACTACATAGTTGGCGCTCGAGCCATTGTTCGAAGGCACATTCCTGCATAACAAAAGTTGCTTTGAATAACAATGAAACTCATTCAGGAAATGAACTCGTCCGTAAATTCGTCTTGAATTACCATGAAGTATTGCTAGCGCGCGGAATAAACGAGTATGGTATATCTTGAGTGGCTCGGAGGCTTGTCGGTGAAATTCACTGTAAAAGAACGAGTAAGGTACATCGTTGAGTGGCTCGGCGGCTCGTCGGTGCAATTCAATGTTTAAAGAACGAGTAAGGTATATCTTTGAGTAGCTCGGCGGCTCGTCGGTGAAATTCAAATTACGTAATTGACCAATCCTCCACAGGGCCAAATTAATATTAATGAAACAGCAGAAGAAATCACCTTTTAAGAGGCAAACCAGTTGGCTTTTTAAAAGTGCTGCCGAAAAGTTGAACCAGGGAGTAGGGCACAAATGAACCTCTGTCAGAACGTCGTCAGAACTCGTGTCAAACCTGGGATCCCTGACCACTCGGCTACGCTGCTTCCACAAACAATGAAAATAACGTTTTGAGAGAGTGCGGAACTCCCCCCTCATGATATGCGCATTTGTTTGTTAACAAGAAATCAAGAACTGCATACCTTAAAAGTCCCTATAGTTGTACTGAGTGGCTGCTAAAACACTGACGCAACTCGTAACTAGAATTGACTTGCAAAAAAACGCTTTTTCATGTATGGGCTGAAGAGTGAGGTACCTGAAAGAATTAGAAATTGTCAAATAATAGTTTCAATATACTATTCGACATATTAATAACTGAAGATGACTACAGTGAAATTGATAAAATTACATCGGAACTAAAGAAATATTAGATATACCGTTGTTGTAATTTACTGTATTTCTCACTTTTTAAAATTTCTATTGTATTCGTTAAACACAATTGAGCCGGTTGGGGCCCGTTTCTCGAAAGTCCCGAAAAGCCATTTGTGAAACTGCCAACCGGTTATAAGGCTGCTATGTTTATCAGAGACTCTGCCGATCAGGTTGTCGAAACGTCAGTCAATGTCATCTCAAACAGTCCTTCTCAGGACTACACTCACCCGGACGATCGTACTTTACTTAATTATGATATGTTTATCAATAAAGTACCTACCTACCTACCTGCCTAAATTGATTCACCACGAGACAGTTGTTCACACTGAAGAAGTGTGAAAAGTGAGTTATCGATACATCGCTTTCCCAAAAATTATTAAATGACTGTTGGTCATCTTAAATTCTGCTTAGTGGATCTAAAGATATGCCACACATTTCAGGTGTGGGCTAAACTTCCGTTCCTAATGTTAACAGTTAAGAGGACTTTGATTCCATTGATAAATAATGTACAAATTTTCTATACCCATCGTGGAGCAGAAATCCGTTTGCGTGTTAGGGAAGTGCAGGTCATAAAATTTTACATGTACCTCCATAACGTAATTTCTCCTTATCACACAACCCTTAAGGTGACAACCACAACAGAAATTTGTAAAATTTTGGCGTTTATTTATTTTTCAGTTTCTCCGTCCTTTTACAAAAGCATTATGATTTTGAAGCCAAGACGCATTGTCTAACAGCTTTAGCTGGCGTAAGTATTGTACGATTTCCAGGCGTCATTGAGGACGAAGATTTCGTAATTTTATCGCCATTGATACTAAATGTAACTGTTCTGCAGATATTGGAAAGTGAAACTGACAATGAAGCCAGATTCAGGTCTCTTGTAGCTGTTGGAACTTTGGTAAGAGTATGTCACGAATCTTGCGTGGTGTTTATAAGCGTTACGTTTTAGTTTCCGTCCTTATTAATTTGCTCAAGCTTCGTGCTTTGCCGTTTGGCGGCACGGTGTTACCTTTAATTTCTGCAATGAATTCTCGAAGTCTCAGCGCTTACAAATACTGTCAGTTCAAAAGAAAGTATTTGAAACACTGTAACCAATGACAACAGACTCAAAGAGGGTTACGAAAGCGGTTACGAACCAATTAAATCAGTTCTTTAGCCAAGCGCGGGAAATCGCACTGAGTCGGCACGTAACGCGGGAAAATTGGCGGCAACAAGTTTTTTTCAAAGCAAGGCGATGTGTAACTTCATTAAACTTTTATTGTGGTACACGCTTGTTTAAAATTCAGTCTGTTCGTAAGTTCTTTTCAATATTTACATTACCACTAGCTAGTTGATTTATGTCTCCCTGTATTTGCTCTTCCCCGTCTACAGATTAGCGGTGATGCAGACGTTTTATCTTTAGCTCAATCATTAGGAATAGAAAATTCGTTGAAGAATCTATCGTCTATTACAGATCCCCACAAGGTACGTCGTAATATTTTTAAAACCATTATTTCAAAAGAACATCCTCTGGCTAAAAGTGTACGTTTAATTTTTTCGGGTGGATATTCTTTTGTTTCGAGGCTGACATCATGTTATGTGGCCTACCTAAAATAACACGAATATGACCTCTACAAACCTATTAAAAGCCAAAGCCTTTACAAATACATACACAATCTTTAGACAGTTAAAATGTTACTAGGTACAACTGAGTTTTTTTTTCTACGTATACGAACATCTGGGTTAATTACTTAAAATATAAACTGTGTTCAGAAAAATGTATTGCTAATTTACCAGTGTCGAGCCCCTGATCTACACCAAAAAGCACAAAGGGTTTCACATTGAGATCAAATGCGTTTGATATGTCGCTGCTTTTATTACTTTGCGGAAAAACTGCCTCAAACGGATCGATTTTGTTGTTATACAGAAAAAAAAAAGCGACAGCGAGATTAGTAGACGCCTCTCCACGGTACCTTCAACTTATTAAGCTGTTTCGTTCGAAGGTGTCACTGAGTGATGGAGTCCGGCGATAAGTTTTCCTTAACTCTCCGCGCTTTGGTGGTGATAAACTGGACTTTCTAGCTGTTACTGAGTAATTGACTATTAAGGAACTTAAGCAACGACGACATCGCCTGAGGAGAACGAAAACGCCACAGACCGCTAAAGGCTCTGCACTCCCCGCATTTTTAAAATAACGTGAGATTATATCCTTACTAATCATAAAAATTACAATTTCCACGCCACAGACCGCTAAAGGCTCTGCACTCCCCGCATTTTTAAAATAACGTGAGATTATATCCTTACTAATCATAAAAATTACAATTTCCTCGATTGTGATTGGTTTAAAAAACTCCATTTTCCTCTAATTCACTTGCCAAGTTGTTATCGGACGGTTTGTTATCGGACAATTTAATAAGCCAATCACATTCAAAGTTGTAGTTCACGACCTTGGCTTCAATCAACATAAAAACAGTGTACAGACTCCTAAATTGGAGCTTCTTTCTTTCTTTCTTTCTTTCTTTCTTTCTTTCTTTCCTTCTTTCTTTCTTTCTTTCAGAGCGACGTTAAACAATTCACGCCTCCTTTGTCAGTCTTTTAATGCAAATTTTTCCTTTCTGTCATAACTTGGCTCTTCTCTTTATCGGAAATTGCAATTTTTATGATTGGTTGGTAAGAGGAGTTCGTGTCGTCCAGTTCGGTCTGTAATCATACTTATGATAGACAAATCGGACTCCCGCTACGCGGTCGTCTAATTTTGTTATCACTGGTATGATTACAGACCGATTTGGACTCCACTCAGTCCTTTTACCATTACATGTCATTCTTCATTGCTATCATCGTGGCTATGAAGGAGCTTAAGCAAGGCTGACGACGACGGCTCTGAGAACGTCGTGGAATAGTACGTCTTCGCGTTATTCTAACCACTGCGAGTATCCCAAGGCATTCGGCATGAAAGTGTGTATAAACCTTCGTGAAACAAAATTGGTATGAAGGGTGGGGCGGTTTGGAGAGAAAATTGTAACTTGAAACTTATCACCAGGTGTCCACGTCCTGCACATAATCTCAAATTTGGTCAATACAAGTCGTTGCCAGGAAGAGAACGGTAAAGAAATAAAATGAAATGTATTTGGATCGACCGGCACGTTCGATCCGTCCGCCTCAGACGGATAGAATGTGTGAAGATGAAGTCTGGGCTGAACGTCGGACTTTTCATGATTCAAACTTCAAAATTTGTATGATAATGTATATTTTTGCTTTTGCATTTGGTTCGACGTTTGATAAAACAATCTTAATTTAGGTCGACCCAAATTAAATTTGGGATCGACCTAAACTACCATTTAGTTCCTCTTATGTGATGTTCGACGTTTGGCGCGGGCCTAAGCTAGTTCTCCCCAACGTCGTCCTTGTTCAACCCCCCCCCCCCCCCCCCCCTATGTTTTGCAGTCGTGCACTTTGTTTTGCAGTCGTGCACTTTGGAATTTCCCTCCTTGTCATCTTTTCTGTATTTTTTTAACATTGAAACGTTTTTCCCTCTCAACAGGTTGGCGATTGTGCTTCAAAAGTCTTAGCTGTCTTGTCGGAGTGAATTGTAAAAACTCGCAGCTCCAACAGCCGAATCCCGAACACGTCGGCCGGGTAGCATCACCAACCTCGTTCTTAGATTCCTCTCTCTTCCTACCTCGAGGAAGGAAGAGAGAGGACCCTGGGAACGAGGTAGTAGCATTTGATCTGCTTTTACGATTTGCAGTTTAATCAATAAACGGGACTGTTGAACAAAACCACAGACAAATATTTGAAAGTTTAAAGGCCCGTTTAAACGGTTTCAACATTTGCCTCAACGTGCATTCAACACTTTGTTGAACCAAATGTGTGGTGCGTTTGAACAGGTCGTCATACATTGTTGAAAGCGTAAAAAATGTTGAAAGCGTGTTGAATCAAGTTTAAATTGGTTTTAACTTTCATTCAACATCGATTCAACTTTTCCTTTGTTCTCGAAATGTTGAATGGTGTTGAAGCCGTTTGAACACTCTGTTGAACAACTGTAGAACACACGCATGCCCCATGATCGCCAAATTAATTTGGCTTAACAATTTGGCGGCACGTAGTTTATCTGGACGAGAGAGACTGGTTTCTAGTTCTTAGTTTCTTGCAATCAAATTTCGCGAAAGTGTTGGTTCTTTTGTGTTGGCGCAATGTTGGAACCGTTTGAACGGCCTCCGCACAACTTTGTTTTTGCGTCCAACATTTGCCGAACATTCGTTCAACTTTTGTTCAACGATTGTTGGTCAAATGTTGAAAACGTTTAGACGGGCCTTAATCTGTTCCTCGTCGTTGCGGGCGGTACAGCTGAAATGTAGGAAATAATAATGGCTTGCGATTCGAAAGAAAGAAATACTGAATAACAGATAAAGGTATACAAACGAGCGAGACTTACATATTTTTGGGCATCTTTCACGAACAAGCCTTCAACGCACACGAAGCGAAGACCACACTGGTATTGAGATCACGTGACCCACACATAGGGTGGTACGGTGGGGAGCGCGGGAAGACAAACTGTCCCTTGAAAGGACAGCTTCAGCGACTCTAGGGGCGACCATATTGGTAGCTTGTAAGCGCGCTTATTGTGTTTAAACAGACGAAAACGAGATTTCATATCCTGGGGGGGACGGGGGGGGGGGGGGGGGGGAGGGGAGGAGAAAATTAAAAAATCGCAACCCCACATTATTCATCCTGTACTGAGAATGACGAATGATTAGTGACGAGACGCGAAGGGGGAATTCGCGCTTGGCAAATGATGCTGTTCTGCAGGCTGCAAGACAGCAATAGAGTGTTTTCGCTCATGTGACTAGCAGCAATATTTGCATGCTAAAACAAAAGGAAGAATTTGCATAAAAATGGAGTTCAATTCCCAAAAGAATATTTCACTCCTTCAAAATGGCCGCTCTTTCTTTGTTTCACTCCTCCAAGATGGCCGCCGTGACGTCATGCGGAAACACTCAATTCGTTCCCCATACCTCTGAGACCAATTCGATAGTTAAACTTCCAGCGACCAGACGACTTTTGGGCATTGTAAGGTCAAATGCAAACTTGCTTGAAGCCGAACTTACTCAGAGGCTACTTCGAAATAGCAAATATACAAAAAAACTGAACAATGGGTTTGAGGAAATAACAAGGGTGTTGAAGTTTTCCGTCATTTTCCCCTGTTTCCGCTTCCTCGGCAAAACTGTGCAGACAGACGCCTTCTCTGACTTATAACACTGTTGTTAAGCGCAGCAAGAATTTATGTTTTGCTTGACAATAAAGGAAATTAAATTGGCAAGTTATTGCAATCGCGGACAACGCTTTTAACCTGTCTCGAGTTTTCTAATACACGGTTTTACATACATGGAACGGTTCACTTTTTGTGAAGATTTCAACCTTCTCGAATAAATCGAGATTTGCAGTATGAATTACCTACCGATTGTGTGTGACTAATCAACAATATCGAGAAAAGAAAACCAGTTTATAATTTCTTGAAGCAAAACTCCTTCTCTTACTAATGTTGAAGTTCGGAATTTTCTAAACCCATACTGTTTACTTTCATCGGAAGTGGAGCGTGAAACAATCATGCGATGAAGCGCTTTTCATTGTTTTGAGATTGTAATCAATTTTGACCGCGGAACTTTTTAAAGAGAAGGTTTCTGTTTTAAATGTTTTTAATCTTTTTGATGAAATAAGATATTTGTCTTGCAACGTATTGACAAATACCAAAATAACGTTTTTGCTTGATTAAATATGACTCGACTTTAGTCCATTTTGTGACGCAATGCAATTAGTCTGTGGAAACAACAAGAACTTTTTCTAGTCTAATATGCATTAATAACAAAAATAAAAGTGCATTTTTAGAATGTGTTTTGTTTTCCCGGGCGTTAAAAGTTGAACCGTAAAAATATATTTATCATTACAGTCGATAAATCGCGGAGGAGACCACTTGACGACAAGTGAGTCAACCCCCAAAGCTTCCTGAAATTCAGGTGCGTTTTTTGCGATAATTTTGCCCACATATAAAGCAGTTCTCTTCTCCAATCTCAACCTTAGCTTCAAAGCGCATCGCGAAACTCTGAACTAGATTTCTACGTGTTCGTGGGTCATAGTAGAATTTTTATTTGATAAAAAAGTCTTTTTAACTTGGGGCGATTTTTGGCCCTGCTGTTCTCTTCGTCTGCGGTCTATTTAACCTGAGTTCTTTCCATTTTGTTGAGTCTTGTTGCATTCGAAAGGGGAAATCAACTGATTATCCTCACAGCTGCAATTGTATTTTGTGGGAAGAGAGCTGTCGCAGGTGTATTCTTTGACTGTTTGCAAAGGCCATCGTTTTGTGATCGGAGCGACTTAAAATGTACTACGTAGCATGCGTATAAATGCGATGATGATCGTGAATGTGAGTTGAGCGCTTTTTATAGCAGCACCGCGAAAATCGTAAACATGTTCCAGTTGATGTTCGAAGTTTAGACGCGGTTTGCAGGCGAATTAACCCATTGGTGTTCAGGCTGAAAAATCTGGCATAATAAGATTCGCCGCAAGATCCCATATAATTGCGACAATGACTCATAATTATTAATGGACCTGTCACTTATCACATCAACTGAATTTTCCTCATTAATGTTACGCTGTGTTTTTGCCATAAACCCTAATTTCTACTTTTTTTGTTCCCCTTGGCACTGTATATGGAACTGTATCTTACGAAGATCACATATCATTTAGCCTTTTGTAATGATATTGGTTGGTGATCAAGATTAGAGCTAAAGCTACGAGTGATCCTAAATTGGAAATGACATTTGAAGTACATTTATTTGGAGTTTAAATTCAGCGTAACGAAAATGGAAAAGGAAAAGTTAATCACATTGTCCGTTCACTCAGTGATTCATAAATCTCTTTTGTGCAAGACATCTTTTTGGTTTTGAAAGCGCTTCTTTAAGAACGTTGATGCTAGGATTTAAGGCTTAGAATCGGTGCAATTGTCGGTGCCGGAGACACAGTTTGTAAGAAGATCTTTATTTAGGTCTTATTTGCATAAATTACATAAAATCTTAAGAACGTTTTCAGACTCAAATCACAAACGACAAAAAAATTGGATTGTTCAATGTCGAGTCAAAAATGAAACGTTTTTATATAAAAATAAGGCATGTAACCGTAAAATTGCTTCCACGACATGTGCGCCGAAAATCACGGTTCTATCTAGTAACAAAATCTGTTTATCGATAATTTTTCAATGTCATTGTTCTATTACAAGGTAACACAAAATGATTATTTTTATTGGTATTTTACATTTACAAGTTATTGTTCCTATTATGTCACCCAGTTCAATTTACGTCTTTCAAACCCACGCCTTTGTAATTTCGTCAATGATTAGCGACTTTATCGGATGCGATACATGTATATGGTGTAGTTATTTATCAGCTGTGTAACCGGGAAAGAGGACAGGTAGAAAATAGCAAACGGAAAAGGCCGAAAGACGCAGCCTATGTATACCGACCAAGAAATCACCAATCATTCAACATGTGAAATCTGTATGGCCTAAAACCAAATTTGAAATGCTCGATCTAATGAGAATTCTCGTAAGTTATTATGCAAACAGAGCAGGCTACACCATACATCAAACAATTGTATTACAATCTGCATCATTGATAAAAGATAATTGACCACGCCCACAACGTTCACTTCTAACCACTAAGTTGACACAAATTTCCTTGTTTCAAACACCAGCCTACTCGGCATCATCTACTAGTTTCCGGCTTTAGGCGCTTTCCCCATCAGCTAGTCTCATATTTGACTCAAACTATCGCAGGAAAAGATCTGTTACAGTTTGGCGTCAAATGCTGAAACTCTTGCAATTGTGTTTAAGACTTTCATGATTAAACATGCAGTTGAAAGGACAGGTGGTGACAAGTTTCTGTAGAGTGTCTGTGAATGCTCTTGGCTTAATTTTTAAAACGAAAGACCAACCCGTTTAATCCGGAAGAAACCTTTCTTCAGGGGAATATAGTCTTCGATTATAGGCTTGCTTGCCTATTTCGGAAGATCCACAGACGTTCCTCTCTGCATAAATTCCCCTCGAGGAGTCTCTTTGAAATGTTCTCAACACTTGCACCATTTCCTGGGGAAGTGTGTAAATGTCAGTGATATCTGCCGAGGATCAAGCCATTAACCACGGGCGTTCTTATGTTATAAAAATGTTAAATAACGGGACCAGTTTATTTTCCTTACGTAACCATAAACTTAACTTGAGCAAATGAAGACTGTTGAAAATAATACACTGAACAAGTTCACTCTAGACGGCTCTCACGAAGCAATTTAGCTCGCTCAGCTCGTTTAGTTTGCTTCTATTCTGAGTTGGTTTTTTGCCTGTCTTAGTTGATTTATATTTAATACGTTGTAATTGTCTCTATTTTCTCTAGCAAATAAAAGTGGTTTAGTACATACAAATCACAACCATTTTCCTCTTCTTTTTACCTTCTTGGTCAAAAAATAAATACATTAACGTTGAATATTGATCGATAAAATTTACGTCATTTCAATGCGACGGCCTTACAATTACGATTGAGATATCTTTTTGTTCACCAATAAAAGTAAAACACAGACGTGCGGTGATCAAAAGTGACATTTCCAAGGGGAAGAAGGTTCTTCACTTGCAAACATGGAAAACGTATGAAAATATCCTCAATTTCAGTCATTAATTAACCTTGAAAACAAACCGTTTCTTTGAAAGTGAATGTTATCATTCATCCGGATACAATTCAAGTGAAGCAATTTATAAATCTTTTTCCGGAATTTAGGTCTTGATTATCAACAAACGTTTCGACTGAAACCATCAGTCTTCATCAGTGAAGTTTGTCACGTGATAGTTCACTATCACGTGACAAACGTCGAGGAACGGAGGAGAGGGCCCGGTCCCAAGTGTGAGACAGAGAGAACCGGAGCCCCCCCTTTCTGTTCAGGGGACATGTGTTGCATTCAAAGGGAGTCAAGATCCTAGATAATGAACGAGATTGGCGAAGGAGGGGAATAAAAGAAGCGTTATGGGAAAGGGTGGAGGACCCAACCCTGAACAGAAAGGGGGGGCTCCGGTTCTCTCTGTCTCACACTTGGGACCGGGCCCTCTCCTCCATTCCTCGACGTTTGTCACGTGATAGTGAACTATCACGTGACAAACTTCACTGATGAAGACTGATGGTTTCAGTCGAAACGTTTGTTGATAATCAAGACCTAAATTCCGGAAAAAGATTTATAAATTGCTTCAAACCGTTTCTTTGTACAGCAGAATTGGAATTCTTTCAAGGTAAATTTACAATAACATTGTAACAGGACATAAGTTTAAAGTTTCTCACTGATTTTAAGTTTCTTGTTTATCTTTCTTGACGTAGCGAGAAAATCGTTTCATCCTGGGTTGTTTCAAAGAAATCTCTAAATCTAACAGCCTAAGGAAACGACAAGAGAATGTTTGTGAAAGTTGTACCTGGAAATCAACAGCGTACAGTGAAGTGACGATGTTCTGGCCCCATTTGTTCAAAAGGTGGCCTGGATAACGCTATCCGCCGGATAAATCACTATCCATTGGATATGCGAACTTGATTTATCCGGCGGATTGCGCCTTCCATGGTTTGACTGGGGCGTGGAGAGTATTAACATTTGAAAAAGGTTCCCGGACTCATGAATCCACGGTACCTCGAAAATCTTATGAAAACCGGAACATTTTCACTTCGAAGAGAACAGATGCCAGTTAATTTGCTACTGACTTGGTAATTACTTCGCTTTTCGGTTGACAAGATAGATCATGATACATCAGAAACGCGTTCTTTTAGAAACATCTACCTCCGTTTGCCTTAATTCCACCTAAATAGTTTTAGTACAAATTTGGTCCAACTTTAGAATCAACAATTTTTTTCCAAAAGAACTCAAATCTCATAAGTTATAAGTTTCAAACATTGTACTTTTATGTATATAAAAAATGTTCGTGCCATATGCACTTCGATCAATGATGGATTGACGTAACAGTGGTTATAGCGACATAACGTAAAATATTACTGAGCTAGCTAGAATTTTTTTCGTATCGTATTTTCTGATTCAAGATATGCCGCTTTAAAACTAAGAAGGAGTCGAATTACCCATTAGCCTCTGATCTTAAAAGCTAAACTAAACCTTCAAGAGGCTTTCTACCTTTCAACAAACTCCATTCTTCACAGAATCATTTTGCGTTTTCGTCGATGCTATTCGACAATTTCTATCTGATTTTGTTGGGTTTTCAAGAAACAAAGATATAACTATGAAACATGTTTCTCAAAAACGCCGAAAACTTTTTTCGGGTCCAAATAGCAATTCAACTTAATTATTCTAAAAAACATGTTTTCCTAGACTATAGAAAACAAAACAGCTGCAAAGTTTCACAACTTGAAAAGTATCGGGACTTCGAGAAACGCCCCCAAAGGAGCGTACAACACCGATATTAGATGTCTATCGCTGCGGCATATTTATATACCAAGCTGTTTTTAAACGAGTTCTCAAATATGATTCGGTTCGAACGAGTGATGATTCTCAATCCCAGGCTTAGTAATTGATTATGTAAAGGTTATCATTGGCTGGAAAATCCGACAACCTAATATAAAAATCGGTTGGTGGGAGCACCGTTGCCCCTTCTATGCATGACCCCAGTTTGTTCCTCTTCGCATATTCTTCGCGAGCTTAGTACTATATGAAATTGCTGAATTGAGTTTTGTTAGGCACCGTTATTTCATGTTGTATAAATTTTTTGATTGGCCAAGTAAATTCAGTGGTTTCGTTTCAAGTATTAATCGCTCCATGAATACAAATGCACAGTCGTCACTCCGTGTCAAGGAGTAACGTCATCGGTCAGGGGTTTTTCCAGGCAAATGCTCTCCTTTGCGTGATGTGTTATCTCAGCCACAAATGTTGGCTTTGTAGCTAAACAGTCCTCCATTTATCAAAGCGAGATCTCATTCTAATTCTCTCACTAAAGCTTATTTTATTGGAGATATTAGCACCTCCAAAGACATTACCGTCTCTTCTTTTCCGCTCACAGACTCGTCAGTGTCGAAACGCTGTTAATGTCACAGTACGAATTAGGAAGCAAGCCAAATTGTAATGAAAAGTGATCTTCCGGAGGTTCATATGAATTAAGGAACCCTCTCAGCTTTTATTTGACTCTTTGACGTTTTAGTCAGTGGACTCTTATTAGTCGCTTGTTCATTATACCGACGTTGCGATTTATCGTGAAAGATAGACGGCTGATTTCTCAAATTAAACAGGCTTAAAAAGATTAGATCTTTAGATATATATTCCGGCAGGAGGCAGTAAACAAGGAATAAAGTCTTTCGTTTGGCTGACTGGTTTAAGTTGTATTTAATTGAAACTCTTGCTCATTTAGACACTCTCTCACCCATACCTCCGCCTTCTTCGGTCTTTGATGTCACCCCGAGCGGGGCAACAGGATATGCAAAACTGAAGATGTTCAACAGCAAACACCGACATGCATTCGCTGGCTATTTGCACCCGAAATAAAGGTTAAGTGAGGCAGCTAAGATAAGTTCGACATCTTGACCAGGATTGAAGAGTAGGTAAATTTTGCTTTTAATTTCATTATTTTTCTTTTAGCTGAAAACGGATTTCATTTTCCGTTCATTCGTATATGTTAAAAGGTTGAGCAGATAATCAGAAGGCGACTTGAAAAGTGTAAAAAGAAAAAATAAAGTTGTTTTCGTCGGCCTGATTCAAGTGGAAATGAAAATCTCTTTTTAAGCATAGGGGTTTTCCGGCTTTTAGTCCGGTTACTAAAAAATTCAAATCTGAGTATTCCTCCGAAAAATGTTGATCAGTTTTCGTGTTCAATTTGTCCTTGATTTAGCGTGATTTTTGTATATTCGCCTACTATGGAACTATAGTTAATGTGTAGTATTTACGAACAGTTCCTCAGTACTTAAAAATGGAAAAGTACAAATTGTGACGCGAGCTGAAGTTGAAGTGTAGACAGTATTTAAGAAAATTTAAGATACACTCTTTTATACAAGTCTTATAAGAACGTCTAATTTTGAAGCTGAGACTGAACGTTCTTACTTTTTCGTGACCTGAGCCTGGAAAAATTCTGAAAATGTTCTTAATTGAAGTTCGACTACAAACTGAGTTGTTCTTCTGACAACCACATTGTTCATGTTGTTAACGTCTCGTCCCTCAGTATTTGAGGGAATTGTCTTGTTGGACTACAGTAAGTACATTTCGTTAATCTTAAGTCGACCTTTCTTAACTGATTCTCAGCCTGTGTATATTCTTAGTATGTTCTTAAAATTCTGGTTAATCTCACTTCTTTTTGTAAAAAAAAAGGCTCTTATACTGAAAAAGAAGAGTGAACTCTAAATTGTAGTTGTCAGAATTTGAAAGAGACAATAATATTCAAACACATATTAAATGAAAGTTTTTGCAATTGAACCTACTGGGAACTCGGAAAAATCCTAGCCCCAGATGAGATTCGAACTCACGACCCTCCGCCGTGATTTAGTCGGATGCTAACTACTGAGCTACTGGAGACTCTACGGTAAGCAAGGGTGAAATGTGGATCTTTAACTCGAGCTGCACAGTCAAATAACGACTAAGCATAGTTGTCATAGCTTGAATAATATTCAAGGTAGGATTAAATGGGAGGTGACAAACATGTCCGAAAAAATGTATTAAATTTAAAATGTTTAGATCGAATAGAGCCATTCAAAGATTGAACGCGTTGAATCGCATGTTTCCAAAGTAGTTCGATAAAAGTCGTATAAATTACCTAGGGTTCACTGTTTCCAGAACATTGCCTAAATCGCATTAATGTCACATTTAAAAAAATACTTTTTAATTAATTCATGCTCTCAAAATTAAAACGCATTTTACTGAAACATTTACGGACAACAGCTACGTTTTTCTAATTTATAAAAATTCACCTTTATAACCGGTGATTGTACTCTATTTGGAAACTTTCAATTCTGAGTAATGTTGCATGAAAATTTAGTCTGGATAAAATTTTTTTTCCAATTGTTCTATCCCAGTTTTGTTAATCTAAATGATGGGAGCTCTGTGTTTTCACCTCCTCGTTTCCAGAAGGTATAATTATGCGCGTTCGCTAATTTAAAATTTTCCAGATAAGGCGTAAAGGTGGAAGCTTAGACAAAAAACGCTGTAGTTCACAGACGTTCGCCCGAAAGATAACATTCCTACTCCAGGTCATGGTTGATTCGCTTCGACCATATATCTATCGCGGAGCGGCGATTGAAGATAGGGCTGAGCCGCCAAAGCAGCCGTTACAAACAGTTCTCCAAGGGACAATCGAACCCTCATGGCAAGAACAAAACAAATTCAACGGCAGTTTTACGTGAACGTCCAGACTTTGCTACCTCATTTCACAGCCTAAAACCTAAACTAACCATCACAATTATCTATTAAGAGAGGGTGGTACTGCGGAAGCTCTCAATATTTTCAGTCAGTTTTATAATTTTGACTAGGAAGAAGTTTTAGAAATTCATTCTTCCGGGGGAAAAATCGAATCATAGAAGGCCTTCACCAACAATCATGAAGCTGACTGCACAGCATCGCAATTCGTTAGGCTTCATGCAAACATAGAGGACTTAGAACTGACAACAAACACTGAATCAGACTCACAAACATCATGAAGTTTCTTTATTGTTTACGGGGCACAAGGAATGCAAATGAAGAAGGAGGAATCCATAGCCAGAAATTCCGAACCAGACAAGCTAAGGACAATTGACAGCTTGTCAATTAAAAACTTTGTCTTTCTTGCATTTGATTGGTCAATCAATTTTGAAAACATTGTCGATTCAATATGGCGACTCGCGATCGTCCTTCAGTGGGTTTTTCGTGTTTTGGAAGACGGTTTTTGCAGCAGATGCCGAGGTTTTTGAGTCGTCTCCCATGTCGGTAAAAAGAAGAAGGAGCAGTGGACCATTCTGGGACGTGGAGAGACTTGTTGACATGCGTGAGAGGAACGAAACGGTGAGTTTTGCAGCTTCACTTGACACGTGTTTTGTAGGTTCTGTGAGTCCGTTTGCCAAGCAAGTACCTGATTAATTAACAGTTGAAGGTGAAAAAGAAAAGGGTCCAGAAGCTGAGGCGTTAGCTACTTGACTTTATTTTTTAATTTTTAGGTGGAACATCGTGCCCTTTGGAAGGGATTTTCCAAGTTTCGTTCTTTTTGGGAGCTAGAAGACATCACCCGAATGTGTTCGTAGCATGAGAAGTAAAGTGTAAAAAAATACAGTAAATTACTGTACGTACGTTATGCTGATATTAAAAAAAATAGTGAGAAAAAGGCATATTTGGAAACAAAAACTATTGCACATTGCAAATCAGTAGACAAAAAGTCCTAAAGATTTCATCTTTATTTATCCAATGTGTGTGTTTTGATGAAAATTTAATGTTGACCTTGTAATCGCCTCCAAATCAACCTTTTTTGATCTATTTCCCTGAATACCTCAGAGAAGCTCTCTTCCAAGGTTTTCCTGGTCTTGGCACCATTTATTACTGCTATGGTGTGACTTCCTGTGAAGATCAGACTTATTGGTAATATTGATTCAATTACACAATTATGGTAGTCACCTGTAGCAACAAAAAAAGCTGTGGTATTTTTGGCAAACTTAGATTTTTTAATGTGTATGAGATAATGCTGTATTTTGAATTAATACATTGCATTTTTTAATTTGAATTTTGTATTAACCTTTTCGTGACAAAATAATATGTCCTTGCTGTAGGATTGTAAAACTGTGGATGAAATTTGTCAACCTGCTCATTCTAGCCCCATCTCCCCTGACTTTGACTTTTGCTTTCTCTCCCTTCTTCAAGGTTCCATCATTTATCTGCACATCGTCAGAACATCAGCAATTTAAATCACGTAGCAAAGAGTATAGTTAAATGGTGTTTTTTGGCCTTATTGTCTGGTTTGTTTGAAAAATCTGATTTACCCAGTATGAATACAATGTAGCTCTAAGGTAATATATTGATCATGACTGACTTTTGCATTTTATTCTGGTATTTTTAGCACATTTTGAAGGAAAAAATATTTGACAAAGCTTTATGTCATGAAACATGTAATAATTTGCTGTACTTATTGGTAATAAGTATCTGGTAAAAATTAGGACTGACCTGTTATGGCTATCAGGGATCAATTTTCTTAATAAATAGTTCAAAGTTTTTTAACTTTTAATTAACTGTCTTATATGGTTGTATTGCATCAAAGCTACCCTGGGTGTCAAAGGCTTTGGTTTGATTTTTTTAGGCACTGTTTTATACACCTTTACTCTGCCCATAATTATTTTTATAGTGTAAACAAGCAATATTATGTTTCGCAGCTGTTCACTATTCACCCATCCCTGGATCCTATCATAAGCTGGGTCATTCTGAGGTAGTCTATGGCACCCAGTGTAGAACTGAAGTGGTATTTTGTTCCATTTCATTATGATATTTTGAATATGTCTCAGGTAACTGACTTATTCTTTTCTGAATGAGGTACAGCACCTACCATGTCTTAGATTCCTTCTTTCAATACCGATTTAAAGGAGTATAATTGGGCTCCTGGGGCCAGTCCTGGTGTTGCAGTGATGTTCACCTGCCTGTTTAACTCAGCTCTTCATTGCTTAATAAGATATAATTTAATGGGGAGTTCAGCCGCAGACAATGACAATTCTCACAAAGTCGTCACCAACTCCAAATTACGATCAAATAAAGGATGTTTTGTGTTTATTGCTTAACTTGTCATGTTGGGTTAGGTTTTGATCACTAATTCTTACTTGAGCACTTATGTTATTGCTATTAAAATTCACGGTGAAAGTGTTGCTACTGCCTGGGTCCTTCATTTTTAGGCATTCCAGCTTCAAACCAAATAGCTGTACAAAATGTAATTCTTTTTGGGCTCTTGTCTTTTTTATTGATGGGTTTTCAAGTCTGGAAATCTAGCTCCTCGGGGAGGTTCCCCTAGTGATTGATTTTCAAGGTTTGCGATGTATGTCAGCAACTGCTTGTTTTCTTTTTTCCATTTATTCGACAATGTTATGTTCATTTACATATTTACTTGTGATGTCTGCAAGCGTTTCATTGTATAGTTCTTTTTCCTTTTCAAGGTTTTGGAATTTTTCCCTCCAACGGTCAATTTCTTCTTTTGCCTATTTCAGTCTTCTTTCCATCATACTAAGACTTGCCTCCCACTTTTCCACCGAAATGACATCACTTTTAAGAATAATAATATTAATTATTGAGACCTCCATAACTTTTTCTTCATCCTCGAACCTTTTGAAGCGGATCCACCCCTGTTCCCCGGGTCCTGTTCAAATTAGCTTTCCTACTTAATTCTTGAGAGCAGTGATAAGTTAAACGTTTTCAAGGACTCTCTAGCTTTCAGGGTCGATTTTAAATGTATTTCCAGGAATGTTCCCGTTGACCATGTCAGCATATTTAAGACCAGGAGTTCTCTTTTTTTAAGTAGCACCTCATCCTTCACTTTTTCTTATCCCCAAACAGAAAACTACCTCAGCCCCTCTTTGCCATTGTTCTTTGACATAAGTAAAGCGATTTTCCGGAGGATTGCATATCGCTATCAGCGGGTCGCGTGCCGGGTAAACCTCTGAGATTTTTCAGGCTATTTTTCTCGTATTTTCCCTTAAATTTTCGTGCAAAAATAACACAAAATATCAGCCAAAAACTCTTGGGTACCAAGCCTTTTAGTTACCAGCTCTTCCGGGCTAATTTGAGACTTTTTTTTTCAAAATGGCGGCTGTTATTGTAAATGTTTTGCAAAGTTCCAGAGGGATCGACTGCGGTTTGGGGTATCCTTCCCCGCGTGATTTGTGTAGTTTGCCCTGTATGAACATTGTCAGGATCAATGAATATTTGGCTGTAAACTTAGGAAAAATAAGATATTATTTCTGGGTAACTGAAGAACTTTATTCATCGTGATCGTGAAGTTCAATTCTACGCGCATCACGGATGTTATGTAGGGGAACTACGTACGCGTCTACTTGAAAGGTCAGTGGGATTCTCTCTTAATGTATTGCATACAATGTTCCTTGTGTAAAATTTTGAAAAACTGCTGAGAAAAACGCAATGACTCTTTCAAGTACAATTCGTGATGATGTGGTAATTTAAAATTGTGTGCATAAACTTTTATTTCAACATCCGGATTCCCGCGTACTGGTCGAGATGAAAACTACACGATAGTTTTTTTCCTTCGAGATAGTGAAAATTGTTGACGGTCTGTAGTAGCCATTATCCTAACAACTTCCTGGTCATTTGTTTCTCAAAAAACGCAAAGAGTATCAGTTTGATCAACACAAATTGATGGGTTAAGTAAAGCTTTGGTGGCCGTCTCTTAGTTCCACATCCGAACGCCTTCGAATCGGTACTAAAAAATGGTGAAGAAACCATTCTTTCTTCGAAGTCATATATTTCTTTGTTGCTCTGTGGGAGCCATTAAAATTCTAAGTCTCTGCATCTATTGCGCACGCGCGTTCAGAATTCCTGGCCATGATAACTTGGGAAACTTTGCAGCTTGTAACAGGATAATTGACTGTGGAGAAGCGTTAAAAAGCGTTAAAAGTTTCGCCAATGGCGTTTTATAAGTTAAAGTGACGGCTGTTCTTTCTAAAGAAGATATAGCGACGTTCTGTTCAAATTAAGTTCAGGCAACAATTCACTACTATACTGAAAGTAGCATATGGCAACTATTCTGTTTGTTATGAATTTCCAATATACGACTCAGGCGATAATGTGTTTCCTTTAGCTTCCTTTTGTGTATGTATTCCTTTGTACACTTTGCAAAAAGCTTTTCCCTACGTTAATAGGTTAATATTTTAAATTTCTAATAATTTTAGTATAAAACCTTTTACAGTTGTTATGATTTTAGGATATTACGGCAAATCAGTAATGTATACGACAACGGTAAGCAAAAATAGATTGCTTAATAGCAATCAGTATAAATTCTGTACGGACATGACGAGCATTTATTTTTTGTTGCTTCCACTGAATTCGTTTCATTTATGCCTTTATGACTCCCCCTGAAGATATGAACTTGAATCCAGCAATAACTGCAAAGCAAAACAAATTCAAAGCGACCTAACATGCAAAATACCACCTCTGATTAAATGATTATTTCGGCGCTTTTTCCTCCCTTGTTTTGACTTTTAAAGCAATGTGTACGATTCAACAATTAAAAGCATCACGCAAGAAGATTAGATAAGTCACCACATCCCCCGAGTTGTGTTTAGGTTGGGGAGCATCCCTCGTATGGTGTTTAGTGCGCTTTTGGATGCTTCTCTCTCTTCCTACACTTATTTTTTATTTCAGTGTATTTGATTATGTTTTATACTATTGGAGAAACTGTAATAAATAAATAAATAAATAAACCAAAATTAATTTGAGGTTATGCAGTTGCGATCCAGCAGCATTTCGAGGTATGAAGGGAAGAAGTGATCATGGCCAGTGGACAATTTAAGCAATTAAGTTCTCTTATAGACACCTGAAAAATTCAGTTGGATTCAACGGGATCCGAACGATGCAATTCGTCTCCAACCCGCACTTCAAATATATACGTTTATTTCAGTCATTTTCAGCTATGTTGCAAATGAGAGCTTGGAGATATTGTCGATTCTTTCAATTTTTCTGTTACCAAGTCGAATTCGTGGCTGTAGTTAGTTTTGATTACAATTCCCGATAGCGAAGTGACATCTATCTGGTACTTAAAGGCCTCTTCACTTAAAACTAATTCAGTGATGCAAACGAAATATTCCAAAAAAGATAAAGTTCCGGTATATTTGCGACGGCTTCCATAAAATTTTAATCGAGTTTCTTTTAGAGAAAATAGGTTTAAAAAACGGGGTAAAGAGATGAAAAATATTGAAAATGTGGAGAGAGTAGAGAAAAAATCAGGGTCAAAAAAGAGACGAATTTTTTTGGTTTTTCATACACATCAATTTGTTGACCGCTGATAAATACAAAAAAAAACATTTACTAAAAAGGAGATTTATCGTCAACATACCCTAGCTAAAAACATATTGTTGATTACTAAAACATTTTGAATACGCGTAGAATTTATACCGGCTTTTGCGTGGAATATCAATGTCCATATATGTGCCTGCGTTTTGGTGTGTCCATTTCGTGCTACCAGCTGCTTTTGAAAAACGTCTATTGGTGGTATCGTTTTAACAGGCCGTTTTCTCCTTTGAACGTGGGGAAAGACAATTCCAATTGCCACCTTTCCGCCGAGTAATGCATGCTATACGTCCGGGATCAAACTAGCATCATCATAGAGCGAGTTTCAATTGAGTGTCGTAAAACCAAAACCAAAGTAATTACTTTGGCCAATCAAAAATGACGGAGACAATCCGGCAAACCAATCAAAACTCGAAGTAATTACACGTAGCCGACACAA
>OX421448.1:15800800-15803300 GCA_949126865.1 Montipora capitata | reverse complement strand
AGGCCTAATTAGGCCTAAGGTTAGCTTTTAAGAATGTTTAGGATACTTTCTGTATTAAAGACTGTTACATGAATAGCTAACCTTAGGCCTAAAAACTTTTCTTTAGGCCTAATTAGGCCTAAGGTTAGCTATTCATGTAACAGTCACGGCAAGTCTATCGCTTTCCCAGTTTCTTTTTAGTGCCAGCGGTTTTCCCGTTATAATGAAATTTCAACCTGCAACCTGCAACCCGCAACCTGCCAATCTCGTACCCAGAGTCCTCGGGCTTTTTGGCCAGCGGGTGAGCGCCCGGAGAGACTCTGGGATAATCGACTCCATTTTCCCAGAAAACGTGGGTTCCGGTCTTATGACGTATGGTTGAGTTTAAACGGAAGCAGAAAAGAGAAAACCGTTAACAGTAGAAATGGCGGGTTGAAAGTCTTTGAGAAACAAGAATTTTGGCCTTACACACAAAGAAACTGGAGAAATGATCATTGGCTTGCTGTAAGAGCAAGTGAAGATGAAACCTCTGACACTTTCGGTGAGTGTATTTTTGGTGCTTCAGCGTACATTCCACCGTACAGAATGCAATGAGAATGCCATCGTGCAAGCAACACGATCGACAAATGTTTTTTGTGGAAACGACACAAATGTCCTCTTCTTCTACAAGTTGATGTTTCCGTAATTCTGAATGGCTTCGACAAGACCTTATTCCACGGATTTCTCCTCAAAGAGACTGATGTAATGTTTTCCCACGGTACTTTTGCAACAGCAACAGTAATCACTTTTTAGCAGTTTTAGCAGCGTGGGAAAATTCCCGTGCGGTATATGACATAATTCAAACCTCGTCGTTTTATTATTTTTGTGATTTATATATTTCTGAGGTAGAAAAAATCAATCAGCACTGAAACTTGTTTTAGATTTTGAATCTCCCTCCAAATTCTGGGGCTTCCGAATTACTTACCGACTTCCTGTCGGACTGCCATTGTTACGCAAGCGGCCAATCAAAAATATAGTTCAAATCGATTATCCCAGAGTCTCTCCGGGCGCTCACCCGCTGGCCAAAAAGCCCGAGGACTCTGGGTACGAGATTGGCAACCTGCAAAAAATACCTGCCGTTTAAAATCAGAAAAGAACCACTTCACCGTTGCTGTTGAGAATAGTGTATGCCAGGCAAAACAAGTTGCATCTCGGGAGCCTGAGAGTTAAGAAATAATTTGCCTGTGTTTAAATTAACAAATACACCAATACATCACTAACGCGTTTCATGTTTAACCGGAGAATGAGGGAAGCAGATGTTCGAAGGTGTAATAGCCGTTGAGTTTTATTCCTCAGTTATCGAGTTCCATAAGTGTAAAACTTAAAAATGGATTGCTTTAAAATCAGAAAAGAACCAATTCACCGTTGCTGTTGAGAAAAGTGTATGCCAGGCAAAACAAGTTGCATCTCGGGAGCCTGAAAGTTAAGTAATAATTTGCCTGTGTTTAAATTAACAAATACACCAATACATCACTAACGTTTCATGTTTAACCGGAGAATTAGGGGAGCAGATGTTCGAAAGTCAGGGGCACCCAACGTCAATTTTCGGAAAATATCTGTTCGGAAGACGATTTGAGATCTAAAATTTTCGGAACATTTGTTGTAAAATTTATGGCTTCCCTGCCTGTCCTAGGATTTTCGAACATCTAAAAAATGGTATAATTGCCCACTTGTGACGGATTTTTACCTCAAAAAGGTCACCTAGAATTTTCGGGAGCCTTTTTTCTGGATAAAATTTTTGAAAAAGTAAGTTTTGATCCCTAAAATTTTCGGACCACTAGACTTTCAGCTAGGAAATCCGAACAGATGAAAAATTTTTAGCGGATAAAAATATGCCTATATGTACAGTTTAAATACTAAAATAGGTTAAACAATGCTATGTTTAAGTGGTTTTGAACTATATTCTCGTTGGGTGCCCCTGGAAAGTGTAATAGCTGTTGAGTTTTATTCCTCAGTTATCGAGTTCCATAAGTGTAAAACGTAAAATTGGTTTGCTTTAAAATCAGAAAAGAACCAATTCACCGTTGCTGTTGAGAAAAGTGTATGCCAGGCAAAACAAGTTGCATCTCGGTAGCCTGAAAGTTAACTGACAAAATAATTTGCCTGTGTTTAAATTAACAAATATACCAATACATCACTAACGTTTCATGTTTAACCGGAGAATTACGGAAGCAGATGTTCCAAGGTGTAATAGCTGTTGAGTTTTATTCCTCAGTTATCGAGTTCCATAAGTATAAAACTTAAAAATGGATTGCTTTAAAATCAGAAAAGAACCAATTCACCGTTGCTGTTGAGAAAAGTGTATGCCAGGCAAAACAAGTTGTATCTCGGCAGCCTGAAAGTTAAGAAATAATTTGCCTGTGTTTAAATTAACAAATACACCAATACATCACTAACGTTTCATGTTTAACCGGAGAATTAGGGAAGCAGATGTTCGAAAGTGTAATAGCTGTTGAGTTTTATTCCTCAGTTATCGAATTCC
>OX421448.1:15788300-15793300 GCA_949126865.1 Montipora capitata | reverse complement strand
ACTACAGAGACTTGCCCTACATGCCATTCTTAAAAATACATGTAATGTGGATTATCAATATTGAGAAAAAATGTGGTACTTCCTAGTGAGAAGCTTCATATTTATGTACCACCCATCGCCTTATTATCCAGTTTCCACTCCTTTATCTGCCAAGTGTGTATTAGTGGAGTGCAGAACCCTAAAGATGATCTCAATCAAGTGTATTAGTTATTTAAACGTGTTATGTCTTTCCTCAGATAAATTAGAATATATAAACTCAAAACACAATTCATAAATCTGGACAAATTTTCCAGTACACCATGATGCACAGACTGTCAGTTAAAAATAGTCAAAAAGTAAGCCTGCCCTTCCCCTCATGCTTATACAATGACAGTATTATAATTGTGAACAACTTACTTCTTATCAGTACACCATGAAAGTCCCGGTTAATCCATCTTGGAACGGACGTAGTGCTGTTAGTGATCAACAGTAGAAACAAACAAAGAATTTCACTTAGCTGTAGCTCTAGCTCACAACAGATCATGTAGTATTTTTAAGTTTCTATTGCTTTTCCTCAAGTGTATTACATGGTATTTAACCCTTCAAAAAAGTTCTAGAAATACAAATGACAATATTTTCAGAAAGAAATTGTTTTCACACTGTGACAGCTATTGACTCGCCAACTTATTTAGAATTCTCTCACGGAAAGCTCTGCTTAACAGAAGCAACCAATCAAAAGGTGTGATAAAAATGCGCACGAAATTTGAAAACGGCCCAAGATTTTACCTTCGTTTGCACGTGTCTACACAGAAGTCATTCCATGAAAAAAAATAATAATAATAATCAAGCTTCTGTGGTTAACACTGACAATGACAAAGCGTAAAAAGGTAAAATTATTCCGCTACGTTTCTTACCGAAAAATCAGGATGGCGAGATATTTTTCTTTTTCTCGCAGAGCTCGGTGATGTCAACGCCACTTCGCTTCCAGTTGATCCCTCGACTCTCTAACGGCTTTTCATTTTGGCTTCCAGTGAATAAATACGCTCTTCCATAGCTCTGAAGCCATCCTGTATGTCAGTCCGGTCCAAGGTTTGCAGAACTGTATCTGAAAACTCCGTCTGATTTCCTTCTATTATGCTGAGCGAGTTATTAATGTCCGACAATTTGCTCGCAAGACTCGATTGATCGGATCTTTCCAACTGTTCTTGGACTTCTTTAAGTCTACTCAAGATCTGACGGAATTCAGATGCATTCGAAGATCTTTTCACTGACATTTTCCCTTACAGGATTCAATCAAAGCGATCGCTAAGTGGAAGTGTTGTGCAAAGCACGTTTCCTCTGCAAGCATTCTATAATAGCGATTTTTATTGGTCTATTACTGTATTTATTACTAACAATCAATATAATTGGTGGAAAATTTTCAAACCTACGGTAATGATTGTCAGCGGCTTGCTAAGTCTCAGAACGTATTGCATGTAACAACAAATAATTTTTGAGAAGTTTCACACACTACTCCAACCAAGAAAGATTCATTCATTTTTTCGCCACTGCGTGAAGGTTAAATCATTACAGTCTCATTTGCAAGACAGGCGATAGGTATTTTTCATTGCGAGGGTCAACTGGTATTCAGTGCATCCTTTTTTGAAGTGTTTGGACCAGCCTCTTTTATTCCAGTCCAGAGAATCAACTGCAGTTGTTGAGTGGGGGAAATATACTTTGAGGACGAAAATGTTCTGGGAGTAACCAGTTTGGCTCATTTGGTGAACAGAACTTGATGTTTTTGGACCAGCCTGTTTTTATACCAGTTCAAAGGATAAAGTCACTTCGTGCTTGTGGTCAACAAATTTGTAAAAGAGAAACTGCTCTGGCTGTCATCAGCTAAAATGACAAAGTAGTGTGTAAAAATTATTATATTACATTATTTTAGTATTTCTTTTAAAATGGGATGTGACAATTACTGTACAAACTAGGACCGTGAACCATGTAAGTTATTTAACAATTAGACTTGTATCCCGCAAGGGCTACGGGTCAATAGCCCATGAGGCGAAGCCGAATGGGGTATTGGCAAAAGAAAGCATCATGCTTTTTGTTACTCGAGGACTCGAGGACTATTACTAATAGTCCTCTAGTAGCGAAGCCAATTAAAATGCAGGATTTGCATTAGTCCACTAGTTGGGTGATGCTAATGATTTATTATGATTATCTTTTTCTTTAAAGTCATAACCAGATTCCCTGATTCGACATCATGAAAAATTTTTATAAGTGAATTGATCTAATTATTTTTTATGTAACATTGGCCTCCATTCATTAAGAAGAGATGTTTGGTTTTATGGTGCTGTCGTGCACTTAATAAAACAGTTCTATATTGTTTGATTTGGTATAATTATTTCAACTACAATTACCTTATCTCAAAGTTATATTTAATTACCTCCCTTTAAAAATATCAGAACACCATCCCCCACTACAGATGTCAATAACAGGTAAAAAGGAACCGAAAAAATAACATTACTTCTGAAATATGCAGGGAATATGAAATGCTTTTACTTGGTTAGTTATGTGAAAATGCATGATGGTGTTAAGTTAAGGGCACAGCAGTGACAAGGTGTTTGTTTTTGTTTTCAGCAGAATTAAAAAAGTTGGGTCATATTATCACTTCTGACTTTATTTATATTATTTTAGAGGTAGTTCATAGTGGATTGCATGTGGTTATTCATCTCTCATATATCCCCTTCCCTCACTTAATATGCTACATTGTGTAGATAGCAGTGATTTTGTTAGAAATTGTCAGAGTGAGTCCCTGACACTCACTCCATGAAAAGTAATGAGTCCCAGACCAAACCAATGTGTCCTTTTTTTTTTTTTCAAGGAAAATGTCACAGGGACAACCTCTTGTTTCTCCTTTTCAAGATGTACCTTGTATCTGATTACATTTCACAGCATCTTGAATAAACACATTATGTTATGTCCCTCAACAAGAGTGCTCGATCTCTTTAAAGTAATACAAAGCCAGTAACAAAGCACAGTTTGTACTTAAGAAATACCACCCAAAAAAGCTCACATATATCTTAGCGGAATCATGAACCGCTAACTCATTTTATTTATTCCGTTAAAAATGATCACTTAAACCCATTTGAGACATTCAGTATAATAATAATAATACAGCTTCATCTTTGAAGTTCAATACCATTTAGTTTACAAAATTGACTCTGAGGCTTAAGAAATTGGCTTCGTTCATGTTGAGCGCATTCTTGTTTTACTTAGGGCAAACATCACAATACATGAAGTGTTTTCCCTTAATCGCACCGGAGCCATCCGTACGTTTTTAGCCAGCGAGGGATAAATTTTCTTTTTTCCTTCTGTGTACTATCATTGCCAACAGTAACGCTTTCGATATCGACACCGTCTACTAGCAGCAGAAGCCGGTGACAATGCTTGGCCCAACAAGCTTTATAAGCCGTTTCTCTGAAGCACAATTTTTTCTGCCCAGACAAGGGAAGCACATACGAACAAATTAAAAAAATGGTTTTTAAATGAAAGAATGTTATCAAACCAAAAACTCTAGAATCAGCCCTAGTGTTCTCTCAGAGGCCTACATTGGAGGCGCAACTCACCATTTGCAAAGCTTAAGACAGCAGAAGGGCCCTAGCGTCTCGACAGGACGTAAGATTACAGATTCTGGGATCGGTTGCATGTGAGGACTTGCACCGAGCACAAACCCATGAACGCTGCCGCGTATTGATGCAAACCTTGTACCCTCTGGCCGATCTTATTGTGACAATCTGAAGGAGAACTTATATATTTGCGTCTTGACTCTCTCTCTTTTCATTGTGGTTTAGCTGCAAAGGAATTAATCACATTTCGCGCACGCGCAACAGGCAAGATTATCGCACGGCCCACTTCACAACTGAAATCAAACACCGGATGACATGAAAGTTAAAAAGTGAGTTGTCGTTTATAGATTCGGTACCAATGACACTTGAATTCCTCTACGGCATAGGTGACGTAAAACTTGCGTAGATGCTACGAAACCGAAGCTTTGGCGACCTGTGTCGGGTAATATGGCGCTCTTCTCCAGTCATTCGTGTTATCTCAATTTATGACTCATTTAAAACCTTTGCTGGCGGAACATCTGGAATTTTCTACGCCGTTAGCTCTCATTGGAAAATTCTCTGCAACACCATGTTAACACTCATTTGATCTATGGGAATTGGAAAGTGCTCAGCAATGCCGCCCGTTCATCGGAAAATTGACATTTTGACGGCATTTTGTCAGCCTGAGTTCGAAAAACACTTGCAAAATACCGTGTTAGAATGCTACAGAAAACAGGGTAAAACACTCAGGAAAACAGCGTGTTTGTCGGTGAAACACTCCTGTAGCAAAATGGACGTTGAACATCGCGTTTTCACTACGTTTTCCCAAACCTAAAAACACTTGAAAAATTCCATGTTAGAACGCTCCGGAAAACAGGGGAAAACAATCAGCAAAATAGCATGTTTTCCGGTGTAATGCTCCTGTAGGAAAACCATTGTGGAATGCTATGTTTTCATTACGTTTGCAACTTCAGGAAAACATACAATGAACGCCTCGTTTTCTCGCTCCGGATAACTGGGGTAAAATGTCCCTGGAAAACACACTGTTAAAACCTGTTTTCCTTGTGCAGGAAAATTAGGTAAGAACAACTTATTTTACCACTGTTAACCAATAGTGAACACCGAGTTTTCCGCGCGTTTTCAAAAACAGGAAAACGAGCTATGAACGCGGCATTTTCCTGTCATTCACCATTTAGTAAAATCACCAGAAAACAAGGGCTTTCTTGCCGTGCTTGTTACAACTCCCACTGAGATTTTGGTAATTTTTTTTTACCTAAACAGCGGGGACCCACATTCCTGACCCAAGTTAAGCTCCTCAATGAGCATCACAAACTGTTCCTTGCTCTCAACACCACTCGGACAATAGACCAATTTCGATATCGTAAAATTCAGTCCTAAACAAAAGGCATCATCTCGAGGCTCTGGGCAATA
>OX421448.1:15738300-15763300 GCA_949126865.1 Montipora capitata | reverse complement strand
ACAAATCTTCGTTTTCCCCACCATACTTTCGAGTTGTACAACTTTTCACATGCACTGTTAATTTTGATTTTTTTATTTATCACTTTCAGCTTAATAGAGGTAGTTCACAGAAGCCGCAGCACATTCAACACAGTGGCTTACGTCCTCGCAACTGAGATAAACGACATTTACAAGGAACAAGCAAACTGTGAACCCCCCGCCCTCATCGCCGATTTGGCACCATATTAGTCAAATAAGTACCAGAAAATTCCCCGATGAGTAGATACTGAAACGTCATGTTTACGCGAGAGGCATTCTGAGTGAAAGTACGTGCGATTAAGTCAGCTCGAGATAACGAGCAAAAACAAGGATTACCGACTATGAATAACAATACTGGCGAAATCAAGACCGCTGCCAACGCATCTAGAACCTCTTTTGATGTTAGCCCACCCTTCCAGTACTCTGTGGCGGGCTGTCACATATTAATTGTGCTCATAGCTTTTGTTGGGAACTTCATAGTTTGCTGCGCCATTATCGTGAACAGAAGCCTTCGAAGTAATCCCACAAACACCTTCATTTTCTCCTTGGCCTTCGCGGATCTTCTCACCGTGTCCCTCGTGGTGCCTTTCGACATAGAGTCCATTTTTCTTCCAGGGGTTTGGAGACATAGCGAACAAATGTGCGAGGCCTGGATCACAATGTACCTCATCACTGTGCCCACATCGATTTTGACCCTTTTGGCCGTCAGCGTTGACCGTTACAAGAGCCTCAGTGATCCTCTCAATCGGTTTCGACGATGCAGATTTATGACCAGGAAGAAAGCCTTGATTGTTAGCGTGGTAATTTGGATTTACAGCTTTCTCTTCGCCTTAGTTCCCATCATGGGCTGGCGAACGCATGATAAGTTCGTGTTTCAGGGCGTTTGCTACTTTCCTTTGACAAAGATCTATACCACACTCAGTTCTGTGATCAACTTCATACTTCCTCTTTTGATTACCTGTGGTATTTACATCAAGATTTACTTGATTTCCCGCAGCCAGCAAAATATCTTTTACGGAGACGCCTCACGAATTCCAAAACTTCGCTCTACTGAAGAAAAAAAGGTTTACTCAAGGAATATCCGAGCAGCTAAGACAATCTCTATATTCGTGGTGGCCTTTTTTTTCTGTTGGATACCATTCAGTTTTATCAGTGTCGTCTCCAATCTTTGTGGCTCACAGTGCGTAAGGAAAATCCCGCATGAAGTTGGCGTCTTGTTTCTGATGTTCGACTACCTTAATTCTGCGCGCAATCCATTCCTTCTCGCTTTTCGTAACAGCAAATTTAAGGCCGCCATGTCGGCGCTAATGCAATCGCTGAGGTCTCGTGCTGTGGCGAAAGGTCCTAACGGGCGCTCCACTCTTACACAGAGCACTTGTCACTCAGAACTTCCAGATCTACAAGACAGGCAGATTCGTCTTCAATTCGTAAACGCAAAACGAGACAGCTTACCGAGAAACACACAGTCTACTTTGTGAATAAGTAGTTACAATGAGCCAAATCTAACAAACGCTCTCGAGTTGACCATAAACCGCATTTGTCGCGGTTTATTTTTGTGATGCAGTGGAAATAGTTATACGAATCTCGAAATGAATCCCGCCTTCAGTGTCAAGGTAGTCAACGGTTCATAAAAGCGAAGAGCTCTTGACTTTCAGAATACCTGATCTCACAGCCGTGACGAATTTGCTTCGAGCCAATCAAAGAACCCATACATTATACCCAGTCCTTGGCCCGAGTGCGTGGTGTGTGACCAAGTTCCTGTTGACAATCTGGCGCACGACAACATTACTATATTCGTTTTCTTCGCACCGTTCATCACCAAAAATCTTCTCTGTTTTGTTTTCGTTGAAAAACATCTCTGTTGATCACTTGATTGAAACCCAAGAATATTAACTCCTAGAGACGTTCATTGCATTATTATTGTAGTTCATTCTTTACCACAACTTACACAGAGCTGTGACAAAATAAAAGGTAATGTATATTGCTAAGCTATTCGAAACTTCAACATCCACGGGGGTATTCAACTTCTTTTTGCGTCCAAAGAGTCGACAATATGCCATATTCGTATTCTCAGTATTGGACTGGAACCACGTAGCTTGCAATGGAGGCTAATGCGGGGAATCTTTTCAAATGCAAATACTTTTTAATATATTTCCCCGCATTAGCCTCCATTGCAAGCTAGTTCCAGTCCAATACTGAGAATACGAATATGGTCTATTTGTACTTTGCCTGAGTAGGCTGTGGTTTTTGAAGGGGATTGAAGTGACAGACTTTACATGTCGAATTTCCCAGCTCTCCTTGTTGACACGGTACATTTGGTTCCCAAAATTGATTATCGGCAAATGTCCAGGAGGATTTTGATGTTTTGAACGATCGGTGCATAAGTGTGCATTATTAATTCGTTTCGCTTGTATTTGTGTAGTATTCTAACTGGGGAGCGTCATGTACAAATGCCCCTTATTCCCTTATACTATTTAAGTTCGAAATTTCCTTGCATCTATGACATCTATAGCTCTATAGGAGAACCTTATCTGCATAATTTATTACCATTTTGGTCAAAATAGGCTCGTTTTATCCCTTTTATTCCTCTCTTTCGTTTTAAACGAACGTCAGGTATTCCGAGACCCTCCCACCTCCCTGCAGCGATGTCCAGCGTGTTGCCATGGCTTCCACTCCATTCGCCCCATGGCTCTCCTCTTCCTATAACTTACATCTGCCTGGGGCATTTGGGAGTGAGGGCTCCCAGTGATAATATATTACAAATTCAGGTAATCAGATGCCCGGCGATTTTTGATAAGCGTCACAAAGTGTATACTCTTGCTCTCAGCCCCACTGGGACAATTAATGTCACGGTGTCCCCTAAACTCCAGTCTTCGTGAAGATATATACCTGCATTTACGCTCAACGAAAAATAACGTTAAACCTTACAGGTAGCAACTGCTTAGAAAATTAATACAGGGACACTTCGTGTTGAATGTCAAAATTGAGTAAGTGTAAGTGTCACTGCAGTATTTGTGACTATACCAGTGAAAGAATAAGGTTACAAAGAGGAAGATGCCTAGTCTGGCACTCAGGATTTGTGAATTTACGTTTATTTATGAATTGAGGTGCAGTGTGAGCGAATTATCCTAAAATAGATCGGGTACTAGCGGTCTCAGAGCAAAATAGAGAATCACGGAAAGATTCGCAGTTGTACTGATCAGTGCTGCCGTCAAAATCTCAAATTTAGTGATATTGATATAATACCAAATTCTCATAACAAATTCTCCCAATAACGAAATCCATGGTACTAGTTAGGGGAATTGACGCTTCGATCATGGGAATGAAAAGGTCAAAGTGCCGTTGCGCTGAGGCCCTGCCCCATAAGATGGATTCAAATGACGTCGTGTTCTTGTGGACCTTAAACTAGGAAACAGACACACACCGTTCCTAAAAATAATTTTGTGTGTGTGTGTGAAATTCACATGCCCTGGCCCTATCCTCTACTCGAATTATCATGAGTCCCTACATTTTCTCTTGACAACACCAGGAGATGAAAAGATTAGCAAACCAATAGGGTTGGTCTTTGTCTTTTTTTTTTTTTTAACTTGCAACTTGATAATTCTTCTGCGGTAGGGTAATTTTTTTCTGGTACCTTAATTCTTGGAGCTGAGCCACAATATCTGAACAAAAGAATTTCGTTTAATTTAAATGGGTATTAAGATCAGATTTGTAGAGGTATATTTGTTAAATTCGATGCCGATATTAGAGTGATTTTACTTGACCCGTGAAACAGAGAATAATAGTTATTGTGTAACACTACCTCCTAATTAGACCTATTGTTTTTCTGTTACTCAGACTATTTAGATCTAAAACGGTAGTGCAGTAAAGAAAAATGTAAAATGAAGAATTCCACTTAAAGTGCCCCTGTGACCAAAAAATCAATTCATATTTTTCTTTGGATTTCAAAACTATGTTAACAAAACACTAAGTGACCCACGCTTTAAGCCTTGATTTCAAAAAGACACCTCTTTATTTTAACTGTAATTTTCCTGTTTAATGGTCCGCCATTACTAACATTATCTTCTTGAGAGAGCTGGATCGAGAAGAAAATGACGTCAAAGGCTCATTAGTTTAAGAATGCAATACGTTTGTACGCCGCAGAATTAATATGCAGCACGGGGGTTTTGGGCTTTCAGCCTTTTAAACTCACGCTTTGCATATATAATAAGCTGCGTTCACACGCTGAAATTTTAAGCTAGTGAGCCTCTGACGTCACTTTTCCCTGGATCCAACCGTCTGAGGTCCAATCGGTCAGTTTTGAACGTGAATAATGCCGGACCGTGAAATCCAAAACTTACACTCAAAGTAAACGGCCTTTGGATAAAAATCAAAGCTCAAACTTTGGCCAGTCAGGTGTTAATCAAACACACTTTCAAAATCTGAAGAAAAAAAGGAAGCGGTTTTTTTGATCACAGGGGCACTTTAATAAACGAAGAAAAGTATTACAATAACTGTCGTGTAATTTATCTCTTCAGTTGTGTCATTATTGTGTGTTCTGTTTTTGTGTAAGTTTTTTCATCCTCGATCTTGTATACACCATGTGATAGGGGCTTTTACGCACATAAAGCTTGTAATATTCCACTATATATTTCACGGGTCAAGTAAAATCACTCTATGATATTTCCCGCAATCTATTTATCTTGATAAGTAGATTGCGATCACGACACCGTAGCAAAGTAATGAGGAGGACGGACAACCCTGTCAACCAATAATACTCTCAATACGTCCTTGGCGAGAGAAATGTCACATGAAATACGTTTGTAGGCAGCGATTTTAGAAGGACCAACCAAAATATATGAATGCAACTTATATATTGTTGCCTTATCTCTAATGAAGTGCTCCTTGAATTAATTTTGTTTATTCAGGAATAATACTGCAATAAACTCTACGAAGAAGGAATGAATCTTTCTTGTCAACGACAAAAACACAGCAAAATCCGCAGGTTTTGCATGGATATTGAAATAATTGAGGTGAATAGGTCATTTAAGTGTAGTTCCAATAATATCTTGATACGTCCTATCCACTTGAAGATTAATTTAGCCGATGAAATCAGCTCAAAGATCGTGAAGTCCTATATAAGAACTATTTTCACTTGTCCTAGAGATTCTTTCTTTGCAATTTATCAAAGTAAAGATTCTTGAAGTCGCACCGATTTGATTCTGACCCAAGCGAAAAACGTTTATATTATTATGTTCAACTCAACAGACCACAACACATCGGATTCTCAAGGAAATGTAGGATACTACCTCTTTGAGCCTTCATTCATGTATCCAGTTTCTGCAGTTTATATATTAATAGCGATCATCGCAGCTCTTGGAAATCTGGCTGTCGTTTTCGCGATACTCGCCAACAGAAGTCTTCGCGGTAATACAACATACTTGTACCTTCTGTCTCTAGCAATCTCAGATCTCATCACTGCCACCATGGCAATGCCCTTTGATATCGAATTTATTTTTCAACATAGCGTATGGAAACATGGAGCGAGTCTGTGCGTTGCATTCAACACTGCTTGGTATATCACAGTTCCCACCTCGATCTTAACGCTTTTGGCCATCGGCGTGGATCGATTTCTTAGCCTCAGAGATCCTATGAGACAATATCGCCAATCGCAATTCTCGACAAAGAGATCCTGTTTGATCGTCATCATCACCATTTGGATCTACAGCATTACGTGGGCTCTTCTGCCGGTAATGGGCTGGCATGTGAAAGGTCGAGAGCCCGTTCAATGGGACATGTGTATGATTCCCTTCACTAAGGTGTACTCCGCACTAAGCATTCTCCTGAACTTTGTTGTACCCCTTCTGCTAAGCTGTGTCTTTTTTATCTTGGCCTTTGTCATTGCCTACAAGCACCAACGAAATAAGCAGATTTTAGGCACCTTTGGGTCTCAAAGACACGATTCCAGACAAAAAAGATTCTTCGCAAAACACCTGAAGGCAACCAAGACAACTTTGATGTTTTTGGCAGCATTTTTCTTTTGTTGGCAGCCTTATTCCTACTTCAGCATTGCTTCCAATCTTTATGGTGGAAAGCATTGGGAGCCATACCCTTATAAAGTGTACGTATTGTTGATGATGTTCGGTTACCTAAACTGTGCGCTAAACCCGTTCTTGTTCGCGTTTCGCAATAGGCACTTCCGATCCACTTCTATGAAGTTCATCCGCTCTCTCAAATTAGTTGCAAATCCGATGCGGTCATCCATACGCCGTCCCTCCACCATCAGCACTCAAAGTACTTCCTCTGAGATTCCGGAAAATGATAGCAAAGAGATACGTCTTCAGTCCGTACGGAAGAAGAACGAACACTAAGCCATCCGTGAAAAAAAAAAACAGCCTTTCATTTAAATTATTCCAAAATGATAGTCTCATAAAATTCTCAGCAGAGCTGTTTCCACTGTACAACGGCTTTAGGGATAAATTCAAGTGCCGAATGACACCAATGGAGGAATTTTGCCTACAAGATATACAGAAACGTTTTCCTGCTGTTCAATTAAAAAGAGGGCAAAATTTCTTTCTTAAAACCATATTTCGTCTATATAATAATTATATTATAACACCTATTTACATAACGATACAGCTTGATGAGGGAATATGCAACTTGTATCCAAGTGAACGCAAGGCTCGCTTCTTGTAATATAAATCACTTTCTTTCAATTTTGATTTGTGTCAGATACAAATGTCATATAATTTATATGGTTAATGAATCTTCGCTCAGATAAAAAAAATTAACGTGACTTGTCGGACTTGTTTATGTCTTGTCTCTGGCCCTTTTTCACACGACACGATCTAGACTTAAAATTGTTTAAATATCGCGAGGCTCGTTTTTCTTAAAGACCCGAAGAAAATCTTTCGGGCTCAAGTGCGCATTTTTAAAAAGCTTTTTATGTGATATACCCAACCCAACCCCCCTGACCCCCTTCCCACCTCCCCGCCCCCCCAAAAAAATTCTCGGCTGGACTTCTGAGATGTGCTTGGAAGAGCTACATAACTTTTGTACACCATATAAAGCACGAGAAATATTTACGATCAGTTGGGAGTACTAGTTTAAATGGCCTCGAATACCGTGACATTGTTCCAGGAAATATTCTTAACCTATTCTCCCGCATTTACTGCATGCGCTCCTCGACATCCGAACACTTTAAATTTGTCACTCTCGATTTAATCCAAAATGCTTTCTTTCTTTATATTTACCTTGTTTTCAAGTATATTTCAAGACAAGAGTATATATTGCTTGAATATACTATTGTTATGGCTCAAGAAAGCATTCCCCACAAAAGGGGCATTATTACTGTAAGGAATGATGCTATTTATGTCGTCGACTTTGACCTCCTCGGGTCAATAGATGCATTCAGCCAGAAAAATGAGCCAATCATAGATAAGGGCGGAGTAAGGATAGGTCTAGTTAAGGGATTACAATCTTCGTGACTGGCGCTCTTAGCTGTTCCTTCACGGACTAAACTTGGATTATCAAGATTTTTCAGGCAAGTTGTATGCTGCTTAAGTTCTTTTTTAGAGGGCTTTATTCTCCCTAAACGTTGGGCATGGCTCCACCTCGGGTATTGGTTCTTGGCCACTCCTTTATCCGCCGTTTAAAGGACTTTATTGCCTCTCATCCCGACCTTAACGCCAATTTTCTCATTGCCGAAGCCTGCGAAATTAAATGGCATGGTGTTGGCGGTAGAACTATTGCAAAGGCACGTGCCTTTGATTTACCAATGGTTGAGTCTTTTCTGCCCCAGATTGTCATTTTACAGCTGGGATCGAACGATCTCGTACACGTTGACCCGTTGTCGATAGCTTCTGCTATTGAGGATTTAGTCACTTTGCTTCATGACCGCTTTCAGGTCAAACGTGTTTGCGTTTGCCAAACTGTTTATCGAGAATCGAGCCCTATGTATAATAAACGCGTTCGCGATTTAGTCAAGTACTTGAAGGTCCTGCTAGAGCCACTCCCGTACTCCTTCTATTGGAGGCACAGGGGTTTTTGGAATACCAAGGTTAGCCTTTATTCCAGCGATGGCGTTCATTTAAACTCGCGCGGCCATTATCGACTTTTTAGGAGCCTCAGAGGGGCCGTTTTAAGATGCCTACATTCCCTACACAATGAGAGCATTTAAGCAATCGCAATCTCTCATCATTGAAAAGATTTGTTATTTATTTGCTATTTGTTCGCCAGTTCCTTGCGGTTTATGTTCACCAAGCCGATGAATATCTAATTTTTAATGAATCAGCCTTCAGTTGGAATTACACGTTGCTGACTTTTTGGCTGCAGCATTCCACGCTGTTCACAACTTCTTATATCATGTGCGGATATCCGCCTGATGGCACAGTGTGCCCGATGTTATTTGTTATACCGGCTTTGGTTGTTTTTTTATTGTGAGCTAATTACAGAAGCCATACGGGTGTACAATCCTTTCGACCACCGAGTAGGTTAGGTGTGTCCAATGCACTCGGCTGCTGTTTTTTCTCACACCGCTATGGAACTCGGCTTTTTGTTACGTTTTTGCGCTAGCACACACGCTCTCGCTGTTGTCATTTTTATTCAGGTCATTTTACAATACGCCCCTCTGAGGAATTTCCTGCTCCGATTCATTTTTCCGATAGCCCAGCTTATCAGTTTAACCAGATGCGGGCCATCTGTTCATTCTTAATTGACTTCTAATCAGTGTGGGTAACACTTGCAGTCACGCTTCCCTTTCAATTAGCGTAGTTTATCTTTCCGGTAGCCTTTTTCACCATCAGCTATGCCTCCCAAGAAACGCACGTTGGGTACAAATTCTCGTCGCTCAAAGCGGTTACGTCCTTCTGAGCTCCCTGAAGTGGCTCCTACAACGCCCTCCGTGGCTTCATCTGCAACTCCTCAAGCCAATAACGACTCTGGGCTTATGCAAGTGAATGTCGAGGCTCTGGCAACTATAATTTCTGTGGCCGTCACTGAAGCCGTGAATGCTGCCCTAGCGAATCGCCGTTCCAGCACCAATGACGAGTTAACCCCAGTTCCTTCCACGTCAATTGTGCACCCAAATGATCAGGCGGTGGACGATGAGGTAACGGCGCTCACGGGAGTCTCAGGTACGCTTGAATCTTGCACCTTGTCTGGGACCGAAGATGGGCCCCGCCAATTATTTACCAGCATCGCCATTTCCCTGGGATCACGCGTGAGTGCTAAGATCAAAGCCAAGATTTGGCAAAACGAATATGTAGACTTTGGGGCGCTGTTAGGCGTTGGGCCCCCGACTGAAACGTTCGCACTATCACTCTCGCCGGTGAATACTATTTCCTCACAGAACCGTCTCCATCTAGAGCTCGTGCAGTCCTCTAAAAAGGTGCAGACCATTACCCAGTGGATAACTGCCTTCAGTATTTTTGTAGCAATTTATGTAGAAAGGGTGCCCCAGGATGCTTCAAAATTAATGAAGTATTGTGAAGTAGTGCGCGATATTGCCTTTAAGTCGGGTGAGTGGCATTTCTACGACGAGCAATTTCGTTTTCTGAGGCAGTCCGCCCCTGAACAACACCCATGGGATCAAATTCACTGGGAACTATGGCTCAGAGCGATGGTGAATTCCCGCGGGAAAATACCCGCTAACCAAACCCATGACAATCGACCCCGTTCTCGTTCACGCACCTTTCCCAAGGGTACTTGTTGGACATTTCATGCCGGGAAAACCTGTAGTGGCTGCAATTACGAGCATATCTGCTACAAATGCGGGGCAAAACACCCCGCAAGTCACTGTTCCGCGTCCGGGAACCACACTCGCCACGGTCCCCCTGAATCAGGAATATCCGGCGTCCTCAATTCTGATCAGCACACCGGTCACGCCCGTAAAGGTGGATCGGCTTGAATTTTTGCTCCAGGATTATGTGTCTAATTCGGCTAGATATTTGGTCCATGGCTTTCGTTATGGTTTTCGCATACAATTTATTGGCAACCGCGCCCCGTTCGAGTCTCCTAATCTGAAAAGCGCCCTACAAAACCCGGATTTGGTCCTGTCTAAATTGCAAAAGGAAATTGATGCTGGCAGGATTGTTGGACCTTTAACCAACGCTCCCTTTCCTGATTTTCGCACCTCGCCCATTGGCATAGTTCCCAAAAAGACACCAAACGAGGTTCGCTTAATTCAACACTTATCCTATCCCTCGGGTTTTTTGGTTAATGATAACATTCCCGACGACTGTTCTACTGTTCAATACCATAAATCAAGCAGTGAAAATTGTTCAGCGTTTGGGGGTTGACTGCTTCATGGCAAAAACCGACACAAAATCGGCCTTTCGTATCATCCCTATACATCCTCAAGACTATTCCTTGCTTGGGATAAAATGGGCGAACAAATATTATTTCGATCGCTGTCTCCCGATGGGTTGTTCATCTTCGTGCGCAATTTTTGAAACCTTCGCGGCACTGCTTTGGAGTGGCTATCGTTGCATAAATTAAGAGCATCAGCCGTCTTACACATTCTAGATGATTTTTTATTCGTGGCCCCTTCTGCAGAGAAATGCGAAGCCGATTTGGCGAATTTTCTCCGACTGTGCGATTATCTCGGAGTGCCGATTGCTCATGAAAAGACAGTGCAGCCGAGGACGACACTTGAATTCGCGGGTATTACTCTTGACTCTATTTCTCAAGAGTCTGGATTACCGCCTGATAAGCTTCAAAAATGTCGCACGTTGCTTCATCAATTTCACAAACGTCGAACAGTTACCCTTCGGGAGCCTCAGTCCCTTATCGGTCTTTTAAATTTTGCGTGTTCTGTCGTAGTTCCAGGCCGCGCTTTCCTTCGTCGCCTTATTGACCTTACCAAAGGTATCAAAAAGGCATATCATCATATCCGTTTAAATAAGGACGCTAGGCATGACATCAAGCTGTGGCTTACTTTTTTAGACAATTTTAATGGTAGGGCCTTTTTCTTATCCGATGGCTGGGAAACATCAGCCACGCTGCAACTATTCACCGATGCAGCGGGCTCAAAAGGTTATGGCGCGGTTTTTGGTTCTCATTGGTTTTATGGCGCGTGACCTGGATCGTGGCGTTCACTTGATATCTCTTGTCTCGAACTCTTCCCCATTACCCTTTCCGTGCATGTGTGGGGGGATCTTATGGCAAATCAGCGTGTTGTCTTTTTTACCGACAAGGCCGCCTTAGTTGATATTATTAACACGCAATCTTCCAAGCATAAACTTATCATGGCAGTCTTGCGCCCTTTGATTCTTTGTTGCCTAAGGCACAATATTTTGTTTAAAGCACGTCATGTGCCTGGTCTTCAAAACAGTCGTGCCGATTTTATCTCACGTTTTCAGATGACTCGTTCAAGGCAATCACACCGGATGCAGACCCATTTCCCACTCCGGTCCCGACGAACCTTCTACCGGAGAGTTGGTCGCTAATTTGAGGGATCTTCTCAGTTCGGCATTAAAACCGGGCTCTCGCTAACTTTATCAACGGGCTTGGGCTGTTTTCCAAGATTTCGCGCACCGTTTTTATAAAACCTCAAGCCCCCAACTTCCTTTGAGTCCAAACATGCTGGCTCTGTTTATCTCTTATCTATCGGCCCGCCAATTGGCGCCGTCAACTATAGCATCGTACATCTCCGCACTCAGTTACGTACACAAGCTTAAAAGTTTTTCCGACCCCACGAAATCTTTTCTTATTCAAAAGTTGTTGACCGCGGTGAGACGCCGTCGCAAGAGTGATATTCGTCTGCCAATCACCCGCCCGGTCTTGCACGAACTTGTAAGGTCTCTTCGATTCACCAACTCTTCGGCTTTTCAACGAACTCTCTACAGAGCTATGTTCCTTTTAGCCTTTTATGGGTTTTTCCGCATCGGCGAACTAGCAGCCAATAGTGCTAAGTCAGTTTCCACCGTTCTTCAATTTAGCGCGCTGCGATTTTTAATTTCCGACGGCAAAGCTCATTTCCTCAAGCTGGTAATTTCCGAATACAAACACAACGTCAACAACCGCCCTTTTGAGATATTAATATCACGAGAAGACTGCCCCGTGCAGTTTTGTCCCGTGCATTCCATTTTAGATTATCTCGCACCGATCCGCTTTTCTGTCATTTAAATTTGGCACCGATTACGGCCGAGCAATTCAATACTGAGTTGCAACGTTGTTTGTCATTCTGTGGCCTTGATACCCGTCGGTACAAAGGTCACAGTTTTCGAATCGGAGCTGCATCGCATGCGGCTGAAAAAGGATTCTCTGATTCACAAATTCGCACTCTTGGCCGCTGGAAGTCCGATGCCTTTAAGGTTTACATCCGCCCAGAGCGTTTGCTTGCAAATTAAGTTCGTAGTTAGTAGCTCTATTGTTTAATCTATCATTTATACGCCTTACGTAGTTCACGCATGGGCTGCTACGTGCCCTGTAAAATTACCCCGGGGCTTAATATAATTATCACCTCCTTCTTAACAGTCAATCATCGTTAGCTTTTCATTGGCGCCTTGGTAGTTCAGGCATGGGCTGCTACCAGCGAGTCAGTACATTTGATTCTTCTCTTCCGCAGTGACTTTTCAGTGGTACATCTGTTTTCTCTGCCATTATCATTTTTCCCTCCTGGTTGGCAATGTTATGGTTCAGTCATGGGCTGCTATATACGTGCCATTTAATTGTAATTTCTCTTTTCGCCTATAATTTTTTTTTTTTTTAATTTTAGAGTGCGAGCTCGCTTATACACTCTCGCTTGCGGCTGTAGTTCAGACATGGGCTGCTCCGGCCGTGAGCACATCAGCTATTCGCGTTGACAAGTATACTCGTTGTTTTTGAAACCTTTTTAGGCCTTTATAATCTTATTCTTGGGGAGATAAAAAAATTCGTGTTACCTCATTCAGGTAAAGAATTTTAAACACCATCTTTTATTTTTGTAAATGTTTTTCTTTGGGTAAGGGTAAGCCCTCAAGACCACTAAGAAGGAAAAAAAAATTTTTTTTCATTTATTCATTCAGTCTTATTCCCGCCATTCCTTATTTCAAGTAAAAATGAGCATTAGGATCCAGGCTCCAGTATTATCCAATATGGCGGCGCCTATGTAGCGACTTGCTGTCCTTCTAAATCTGCCAGGTGAAAGTAAGTTTTAAATAATAGTGACTGATATTGAGCAAATATAAATATTTTAGAGTAATTTTCTACTATACATATAAGCTAGGTGAAAGAAATAGATTTGATTTAAGTCATTTTTCTTAAACTTAACAGGAGTAAAGTAATTACATCACGGTGACATGCAGACTCTGCTTGTAGATGTTCATTTGTGTTGAAAGACTTAAATTGTAATCATTTCAATCACTTAATTCACCTAGCAAAGCATGCAATGGTGGTAAATGCAACGAAAAATGAATCAAATGGCTGCAGATCAGTTAATCTTATGCCAATGATTGTTATTTAATCAAAGAAAATTATTTCACATGACAAAACACATCGTCTCTTCATGGCAAACTGAACTTAACGGTCGTTCTTCCAAAGAGTTAACAATAAACAAAGTCATTTTTATGTTGCTTTTAAGATGCCAAGAAAGTCGTTTAAGGAAATAAATCCTTTTCAACCTACTCAAATTATTTCCTCTGAAGAACAAGAAAGGCCTTTTGAATGGAGTTTGTGCATACTGTGCCAAAAAATTACCAAGGAGAGTTTACAATGTCCAGCCCACTCAAAGCGATTAGATTTGGGAGCAGCCTACAAGAGTATGGCAGAAAATATTTAAGGTTTGTTTGCTATTGGTGCACTACCTTTTGATGTAAAACAAAATCAGCTGGATGATGGCAGTGGTTTATTCAGTACACTATTAAAGCATGAGGCGTCATGGCACAAATCGTGTAAAGACAAAATCAATAGCACTAAACTTAAAAGGGCAGAAAAAAGAAAGAAACAAGAAGAGTTACCACCATACAGTCCTAGGAAAACAAGGCGGACAGGCTCATTTGGCTCAAGCGAGTGCGAAAGTAAAGATGAAGAGTTGTGCTTCTTTTGCAATCAAGTTCCTGGAACATTAGGCCTTCAGAGGGCGTCGACCTTTGAACTTGACAGAAAAGTTCGAGAAAGTGCTATGAAGTTAAAAAGAAATGATCTACTGGCAAAGCTTTCTTCTGGTGATATGATTGCCATTGAGGCAAAATATCTTGCAAGGTGTCTTGTGTCATTGTATAATGACGTACGCAAACGCGAAATAAAGTCAAATTCAGAGGAAGAGAAGTCCATATCGTCTCTGCATGGTATAGCGTTTGCGTCTTTGGTCTGGTTTTTAGAGGAACATCGTGACTCTGGCGAAACTGCACCCTTATTCAAGCTTGCTGACTTAGGAAGTCTATACTCCGAAAAGCTTCAAGAGCTTGGAATTCCTAAGTCGTGCTTAAATATTAATACAACCAGACTTAAAGAGAGGCTTTTGGCAGCAATACCAGACCTAACTGCTCATACACAAGGGGAACATGATCTTGCTGGTCTTTAATGATACTATCGGAGATGCCATTCTAAAGGCTTGTGAGCAGGACTATGAATCTGGCACGAGCGGCCAAGATCGTTCGAAGGGATATGTTTAGTATGCAACAGTCTTTCAAAGGAACATTCGAGATCGACTGTCAGAAGAAATCGGTACCACCATCAGTGCTCGTCCTTGTCAGTATGATTATGGAAGGACCCAGCATCAAGAAAGATAACAAGGAAATAAAAGAAGAAGACCAGGTAATAAAAGCACCACTAACAATCGCACAGTTATTATCATTTAACAGCTTCAAGCGGGGAAGAGCAGGAAAAAATGTGCGCCATAGACGAGAAAGAGAATGTCAGTTACCAGTGTGCACAGCTCTGAAAATTCACGGTGAAACGAGAAAGAGAGGCCTTGTAGATGTAATGCACAAGCTTGGGTTATGCATTTCCCATGATCGGGTGATGGATATTTCCACGGACTTAGCTAACTCTGTCACAGCACAGTTTGAACAGGATGGTGTTGTCTGCTCTCCAAAACTACGAAAAGATGTGTTCACTACAGCAGGCATCGACAATATTGATCATAACCCGTGCTCTACAACGGCAAGCGACTCCTTTCATGGCACAGCCATATCGCTAGTTCAGCATCCTACGGCCACTAACAAAGGAACTGAACGTTGAACAAATGTGATAGGTGGAACTGTTCAAGAAGTGAAAGCTATCAGCGAGCTACCTCTTGCATTTTGCAATGTCCCTCCTGCAGTCCTGCGAGTTAATGATCCCATCGTTCCAGAGCCTCCCAGTGGTTATATACGCCTGGAAGGCTGAATGATGACTCCAGCAGATGTGCCAGAAGACGAAGAGTTTCAGTGGCTTCGAAATGCGAAAGAGTTAGCATCAAAAGCAACTCTTGAGAAAGCTGATTTCATATCCTGGGAAGCATTCCATGCATGTCGTCAACCAACAACAGCTCATATGCCTGCAGTCATATCGCTTCTTCCTATGTTCTACGAGAATGCACACTCGATCGCGATGATTCTTCACGCTATCAATATGATCAAAGCTGCAGTAAATCATGTCAACCCGAGACAAATACCTGTTATTACACTAGATCAACCCCTTTTTGCACTTGGAAAACTCATCCAGTGGAACTGGCCCTCAACTCATGGGGGGAAGTTCGTTCTGATGCTTGGTGGATTACACATCGAGATGGTGGCATTTAAGCTCCTTGGAGATTGGCTTCATGGAAGCGGCTGGACCAGCGCCCTTGTAGCAGCTGAAATTGCAACTGGAGGAGTTGCTGATTCTTTCATCAAAGTCACCCAAGTCACAATAGACGGGCGCACCAAGTTTTCGATACCTGCCGGTCCTCAATTGCTGAAAAACTGAGACCACAAAGCAGCAAGGCTCTCCCGATGTTCCACTCAATCACTGGATGCGATACAGTATCTTTCTTTTCCGGGAGGGGAAAAACATCTGCCTGGGACGTGTTGAACGTGTTTCCACAAATCACAGATACCTTTTCAATGTTTGCTTCAGTTCCAGAAGAGATTCCTGAGCAGGCAAGGGCGCTAATTTAGAGATTCGTAGTGCTTCTTTATAGCAGAACAAACGACAGTGAACAAAGCAAGGCAGGAACTATTCTCTAAATGCAACCGAACCTTAGAGAATATTCCATCAACTCAAGCAGCTCTTTTTCAACACACGAGGCGTGCAGTATACCAGGCTGGGCACATTTGGGGGAATGCACTTATTCCGAAACCGACACTACCAAGTCCTTCTGACTGGGGCTGGGAAAGAAATGAAAACGAGTGGAGACCGGTGTGGACACCGTTGCCTCAAGCACAACAGTTATGCTACAAATTAATTCACCGTGGCTGTAAAAAGGGATGCACAAGGATTTGAAAATGTGTCTGAGCGAGTCTGGTATGCACAGCTCTCTGCAATTGCTGCGGGGCCTTCAACAAGGATTCCTAACTCGAACGGTATGTTAAGGATCATAGATGTTGCTAATTAATGAATATGTTTAAAATGTTCTTCTTGGCCACTTGACACTTGACCCCAACAGTAGGTTTTTAAGAAAATACTGAAAGCATTGTATTTGATGTTTAAAAGCTCTGCAATGACTTGAAAAGTGGCTTTCAATCAATAGACCTTTTTACCAATACGGCGGCCATTTTGAATTCCATTGTTTCAAATAGCTATTATGGGATGCTCAGGGAGTAAATGCATACTAACTTGACCCCTGAATATCCCATAATATCTCAAAATTAATAGAAATCAAAATGGTCACCTTATCGGTAAAAAAGTAAATACTATAAGGTTACCTGATTATTATAAGTTTACTTCCGGATTTTTGTGACGTCACTGGTCACATGACATTAACTGCTAGTCATAAATCGTTTCTTCTTCATGTTGACCGCTCTATCTGAATGTTTTTACCCTATATGTTTCAGTAATTGAAAGGCTTTATAGCTCTTTATGCATTTTTTCTTATAAGCCTTGATTACATGCCTGTCAAATAATGCCACGCCCCATAGTAGTCGATTTCCCGGTGGCCCTATATCAAAAAATAATGAGGACCATTAGTTCTTTTGTTTTCCCAAGTTTCATGCTTGTATCACAAAACGAACGATTTCTCGTTTAACAGCCGTACTATTGATAATGAGGTGAAGTTTGCATCATTGTAGTTGAAACATTGTCAAAACTTTTCAAACAGTTTTTTAAAGTTTTAGAGCTTTATGTTTTTCATTTAATTTTAATCGATAATGTTCTAGCGCTGAACTTTGCAGTCACAGGAAGTGTGTCAAGTTTTTACATGTGAACTCATTAAAATGGAATGTATCTAGAGAATTCTTTAGCGAGAGGTGATACCATCTTTTGCCTTAAAGAATTTTTAAACTGACTTGTTCATGACAACTTTCATTATGAAACCTATCTCTGAAACGTGCATTAAGATTTCATCCATACACATTGTGTTGGCCATGCACGATAACATTATTATGTTTCAATTAAGCTGACTTTGCTTAGATATACAGAGTACATTGATGCACAAATTATTGTTTTCATGTAGTACCATAAGGAGATGGATGAGCACTGATGAATGCCTGCAGGTTTACACAGGACATACTGGCTTCATTTACAGGTAATAAAAATATAAACCATGGGCTGCCATTAAGTGCTGGGGGCTGGCCTACCCAGATTTTCATCCTGAACTACTTTAAGAGAGGAACAGTAGAGCTAATACTGCAAATTCACTGTTTTTCCCCACCAAGGGTGAGAGATCCTAGGTGTAGCCTAGGTTTACTCTTGCATGATCAAGTGTATGGTCTTTTGTATTGTTTGGTCTTTATCAGCCAACTGGTTGACTTGGATTGGTGGAGAACAAGACTGCCATGTGGATTAAATTGTTGGTTGAGCTCTGACCAGACCAAGGCATGGTCTTTAAATAAAATTAATTATCTGTCAAGAGGAGAATATTAAGTTATTAGTACTGCCTTTGACATCTATGCTTTATGCAATCATTCTGCTAATGTCCCCTTAAAAGAGTTATACATGTACATGTAAGTAAAGATACTCATTGGAAGCCTTGCCAACATTTCATTTGTAGTCCCAGGGTCTTAATTAACACAAGCTCTCACTTCTCTTTCACCTTGCTCTAATAATAAACTAACCTTCAATAGCATTTTTTCTTTCTTTCTTTCTTTACTAACAGCATCGCAGCTCTCCCTACTGAGCAGGGAAGCTTTGTTTCTGTAGGAGAGGACAGAACTCTCCGAATATGGAAAGGTCAGTAACATGAATTATTATGAATATGAAGAAATCTTGAACAATAATAATATATTTTTTTGTAGACTGCTAAAAGAGTAGACCAATTTTTCATTTTTCATTGTCCATTCTCCTTGGGGAGGTACAGTACGTGTTGGTGACTCTCTGACATTAGCGGTTTAAATTAATGGAAACTTAGGACAGCAGTACAAAATGTAATGCCTAATGTTTAATTACCAGGCAATCAGCATTATATTAAAGCTTTTACGATCTGAGAGATTTCAAATTCACGTTTCCAATAAAAGAGTTAAAATTAATATGTGGAAAAGAAAAAGTGGGTCAATGCAGTGCAAAAATGTCAAAATAACTGAGATATCCAGGGCTGTCAATAAGGGCCGGTAGCTGGCCAAAACTACCATCTAGTAAGCCATCATCAGCCGGCTACTTTCGTCTCATTTTACCACCAGTCAAGAATAAAAATCTTACTCTTGATAAACTATCATCGAAGAAACCTTTAGAGCATTCTTCTCCCTGTTTTGATTGGAATTGACAGCATACATGTATTTTGCGAAGATTAAACAGGAGAAAACACAACAGAACAGCTCGCGCTTGATTATCCGTGCGAATGGTGTGGAATGCCGGGAACATTTAACTGGGTAGTTCCCAGTCTTGCGCTTAATCTGAAGAAACAACATGACATCCATTCCAGCCCCAGTCAAGTATGCCAAGCTCACTTTCATGGCCACCTACTTTTAATTCTACTTTCAAATTTATTGACAGCCCTGGATACCATGAGATACCATGTGACTTTGATTCATTGATCATAGTTTAACACATGGATTGGAGGATTAATTTAAGAACAATTATTTTTTTATTCAAACTTGTTATTTTCATTATTTTAATAAACAGAAGGAGTTTGCTCTCAGGTGATCACATTGCCAGCGCAGTCCATTTGGAGTGTCACATGCGTAAATAATGGAGATATTGTGACTGGATCAAGGTAGGTTTAACCTATTGACTCCTCAAGGAGTGAGACTTATTAGATTTTACTGTAAAGGCAGATGGTTTTATTCATCAATGGGGGTGGGGGGGGGGGGGGGGAGGGGGGTGTGGTTCAGGAGTCATTGGGTTAATAAATTTAAAAGTGTACATTATGTAGTTCAAATTTTTTTCTAGTTCAAAATGGTTGAAACCAGTTCAAACATGATTTTCCCTGTTTCCGATTGTGATAATGGATAGAAGACAAAGAAACATCAATTTCCTTTTTCACTGTCACACCGTCATCAAAACCATCAAATTAAGTCACAAATCAAAGAGATAAAAGAAGATGAATATTCAAACAGTCTCTGCAAGGGTTAAGGTCTGTGCGATGTTTCGTGTGGGAGATATTCAAAGAAATGTTTTACTCAAATTTATTCGGCTTTATATGGAGATGCCATTTTTGACACTGTCCCTCTGACAGGCAAAAATGTGGTGAGTGAGTCCGCAACACATTGGGCAAACCCAACGCCCTAACCACTTCCCTTCAAAACATCACAAGTGACCATAAGTCACGAAATGCACGAACAAGTTCATTTATATAATGTACTCAACAAAATCACTCCATCGCTTTGTTTCCATAGCAACTTGGAAAACTTTGCAAAGTTCTGCAACATACATGACATGGGATGATGAATGCAAGAAATACACATACAGATAGAGATACTCATTTCTTTCATTCATCAGTCCTTTCATGGGAACACATGAGCCCAATAAACATTGATGCGCTCTCAACTTTGTGGCTTCATAGCGCAGTTGGTAGAGCAGTGCACCAGCATCACGGAGGCCATGGGTTTGAACATAGGTGTACGAGCCCCCCCCCCTCCCCCCCCCAGCGGCAGCCCCCTCAGTCTCGGAAATCTTCGGGCAAAACGCTCAAAATTCGGGCAATAAAAGATAATAAAAGATGGAACTTAAAAATATACAAATAAGGCAAAAATATAAAAAAGAGCACTTGTGAAAGTATAAAAATATTACTTGTGTAACTTAAAAGATATTAAAGTCCTTGTTTTGAAATAAGTCCTTGCAATTGATCTTAAAACATTTGAATTGCTCGGCTGCTGATCTGTTGATCGCAAACAATCTGTTTGAAATGATCCCAGAATTCTCGAAGGTGGCGTCTATTCTGGCCGTAATTCCAGCAACATCATGTTTAGCGGACTTCGGAGACTTAAGACGTATCTTCGCAGCACGATGGGGCAGAGTAGATTGAATAGACAACGCCATGGAAGAAATAGCTACTTTTTTTAACAAGCTTTTTTGCAAGTTTAAATACTAGATGGAGTAGACTAATACAGAGTATGTGAGGTTCTAAGTTTTTAAGTTATTATTAGTTACTAGATCGAGTAGACCTACATAGATTATGTGAGGTTCTAAAAACTCTATGTTTCGAATACGTACAGTTTTATGACTTTTAAGGATTGTAAACGAATGTTTCTTTCGTACATTTTGAGGGAGTAAAAAACACCGCCCCCCCCCCCCCCCCCCCCTCATTTCCCCAGCTCGGATCGTGCCCATACGGGCATGAGTTTTAAATTCCACTAGCCAGAATTTTCTTACCCCAAAAATCCCGACAATTTGCAACCTCCTCCTAGTAACTCTGTCATGAACTCTGTTGAAATTGCAATCCCATTATAGTCAATCCAGTTGTGAAAATGCGACCCCATCCAGCAGCAAATTTCCATTAGCCCAGTAATAGGAAGTACTCCACCCCCCCCCCCCCTCCCCCCACGGGGGTATTCACTAATTTCTGCACTTCTTGACAGGCCACCTCACCGTTTCAAGCTCGTTCAAAGCGCAGTTAAAACACTGCCAATTTATATTGTTAATTGAATGTGTAGCACATAATTCGATTTGATCGTTCGGAGCACATCATCAAAAATAAATTGTACGTCAGCGAGCACTGCTTCCTCTAAAATACATCTGCTCGTTTTTTATCACAGACGACTTGTTTGAAAGAAATGTTGATCTTAGGCTTTAATAGTGTGATTACACCACATGTACAGCTACTAGTAGAGCCATGGCTTCCAAAAATTTCAATTTGCTGCCCCATTAAGCTTCCCAGGATTTTATTGGGGAGACGTGTGCGTTCCTTACAGAAAAATTACGTTTCGGGCCCTTGTTGATGCAATAACCATCTAAATATCTGACACCGTTTTAACGTCTTGTTCGACTCTTTGACACTTAGAGAGACTGAATAAGGTAGATCCCATATTGCAAAAACAAGCGAGATTTGGTAAAAGCAATTGGTACTTACACTGAAAACCATTGCATGCTATAAGATCGGTGGACAAAGACAAATGAAGGTGGGCAAACAACACCTCGATTCGTTTCGGTGAAAACTGGTCCAAAATAACTAACGTGCATTAAAAAGTAGAAGTAGCATCTCGCGATCCCAGCATTGACATTCACTTAAAAGTAATTACTACGCGCTACAGAAAAAGTTTAACTTACCTATTGAACATCAGGAAATATATTCCTACCGCAGCTGAGATGTCTTAACACACGCCTTGAAAATATTTTGCGGTTTACCCACTTGGTCAATTTATTTTGTTGTGCGGACCCCCAGGGGGTACTGGCTGCTTTGGTTTTTTTAATAAATGTAGATACGTTTTACTTAATTGATAATACTACCATGAAAGCTTTAATAACATTACGGGCTTAGCAAATGTCTTATAGAAGTTGTTCACAAGCTGTTACATATAGAACAGAAGGGAAAAGAATTACCCTTGCATTGGCAAATTTTTCAGCAATAAAACCTTACAGCCGATGAAACAGGTGCGCAGTTCATCAGTAAACACTTTTCTGTTGTGTCTTTTATGTTTTTAATTAATATCACGGCAACTAAGCTTTCCAGCTGTGGCTAAAAGTCAATTAAAACCAGCTAAACCAGCTGAAATCAAATAGGCAAGGTTAGGTGATGAAGGCTTGCTAGAAATTGGGGCAGGCAGATTCAGATAACAGATGACGGTTTCATCACCAAACGCCCCGAGAAGTAAGAAAATGTGTAGAGACTTATGACCTAGAGGATCGAATATCATTGCACTCAGCGAATGAAATCGAAGTGGGTTGGTATTCAAAACGATGCAACAAAGCAATTTATTGTTTCATTAATTTCTGGAACATTGAATAAATTATGTGACACGAAAAATAAAAGGCGGGATCACGTGTGAAGGAAGAAATTCAAGGCAGCATTCTTCTGCGTGCATCGATTTTGCCTTTTTACGAACCCTATGGGTTTGAATCCCATTGCAACCACCTGAATTTTTCAGGTGTCTATAAGAGAGGGATACTGTAAGTGCAAGGAATCCTTTCAATTTTTAATCTATAACCCACACTAAAGTGACTTCAACTACATGTACATGTACACATGTCTTTCATTCATGTAATTAATAACTCGCGCATGCTTCAGTTAAGTTACTCACAGACCTGAGATCTCTTGCGTTGTGGTACCTACAGTAACCTGTGGAATGCCTTACCGGCGAGTTTAGGTCCATTCCGATTTTTCCACTCTTTTTTTAAGAAAGCATTAAAAAACGCATTTATTTTTCATATGTTTGTATTTGTTAAAATTATTGTAAAGTGCAAATAAAGTCCACGGAATTTGCGCTAAAATAAACTAATATAATTTCATATTATGAGATAAAACATTTTGGAAACCCACTGTTTGCTGCAAATGGATACATCAGGATGTAGAAACCATGTATGGCGATGGTTATGTTGCGATGGTTATGTTGGCGATGGTTATGGTGATAAGACCCCAAAACCCTACACATGAAAAATAGCTTGCAGCCCTGCCGCTTTCTTAACAAATCAGTAGCCCACCAGTTATTCGCCATCTTAAAATAAATCTGTAAGGACCCTTATCATTTGTTCTTATCTGCCATGCATACAGTCTATTTTCTTGCATTTCTAGTGATGGTATTGCGCGAGTGTTCACCTCCTCCGCAGAGCGAGTGGCATCGCAAGAAGACCTTGAGGTCAGCCAGTACTTAAAAATAATGATGATAATTCATAAATCGCTCTGATTTAAACAACCTTTACATTTTGTGCCAATGTTGTATCAAAAGATGCTGAACTGAAAACTTCTGTTCGCAGCTTTTTGATGCTGAAGTTGCAAGTCACGCTATCCCAGCTCAGGCAGCAAGGTGAGTAGCTGTGTGCGCGCGTTTTTTCCTTTTATTTCTTTCTTTTTTTTACTCCGCAGTAAATGGCCAAGACTAGATTTTTGAGTTTTCATTACAAAGGCGGCTTAAATCGTTTAACCTTTAAGTGCGGTGATCTTTCCCAAGGAAAATAATTTCATATCCGCAGTTATTTGAATGTGTTCTCTCCATCATACTACTTAAATTCGTGGGAGATATAGAACGAACGCGCCATTGAGTGGCCCCCAGAAAGCTTGATAGCCCAGTTGTAGAGCATGCGCAGTACAATCGGACGGTCATGGGTCCATTACAACAACTGCTTTAATTGTTTCCTTAACTGCGATGACCTTTTACTAACAAAAATAGTTCCACGTCGACGCTTGCCATATGCAGTTGTATGACTTTCGCTTAGTCTCTCCATCATACTAAATGTTTACTTCCTTAGGTCAGAGTTCCGAATTGCCCTATATTAGAAATTTAAATTCAAAATAGTTGAACTAGACTTTGTCGTCTTCTTTTGACCCTTAAAATTTACGTGGCATGTGCTCGGGAAACACAAAATGTCGTTGTGGTTGCTGAGTATTAATTTTCGTTCAAATCGTTTTCTGCAAAGAGGCAGTCTTACTTTTCCTTCCTTCTTTTCTTACGTTTTTGCACATTTTTCTTTGCCATAAAAAGAAAAATGATTGATGGTTTTGTCTTTGCTTCTGTCCTCCAATAGATCACAAGAACCAATCAAATTGATGCGAGGGTAATTTATAATGAGGACAAAAAAGGCAAAAACTGATCTTCTTTTCCACTTTAGTGCACAGCTGGGGGATGTTAAACTCGAGGATCTTTCGGGACTAGAAGCACTCCTAAAGCCAGGTAAAAAAGGATATTGGGTGTGGAGAATGTTATATTATGCAGCAAGGAAATTCATAAAGGAAATCGTGTGAACGCGAGACTCAGTGCATTTCTTGATTTATGGGCATGACTGTTCTTTTGAAAGTTCTCAAAATTGCACGAACCGTGGGCGAGTGCAATTTGAGAACTTTCCAAACATCACGAGTGACCATGAATCAGGAAATCCACGAGCAAATTCATACGATTTTTTTATATAATATATATTCAACAAAATCACTGCCATCGCTTTGTTTCCATAGCAACTTCCGCATTGCGCTCTTTTGGTTTACGACACTCAATTGAAAATCGCTCTAATGAAGCTTTTTATTACACCACTTCCGCTATTCAGTTTTCCAGTGTAATTCACGTACTCTCTGGTAGATTTTACATGCGTAACAAAGTTAGAATAATCTGAACATGGCAACAACAACGCGAATTTATGCTTAACGGTGGCATTGTCGATCCCTCTTCGTCGTCATCGTTGCCTAAGGACCCTCATGAAATTACCATATTTGAAGTTTTTGACGACTTTTTTGCATACAATAGTCAACCTTTCATTATAATATTGACGTTACTTCAGAGGCAACTTAGCAATCCAACCAATCAAAGAATGACTTACCAATTCAGTTGTAGAATACTTCACCAACATTTGTGCATGGTAAACAGGGTGGATTAATTACAAAATA
>OX421448.1:15698300-15735800 GCA_949126865.1 Montipora capitata | reverse complement strand
AGAAAAGAAAGAAAAGGAAAGGAAAGGAAAGAAAAAGAAAAAGGAAGATAGATCTATACAAACGATACAGAGATGAACTAGAGTTATTACAATACGTTGCAAAATTACATTCCCTATTTTACAAAGCCTATTTTACATTCATCTTGTTTAATTTATTAACTAAAGTAGGTGTGTCAACATAAGTATCCTCCAGTTCCAGTTCCCACTTATGTGTCCCGGGCTCCATTCCGGACTCGTGGCCATATGTGGGTTAACTTTGTTGTTGGGTTTTTAATCTGCTCTGAGAGGTTTTTCTCCGGGTTCCTCGTTTTTCCCTTCTTCTCAAAAACCAACATCTCTAAATTCCAATTCGATCGGATGCAGAACCTCCCTGAAAAACACTTTCGGGTGAGTGGAGCTTCCTGGATAAATATCATTCATTTAATTTGCAAACACGCATATTACCTAATACTACATGAGAGTCGAAGTTCATGGCAGTTAAACGGCAACTTAAGCAGCTTCGAAGAAAGCCTGGAAAAATTCCAGGCTTGATCGGGACTCGAATCCAGGACCGCGCGATTGCGCTGCGCTGCTCTACCAGCTGAGCTATCAAAGCCAACTGGAGACTGGCCACTTTTGAATTCGAGTTATATCCCGTAAGAGGTGAACGAATCAATGGTATGGAATATACTTGATGAACTTCTGTCGCCCTTTCCTTTTTTAGATAGGAGAAGTTGTTGGATCTGCTGGAACAGAAGGTGCTTCACGACAGACCAACAAACAAATCTATAATGGCAAGGTATTTTGACAAATTACAAGGGAGCGTGGAGCGGTTGGTGGGATGGGGAATGCGGATGTGGATAGGCGTAATCACACGGCGGCCATGTTGAATCCCGAGGGATTGAAAACTGTTGTTTTTGCTCACCGAAACTCGTTTCCAAACATTTCAACTCGAGGCTCGGGGTATGAAATCTATTGTATATGGCCAATATGGCCACCGCGCGAATAAGGCCCATTAGATGTGGTATTGAGCGAAACTGCCGAAACTGTGACTGTTTATTACTTCTCTAGGAAGTTGGACGATCTTGCTTTGAAAGAAATAGTACAGTATCCTTACCCCGCGAAAAGTCTATTAACTTTCAGCTTTACGAATAATCAGTCTTAAGTCACTCCTTTACACGTGCAACATTTCTAATGCTGGAAATCGGGATTAGAGCCTATGTTCAACCAGGAATTGCATTTGTCCTGTAGGAGTACGACTTTGTGTTTGATGTTGAGATACAAGAAGGAACCCCTCGGATGAAGCTGCCGTATAATCTAACGGGTATGTGTTATGGCATGAACTTGGAAGTATCATCTCCTAGGCTTGATGTATAGGTTCAATATTTGATAGTAAAAGCCTTGTAGCGAAAGATTGTACTAAAAATTTTTTCATCATGATGCACACTTTCCCCGTTTCTTAGATTTTCATTATGGCACAGGAAACATCGCGCATGGTTTCAACTACTTATAATAATAGCCTTTGCAGTAATCATCCATGTGTATACCCTATCATCATCATCATCATCATCATCATCATCATCATCATCATCATCACTTCTTTACGTCTCAAGCTATCGAAGCCCAGCACAAGGCCCCTACAAATTGGGAAGACTACAAATGAAATCAAATTGAGAGCGTCCATTCAAAGTAAATGTTGGGTTGAGAGGGGAAACCCTACAATGAACGCATCGAGACAAATAACATCGCGAAGCAGAAGAGAGAAGAATCAAACCCATGTATATCATCTCAGTGGTCTGTTTGGATCCCAGGGACCCGTTTCTCGAACGTTCCGATAACTATTCGGTTATGAAAATGCGGAAAATGCGAAACTAACGGGCTTCAGGACATTTTGTGGTTTAGGCGATTGCTCTCGCTCTCTCTCTCTCTCTCTCTCTCTCTCGCTCCCTTGTTGATTTTCTTGCTTCTTTGAAATTGTTTGAAGATGATCCTTGGATGGCCGCTCATCAGTTTTTGGAGCGGAATGACTTGAGCCAGATGTTTTTGGATCAAGTCGTGGACTTCATCCAGAAGAACACAAAAGGAGTCACGATAGGACAGAAAGCTGAAACAAGCGGGGATCCGTTTACTGGTGAGAAAATGGCGACTCAATAGAGAGAGAGATTTAGTCAGTATCGCGTTTACGACGAACGGAAAACGTCAGGCTGAAATTTGCGTTTTCCCGAAAAACCCTAGAAACTTGTTTGATTGTACCTCATAACTTCCCTGTTGTCTACAGATATCAAGTAACTTCCCAACCGCTCACTGATTGGCTAACTCGGAGGTGATTAGCCAATTACTATTCTTGACCTCCGAGTAGCCGGCGCGCGAGATTTCAATTTTTCGACCACATTTTACAAACATAAAGTAGATTATTGGTTGGCTTTTTATTCAACTTTTATGGTATATACTAAAACAATTATTCACCTCCGTGTCGGTGAAAAGTCAGTCCTAAACAAAAGGCATCATCTCGAGGCTCTAGGGAATAAACTCATACAAATCCTTGTATTTATTCCCCAGAGCGTCAAGATGATGTCTGTTGTTTAGGACTGAAGTTCAATATATCGAAATTGGTCTATTGCTTAAATTGTCCAGATAGTAAGTTCGAGGATCGCTTCTATCTTTCGTTTACATCTGTTACTATTTTATAAAGAAATGGAAAGTGTCTTATCCTTTGGTGCAGTTTCGTGGTGCAATTTTCAGTTAAATATTAATATAACTCGGTCTTATATGGACAAGGTGTTAGCCAATCACAGCACACCCTACCTCAAATGACGGTGAATTTTTCAATGTTTAGTTAATTACTAGTTAGTCTTTGGGTTGAACAAATTAGTAGAAAAAAGTTGCGTTCATCTTAAAAATCATGATTTCGGACATGATTTCGGAATATTACTTGCCTTTTCATATTAGAACAAAATACTTCCTCAACGACCCTCCCAATATGCTATTTAAGCCGTTCTGAAGAACCTACGGAGACGAAAATTTGCGATAGTCTAATTACCACCTACCCATCCCCCAACGAGTGGGGTGCTCAAAACTCAACATTATCATCCGCTTAATGTTATATGGTGTTCTCTAATCGCTTGGACTACTTGTATTAAAGGGTACATGTCGCAGTTTGATTTTTTTGTTGATACAGGAGGTGCCCGGTACGTTCCATCTACAGCACCGTCCCAAGGAGGTTCTGACGTCAGTTTTGGAGAAGGAGGAGGAGCAGTTGATCCTTTTACAGGTGCGGAAATGATCAGTTCTATCTAATGTGGCAGCGTTTGTTGGACGTGTTTATGCCGATGTCGTTTTCATTTCGTTGCTAATGCATGAATGAGTATCTTATCGTCTCGCAAATAGAGTTACTGACATTACTGTTTGCTCACCCATTTTGCGTTGTATCTAAGGTGGGGGTAGCTACAGGCCGTCTTATTCTCCACAGCAGCCCGCTGTTGGAGGACATGAAGAAGGAGGAGGAGGACGCGGACTTGACCCATTTACAGGTGATAAAGATTCTTTTAAGATGTATTTAATCAGATCAGTGCTCGATATCATTTCCTGCGGTGTTCTTGTCTTTGTTCGGTTTGCAAGAAACACATACCTCTAACAAAAAGCTGCATGTCTTCCGGAAGCATATGGGGCAGAGGCAGCGTTCACGAAAACTCCCTACTCGGTTGTGTGGGACAAGTAGATTTCACTCTCGAACAAGCGACCTTCTTTGGCCACTTGACAAGTGGACAAATACCCTCGCCTCGTAATCAACCAAAGAACTCAAAACATGTCAATTGACAAAAATCATACATATTTTTTTTCGTTTTTCTTTTTTTTTTTTTCAATAATTTATGAAACCTGTGGGTAACTGGAGGAATAAAAGTTTGATTGTGCAGTGGACAGATAGAATTTTAACTTTTTTCAAGGCCTCATTACAGAACGTGAAATTGAAAGACGATTTTCCCGGACGGGCACGTCCATAAGGTTGAGGGATCGATATTTTTCTTATTGCCCGTGCTTAGAACGGGATTCCCGCTGCCGCAGGCGTACTCAGACTCCATTGTAAGGGTTTCTATTGAAAGATACGAGGCTGGTATATTATACAAGCAGTTTCGTGTCTGTTCGGATACTGGCAGTGTGTAGAGGGGACAGCCTATCCCATCTTTGTACGACTCGGAAGTGTGCCCTCTGTTCAGGCTCTGTTCCTGCCGTTGCGGCCTGTTTAACTCAGATGATCTGCCATTGTCTTCCCCAGACTCTCCCTCTTTTCTCGTTCGTTTCCTCTCTTGCTCTGTCCCTCTTAGATACATTTGGCGTGGGTTTCAGATTTTTAGGTTCGCTTTCGTTTCATCATTGTTGGTGCTGTTCTTCTTAATGTTTTAGGTGCCAGTAGTTACAGATCAGGGCAAACCACATCGGCGAATGGAGACCCCGCAGTTTGCCAAAACATTTACTTTCCTAAAGTATGCAATTCATCATCCTTTGAAAATTAAGGTCTATCAGTTTAACTGAAGACGAGAGTTGATTATGCGGTGTTTATATTTTGCTTTCAGACTTCCGTTGTGTCATTTGACAGTGCTAACATAACTGCAATCGGGGGAAAATTAAAAGAATTTAACGCTACTATAGATGAGGTGAGACTTGGGCAAACAGAATGTCATACTCACAAGGAATTTCAAATTCAAAGTTTACCAATTTTTGCTTCCATCTTCGGAAATCGATACCCGTGATCTCTGCCAGTCTTATTTTTCTGTCGACTACGTGGTAGTGTTATGTTTGTCTAACCTTGCAAGGGAGTTAGGAAATAAACGTCCACGCCTGACTGAATATGTTTTGTTCTCACATTCCGTAGGATCGAAAGTTAAAAGAAGATGAACTTAAAGCCTTATTGGGTAAGTTTTCTAGATTCCGTTGTATCCACCAATGAGAGTGGTTTTCAATCGATCACCTTTGGTTTGCATGGCTACGCTTTTTGGTTGGCTTAAAAAATCTCGCCAAATTTTCAGCCAATCAGAGTTTGTTTATGTCTTGCTCACGGACCTTTTCCCGCGCTTAACGCCGGCTTTTGATTGGCGCATTAGATTTGCCAATGACTGCTGTTATTGACTATTGGTTTGATGCCACCGAAACCATGAAAACTTGTGAAAACCGCTGAAATTGTAATAAAAATAATTTTACTTAATTTGCACTCCATCCTTACAACCGCAACTTAGAACAAAAATTTAATACAGGTTGCCCAAAATAACCGTAAAGGTGCCCGCAAACGATGAAAGATTGTTGCAGAAACATTGTTTCCCGAAATGTTTCCACGGTGCCCAAAGGAGGAAACATTTGCTGAGGAAGCAAAATGTTTCTGAACAAATTCAGACATATTTTTGGTTCCCGGGAAGCAAATTTTGCTTCCGCAACAAATGATTCCTGGGGCCGCAAACAGGGGAACATTTTCTTCTGCAACAATGTTTCCGCAACATTGCTTCCTGGTTTGCGGGCTCCTTAAGGGGCTAAACTGAACGACAGGGCAGCCTGATGTTGTAATTGTACGCCGATCTAAGTCTTCTTTTTTTTTACAGATTTATTGGGAGACGTCGCGAGCACGGATAAGTCTAGATCACCAAAAATAGAGCACCTTTCAGCCCTCGTAAAAGCGTTGAAATGGCCGCCAAATGTACTCTTTCCAGGTAAGGGGAATGGACACAGCCTTAGGCGTTGTGTGCTATTGTGCAGTTTACAATTTATTTTTCATATAATACTGTGAGGACTGTTGTACCACAATCTTGGTTTTACCGCAGCCACTGATTTTCGAAGCGTGTCACAGGCCGAAATCTTCCCTATCGAATTTGATGTTATCGATATGAAATGTAAAACTAAACATTATAGATTGCACTCACTATCTTAAATCTGATTAGCTAAGAACCTATGGTATATTGTTTAATAGCTTGCGCGCGTTATGAATTATTGGCCAACGGCACGAAAGTTGATTTGTAATCAATCTTAAAAGCTGGTGGGTGACACACGGTTCACCTGTCGTTCCTTGCAACAGTAATTTTATCGTTTAATTTTTCTAAAACGATGTATCATAAAACAGTTATTGAAATTGGATTTTGTGACATCCTGAAGAATCAAGGTCTTAGCGAGTGTATCAGCCGAGGCCTTACGGAGATCACAAAAACGGCTTCTTAACAGGGTCTGATTTGCTATACATGAACAAAGGGTCCTTGTACTTAGGACATTTGCAGGATGAAAATCGCCTGTAAATTGACATCTTTTTCATTGTTTACTTCTGCGCTACTTTCCATTGTAACAGCTTTAGATATCCTTCGTCTGGCAGTACGGTTTTCGTCCGTTGCAAAACTATGTTGCAGTAGTTCTGAGGGAGATAATATCACAGCACACCTGCTTGCGTGCACAAGGTAAAAAAATTCGTGGAACTTAAGTTTTTGGTTGGTACAAGAGCAGCATTCCAAACATTCGCCTCCTATCTCGTCTTAGAAGCCACAAACAGTAACAAATATGGCAGCAAAGGTTAACATTAGATGCTATACACAAAACCTTCCGCTTCCACCCTTAAAGGAACAGCGAACGTAAGAAGAAAATCCTGGGTTCCAAATTCGGAACTGAGATGATAGACATTTAGTTCAAAAACCAACATTAAGGGAATCCGCAGAATTCAAGTCAAAGCTTGGATTTCAATACGGTTGGTCGTTCAGTGATTATGATAAGTCAAAGGCAAAGTCGAACACCAGCTACTGAGGGCCCTCAAGGTCGGAGCTTTTCCCTGTTTCAAGTAGCATGAAGTGACTGAGAGTATCGATGTTTTTTCCCTAGAGGGGATGCTAGTCCATCGCAGCATTACCCTTTATCATGCTTTTATTTGAGGAAGAGAGACAGTTTGGAAAGAAGTCGTTGTCCAAGGAAACAACACGGCGATTGAGCCAGGCTTCGTCGCCAGGCCTCGCGCCAGCGACCCTGGGGGCGGGCATCCTCGGAGACCCAGGGGCAGTCAGTCGAGGCGGGAGAAAACGAAGACGAAAGTTTACAAGATCGATATCGTCGCTGTTTTCTCCCGCCTCTACTGACTGCTACTGGGTCCCCAAGGGTGACGTTTGGGGAGGGGGGATGGGAGTCCGACGCGCTAACCACTACACCAAAAATTGTGACGAGTACCACTATTAAAAGGCCTATAACATTTCGGAATTTTGTGGAGCTTGCCTTGTAAGCTTATCGGCGGAAGCGTGAAGCAGAAATGACAGGATTGTCGCTCCAACTCTTTTGGATATTTTCTTTGTTGTCATCTTGAATCGCACATTTCAAAGTAAAAAACGATTTGGCTTCGTGTATTTCAGTAAAAAACGTTTTGGCTTCGTGTATTTCAGTTAACGCTAAAGGGAAAGGCGGTTTCTGTGGAGGACATGTAATGCTGATTTAGGACATCGGAGGGAATTTGGTAAAGAGTGGTCGGAAGGCCATGTACGATGTGCATTGCGAAGCGCTTGGTACCAAGTCATTAAGTCATTAATTTCCCGAGGCATTTTCCCCCTCGCCAACCTCGTTCCCAGGGGCTTTGCGGTGTGACAACTCAATCTGCTTCGTCCAAAAGATGGTGAGAACTAGGTTGTTCCCCTTCTTCTCGAGTGGTTATTTAATGAGTGTTACTTTTTTCTTTCATAGTATTGCTATTTTTCTCGTTATTCACAGGGACGATAATCCTCAAGCCAACGTGCTACTATCATTTAGAATCTTCTCCAATATGTTTTTATCGGAGGAAGGTGCAGCTTTAACATTGAGACACAGGGAAAAGGTAACGCTGAAAAACGCACTACTTGTTATGCCTGTGATGTAGTAGTAGTAGTAGTAGTAGTAGTAGTAGTAGTAGTAGTAGTAGTAGTAGTAGTAGTAGTAGTAGTAGTAGTAGTAGTAGTAGTAGTAGTAGTAGTAGTAGTAGTAGTAGTAGTAGTAGTAGTAGTAGTAGTAGTAGTAGTAGTAGTAGTAGTAGTAGTAGTAGTAGTAGTAGTAGTAGTAGTAGTAGTAGTAGTAGTACTACTACTAGTCCAGAGGTTTCAATAAGGACAGACAGCCGACGAAAAGCGGCGGCTGCTTCACTCAGAGAAGTCGGCTACTTTTTCCCCTAAATTGAACAAATTAAACACAGATTCTTTCAAACCTAAGATTAAAACTCATTTGGACAATGGCAACATAAAGCCGTCTTAACATGATCGTCAATTTTGCTTTTGGAATGTGGCGTTTGGGAGCGTTCTTTTAAAAATGATGTGCCCAGAAAGGGGCCGTTAGGCCTCTTCTTGTTGATACAGTCGGTTGCTCCACTCGAACTAGACTGCAAACAGTCTCTCTTTTGCTCGAAAAGCCGCCGAAAGAACATGATATGCGAGGGGCGAAGCCGCGAGTAGCGCATATCACGTTCTCTCGGCGGATTTTCGAGCAAAAGAGAGACTGTTCGCAGTCTACACTCAAACCAGCCGCTACTTCAAAGTTCATTGAAACCCCTTATTGCTTAAATATTCTGAAGTCGTTGTAAAAGGAAACTGAGGAAAGTAGAGCCCAGTGTATAGCTGATGATTTTGTCCAATGGTCTTGAAATGTAAATGTGCATGTGCGCTTAGTTGACCAAGGGCTTTTCAGGATCAACTGGCTCAACGGGATCGGACCGAATGGCTGCCGCCATACGATCCATGTGTGATCTCGGAGCACCGCAAACCCAGCCAGATGTAATTGACTGGGAGTCGATTTTGAGGATGGGAACTGGGAACTGTGAAAGGGGCAGCTCTAAATAGTGACAAATGAGGTGCGCATTTCATTTGAAAAAATATCAGGCGTTTCCCTTTCGCGCAAAACATTAATTTTTTCAGTTCAGAGCCGGTTAGTTTGACGTGATACAAGGAATAATTACCTCTTGAAGACTTACTTTTACAATGACATGGCATTTGAAATATCGTGATTTCCTTGGTTTGTTTTTTTAGATCGTCGAACATGTATCTCCTTGGTGTAAATGCTCGAGCAAGAACATCAGGATATCTTTATGTACTATTCTACTAAAGTAAGTCTCTACTGTGAAAGTGCTTGTTCATATTGCGCAAGCTGTAGTTCGACTGAATCTGTTAAGCGGAGGACTGATCCACCTACTCGCTGGAGGTCTTAGGGATACTTTGGCTCAGCTCCACTGCAGCACTTTAGAGTAGCCAGCCTTCTGCCTCCTGTCATTTTGGATCGGTACAATGTACTGTTCATCGCGCTGAATGGCCGGACATCATTCATCAATTATTCAGAAGGCTCTCGCGCGCGCAATAGGCCTTTTTCGATATGTTAAAATTCAGCTTGAAAGAGAGGTTTAGAGGACAAAGACAAAGGAAAGTGGATGACATGTAAATATTTTTCACATGCATTCCAACGTTTTTGTTGTTTTTGTCCTCACTGCTTCACTATCAAGCTGAATATTTGATATTTCGAAAATGGCCTGTTCGAAACACCGGTAATAGCATGTAACTGGCTTTAAATACAAAGAAAAATCTGCCATTTTGCCAAAATGGCTCTAGAGATTTGCTTTTTTCTATTCGAAGCAGATACGAAGTGAAAGGACAAAGAGCGGCTTTCTGAGGATTAGGATTTATGTACCGATCACCGGTCTCAGATTTAGATTTGTCCAACTATAACAGATGTCCTTTTAACTTTGAAATTGCACCAAAATATAACATTTTTCCTATGGGAAGAGCTACGCATTTGTATTCAGTGGCATTTTCCTACTACTGAGCGAGTGATGACATAAAACAAAGAGCGGATAATGAAAGACACATAATATAACAGTATGAAATTCCACCAGAAACCCATAAGGGGTTGAAACGTGTAACGGTCCCTTGAGTGCTGGGAAACAAGATTCCGAATATTCAATTTGCTAAGTACCATATTTGGAACAACAAGAGAGAAACATTCAACCAATCAGTTCGCAAGAACACCGTGACGAAATACCACCAATGTTCTCGCGGGAAATTAACTGGAGCGAGGGGTTTCCAAATATGGTACTTAGCACTGAATATTCGGAAGCTGTGAACGCGCGTTACACGTTTCAACCCTTATGGGTTTCTGATTCCACTTTATATTTCACTGAACGGAGGAGAAATACTCTCCCTTCCATGATGAAAGCTACATAGTTGGCGCTCGAGCCATTGTTCGAAGGCACATTCCTGCATAACAAAAGTTGCTTTGAATAACAATGAAACTCATTCAGGAAATGAACTCGTCCGTAAATTCGTCTTGAATTACCATGAAGTATTGCTAGCGCGCGGAATAAACGAGTATGGTATATCTTGAGTGGCTCGGAGGCTTGTCGGTGCAATTCAATGTTTAAAGAACGAGTAAGGTATATCTTTGAGTAGCTCGGCGGCTCGTCGGTGAAATTCAAATTACGTAATTGACCAATCCTCCACAGGGCCAAATTAATATTAATGAAACAGCAGAAGAAATCACCTTTTAAGAAGCAAACCAGTTGGCTTTTTAAAAGTGCTGCCGAAAAGTTGAACCAGGGAGTAGGGCACAAATGAACCTTTGTCAGAACGTCGTCAGATCTCGTGTCAAACCTGGGATCCCTGACCACTCGGCTACGCTGCTTCCACAAACAATGAAAATAACGTTTTGAGAGAGTGCGGAACTCCCCCCTCATGATATGCGCATTTGTTTGTTAACAAGAAATCAAGAACTGCATACCTTAAAAGTCCCTATAGTTGTACTGAGTGGCTGCTAAAACACTGACGCAACTCGTAACTGGAATTGACTTGCAAAAAAACGCTTTTTCATGTATGGGCTGAAAAGTGAGGTACCTGAAAGAATTAGAAATTGTCAAATAATAGTTTCAATATACTATTCGACATATTAATAACTGAAGATGACTACAGTGAAATTGATAAAATTACATCGGAACTAAAGAAATATTAGATATACCGTTGTTGTAATTTACTGTATTTCTCACTTTTTAAAATTTCTATTGTATTCGTTAAACACAATTGAGCCGGTTGGGACCCGTTTCTCGAAAGTCCCGAAAAGCCATTTGTGAAACTGCCAACCGGTTATAAGGCTGCCGATCAGGTTGTCGAAACGTCAGTCAATGTCATCTCAAACAGTCCTTCTCAGGACTACACTCACCCGGACGATCGTACTTTACTTAATTATGATATGTTTATCAATAAAGTACCTACCTACCTACCTGCCTAAATTGATTCACCACGAGACAGTTGTTCACACTGAAGAAGTGTGAAAAGTGAGTTATCGATACATCGCTTTCCCAAAAATTATTAAATGACTGTTGGTCATCTTAAATTCTGCTTAGTGGATCTAAAGATATGCCACACATTTCAGGTGTGCGCTAAACTTCCGTTCCTAATGTTAACAGTTAAGAGGGCTTTGATTCCATTGATAAATAATGTACAAATTTTCTATACCCATCGTGGAGCAGAAATCCGTTTGCGTGTTAGGGAAGTACAGGTCATAAAATTTTACCTCCATAACGTAATTTCTCCTTATCACACAACCCTTAAGGTGACAACCACAAGAGAAATTTGTAAAATTTTGGCGTTTATTTATTTTTCAGTTTCTCCGTCCTTTTACAAAAGCATTATGATTTTGAAGCCAAGACGCATTGTCTAACAACTTTAGCTGGCGTAAGTATTGTACGATTTCCAGGCGTCATTGAGGACGAAGATTTCGTAATTTTATCGCCATTGATACTAAATGTAACTGTTCTGCAGATATTGGAAAGTGAAACTGACAATGAAGCCAGATTCAGGTCTCTTGTAGCTGTTGGAACTTTGGTAAGAGTATATCACGAATCTTGCGTGGTGTTTATAAGCGTTACGTTTTAGTTTCCGTCCTTATTAATTTGCTCAAGCTTCGTGCTTTGCCGTTTGGCGGCACGGTGTTACCTTTAATTTCTGCAATGAATTCTCGAAGTCTCAGCGCTTACAAATACTGTCAGTTTAAAAGAAAGTATTTGAAACACTGTAACCAATGACAACAGACTCAAAGAGGGTTACGAAAGCGGTTACGAACCAATTAAATCAGTTCTTTAGCCAAGCGCGGGAAATCGCACTGAGTCGGCACGCGGGAAAATTGGCGGCAACAAGTTTTTTTCAAAGCAAGGCGATTTGTAACTTCATTAAACTTTTATTGTGGTACACGCTTGTTTAAAATTCAGTCTGTTCGTAAGTTCTTTTCAATATTTACATTACCACTAGCTAGTTGATTTATGTCTCCCTGTATTTGCTCTTCCCCGTCTACAGATTAGCGGTGATGCAGACGTTTTATCTTTAGCTCAATCATTAGGAATAGAAAATTCGTTGAAGAATCTATCGTCTATTACAGATCCCCACAAGGTACGTCGTAACATTTTTAAAACCATTATTTTAAAAGAACATCCTCTGGCTAAAAGTGTACGTTTAATTTTTTCGGGTGGATATTCTTTTGTTTCGAGGCTGACCTCATGTTATGTGGCCTACCTAAAATAACACGAATATGACCTCTACAAACCTATTAAAAGCCAAAGCCTTTACAAATACATACACAATCTTTAGACAGTTAAAATGTTACCAGGTACAACTGAGTTTTGTTTTCTACGTATACGAACATCTGGGTTAATTACTTAAAATATAAATAGTGTTCAGAAAAATGTATTGCTAATTTACCAGTGTCGAGGCCCTGATCTACACCAAAAAGCACAAAGGGTTTCACATTGAGATCAAATGCGTTTGATATGTCGCTGCTTTTATTACTTTGCGGAAAAACTGCCTCAAACGGATCGATTTTGTTGTTATACAGAAAAAAAAGCGACAGCGAGAATAGTAGACGCCTCTCCACGGTACCTTCAACTTATTAAGCTGTTTCGTTCGAAGGTGTCACTGAGTGATGGAGTCCGGCGACAAGTTTTCCGTTAACTCTCCGCGCTTTGGTGGTGATAAACTGGACTTTCTGTTACTGAGTAATTGACTATTAAGGAACTTAAGCAACGACGACATCGCCTGACGAGAACGAAAACGCCACAGACCGCTAAAGGCTCTGCACTCCCCGCATTTTTAAAATAACGTGAGATTATATCCTTACTAATCATAAAAATTACAATTTCCTCGATTGTGATTGGTTTAAAAAACTCCATTTTCCTCTAATTCACTTGCCAAGTTGTTATCGGACGGTTTGTTATCGGACAATTTAATAAGCCAATCACATTCAAAGTTGTAGTTCACGACCTTGGCTTCAATCAACATAAAAACAGTGTACAGACTCCTAAATTGGGGCTTCTTTCTGTCTTTCTTTCTTTCTTCCTTTCTTTCTTTCTTTCTTTCTTTCAGAGCGACGTTAAACAATTTACGCCTCCTTTGTCAGTCTTTTAATGCAAATTTTTCCTTTCTGTCATAAGTTGGCTCTTCTCTTTATCGGAAATTGCAATTTTTATGATTGATTGGTAAGAGGAGTTCGTGTCGTCCAGTTCGGTCTGTAATCATACTTGTGATTGACACATCGAACTCCCGCTACGCGGTCGTCTAATTTTGTTATCACTGGTATGATTACAGACCGATTTGGACTTCACTCAGTCCTTTTACCATTACATGTACATGTCATTCTTCATTGCTATCATCGTGGTGCTATGAAGGAGCTTAAGCAAGGCTGACGACGACGGCTCTGATGACGTCGTGGAATAATACGTCTTCGCGTTATTCTAACCACTGTGCGAGCATCCCAAGGCATTCGGCATGAAAGTGTGTATAAACCTTCGTGAAACAAAATTGGTATGAAGGGTGGGGCGGTTTGGAGAGAAAATTGTAACTTGAAAGTTATCACCAGGTGTTCACGTCCTGCACATAATCTCAAATTTGGTCAATACAAGTCGTTGTCAGGAAGAGAACGGTAAAGAAATGAAATGAAATGTATTTGGATCGACCGGCACGTTCGATCCGTCCGCCTCAGACGGATAGAATGTGTGAAGATGAAGTCTGGGCTGAACGTCGGACTTTTCATGATTCAAACTTCAAAATTTGTATGATAATGTATATTTTTGCTTTTGCATTTGGTTCGACTTTTGATAAAACAATCTTAATTTAGGTCGACCCAAATTAAATTTGGGATCGACCTAAACTACCATTTAGTTCCTCTTATGTGATGTTCGACGTTTGGCGCGGGCCTAAGCTAGTTCTCCCCCAACGTCGTCCTTGTTCAACCTTCCCCCCCCCCCCTCCCCCTATGTTTTGCAGTCGTGCACTGTGATTTTTGCCCTTTGTTGAAAGACAAGCTGAAAGTGGAATTTCCCTCCTCGTCATCTTTTCTGTATTTTTTTAACATTGAAACGTTTTCCCCTCTCAACAGGTTGGCGATTGTGCTTCAAAAGTCTTAGCTGTCTTGTCGGAGTGAATTGTAAAAACTCGCAGCTCCAACAGCCGAATCCCAAACACGTCGGCCGGGTAGCATCACCAACCTCGTTCTCAGGTTCGTCTCTCTTCCTACCTCGAGGAAGGAAGAGAGAGGACTCTGGGAACGAGGTACTAGCATTTGATCTGCTTTTACGATTTGCAGTTTAATCAATAAACAGGACTGTTGAACAAAACCACAGACAAATATTTGAAAGTTTAAAGGCCCGTTTAAACGGTTTCAACATTTGCCTCAACGTGAATTCAACACTGTTGAACCAAATGTGTGGTGCGTTTGAACAGGTCGTCATACATTGTTGAAAGCGTAAAAAATGTTGAAAGCGTGTTGAATCAAGTTTAAATTGGTTTTAACTTTCATTCAACATCGATTCAACTTTTCCTTTGTTCTCGAAATGTTGAATGGTGTTGAAGCCGTTTGAACACTCTGTAGAACAACTGTAGAACATACGCATGCGCCATGATCGCCAAATTAATTTGGCTTAACAATTTGGCGGCACGTAGTTTATCTGGACGAGAGAGACTGGTTTCTAGTTCTTAGTTTCTTGCAATCAAATTTCACGAAAGTGTTGGTTCTTTTGTGTTGGCGCAATGTTGGAACCATTTGAACGGCCTCCGCACAACTTTGTTTTTGCGTCCAACATTTGCCCAACATTCGTTCAACTTTTGTTCAACGATTGTTGGTCAAATGTTGAAAACGTTTAGACGGGCCTTAATCTGTTCCTCGTCGTTGCGGGCGGTACAGCTGAATGTAGGAAATAATAATGGCTTGCGATTCGAAAGAAAGAAATACTGAATAACAGATAAAGCGATACAAACGAGCGAGACTTACATATTTTTGGGCATCTTTCACGAACAAGCCTTCAACGCACACGAAGCGAAGACCACACTGGTATTGAGATCACGTGACCCACACATAGGGTGGTACGGTGGGGAGCGCGGGAAGACAAACTGTCCCTTGAAAGGAGTTTCAGCGACTCTAGGGGCGACCATATTGGTAGCTTGTAAGCGCGCTTATTGTGTTTTAACAGACGAAAACGAGATTTCATATCCTGGGGGGACGGGGAGGAGAAAATTAAAAAATCGCAACCCCACATTATTCATCCTGTACTGAGAATGACGAATGATTAGTGACGAGACGCGAAGGGGGAATTCGCGCTTGGCAAATGATGCTGTTCTGCAGGCTACAAGACAGCAATAGAGTGTTTTCGCTCATGTGACTAGCAGCAATATTTGCATACTAAAACAAAAGGAAGAATTTGCATAAAAATGGAGTTCAATTCCCAAAAGAATATTTCACTCCTCCAACATGGCCGCTCTTTCCTTGTTTCACTCCTCCAAGATGGCCGCCTTGACGTCATGCGGAAACACTCAATTCGTTCCCCATACCTCTGAGACCAATTCGATAGTTAAACTTCCAGCGACCAGACGACTTTTGGGCATTGTAAGGTCAAATGCAAACTTGCTTGAAGCCGAACTTACTCAGAGGCTACTTCGAAATAGCAAATATACAAAAAAACTGAACAATGGGTTTGGGGAAATAACAAGGGTGTTGAAGTTTTCCGTCATTTTCCCCTGTTTCCGCTTCCTCGGCAAAACTGTGCAGACAGACGCCTTCTCTGACTTATAACACTGTTGTTAAGCGCAGCAAGAATTTATGTTTTGCTTGACAATAAAGGAAATTAAATTGACAAGTTATTGCAATCGCGGACAACGCTTTTAACCTGTCTCGAGTTTTCTAATGCACGGTTTTACATACGTGGAACGGTTCACTTTTTGTGAAGATTTCAACCTTCTCGAATAAATCGAGATTTGCAGTATGAATTACCTACCGATTGTGTGTGACTAATCAACAATATCGAGAAAAGAAAACCAGTTTATAATTTCTTGAAGCAAAACTCCTTCTCTTACTAATGTTGAAGTTCGGAATTTTCTAAACCCATACTGTTTACTTTCATCGGAAGCGGAGCGTGAAACAATCATGCGATGAAGCGCTTTTCATTGTTTTGAGATTGTAATCAATTTTGACCGCGGAACTTTTTAAAGAGAAGGTTTCTGTTTTAAATGTTTTTAATCTTTTTGATGAAATAAGATATTTGTCTTGCAACATATTGACAAATACCAAAATAACGTTTTTGCTTCATTAAATATGACTCGACTTTAGTCCATTTTGTGACGCAATGCAATTAGTCTGTGGAAACAACAAGAACTTTTTCTAGTCTAATATGCATTAATAACAAAAATGAAAGTGCATTTTTAGAATGTGTTTTGTTTTCCTGGGCGTTAAAAGTTGAACCGTAAAAATATATTTATCATTACAGTCGATAAATCGCGGAGGAGACCACTTGACGACAAGTGAGTGAACCCCCAAAGCTTCCTGAAATTCAGGTGCGTTTTTTGCGATAATTTTGCCCACATATAAAGCAGTTCTCTTCTCCAATCTCAACTTTAGCTTCAAAGCGCATCGCGAAACTCTGAACTAGATTTCTACGTGTTCGTGGGTCATAGTAGAATTTTTATTTGATAAAAAAGTCTTTTTAACTTGGGGCGATTTTTGGCCCTGCTGTTCTCTTCGTCTGCGGTCTATTTAACCTGAGTTCTTTCCATTTTGTTGAGTCTTGTTGCATTCGAAAGGGGAAATCAACTGATTATCCTCACAGCTGCAATTGTATTTTGTGGGAAGAGAGCTGTCGCAGGTGTATTCTTTGACTGTTTGCAAAGGCCATCGTTTTGTGATCGGAGCGACTTAAAATGTACTACGTAGCATGCGTATAATTGCGATGATGATCGTGAATGTGAGTTGAGCGCTTTTTATAGCAGCACCGCGAAAATCGTAAACATGTTCCAGTTGATGTTCGAAGTTTAGACGCGGTTTGCAGGCGAATTAACCCATTGGTGTTCAGGCTGAAAAATCTGGCATAATAAGATTCGCCGCAAGATCCCATATAATTGCGACAATGACTCATAATTATTAATGCACCTGTCACTTATCACATCAACTGAATTTTCCTCATTAATGTTACGCTGTGTTTTTGCGATAAACCCTAATTTCTACTTTTTTTGTTCCCCTTGGCACTGTATATGGAACTGTATCTTACGAAGATCACATATCATTTAGTCTTTTGTAACGATATTGGTTGGTGATCAAGATTAGAGCTAAAGCTACGAGTGGCCTAAATTGGAAATGACATTTGAAGTACATTTATTTGGAGTTTAAATTCAGCGTAACGAAAATGGAAAAGGAAAAGTTAATCACATTGTCCGTTCACTCAGTGATTCATAAATCTCTTTTGTGCAAGACATTTTTTTGGCTTTGAAAGCGCTTCTTTAAGAACGTTGATGCTAGGATTTAAGGCTTAGAATCGGTGCAATTGTCGGTGCCGGAGACACAGTTTGTAAGAAAATCTTTATTTAGGTCTTATTTGCATAAATTACATAAAATCTTAAGAACGTTTTCAGACTCAAATCACAAACGACAAAAAAAATTGGATTGTTCAATGTCGAGTCAAAAATGAAACGTTTTTATATAAAAATAAGGCATGTAACCGTAAAATTGCTTCCACGACATGTGCGCCGAAAATCACGGTTCTATCTAGTAACAAAATCTGTTTATCGATAATTTTTCAATGTCATTGTTCTATTACAAGGTAACACAAAATGATTATTTTTATTGGTATTTTACATTTACAAGTTATTGTTCCTATTATGTCACCCAGTTCAATTTACGTCTTTCAAACCCACACGCCTTTGTAATTTCGTCAATGATTAGCGACTTTATCGGATGCGATACATGTATATGGTGTAGTTATTTATCAGCTGTGTAACCGGGAAAGAGGACAGGTAGAAAATAGCAAACGGAAAAGGCCGAAAGACGCAGCCTATGTATACCGACCAAGAAATCACCAATCATTCAACATGTGAAATCTGTATGGCCTAAAACCAAATTTGAAATGCTCGATCTAATGAGAATTCTCGTAAGTTATTATGCAAACAGAGCAGGCTACACCATACATCAAACAATTGTATTACAATCTGCATCATTGATAAAAGATAATTGACCACGCCCACAACGTTCACTTCTAACCACTAAGTTGACACAAATTTCCTTGTTTCAAACACCAGCCTACTCGGCATCATCTACTAGTTTCCGGCTTTAGGCGCTTTCCCCATCAGCTAGTCTCATATTTGACTCAAACTATCGCAGGAAAAGATCTGTTACAGTTTGGCGTCAAATGCTGAAACTCTTGCAATTGTGTTTAAGACTTTCATGATTAAACATGCAGTTGAAAGGACAGGTGGTGACAAGTTTCTGTAGAGTGTCTGTGAATGCTCTTGGCTTAATTTTTAAAACGAAAGACCAACCCGTTTAATCCGGAAGAAACCTTTCTTCAGGGGAATATAGTCTTCGATTATAGGCTTGCTTGCCTATTTCGGAAGATCCACAGACGTTCCTCTCTGCATAAATTCCCCTCGAGGAGTCTCTTTGAAATGTTCTCAACACTTGCACCATTTCCTGGGGAAGTGTGTAAATGTCAGTGATATCTGCCGAGGATCAAGCCATTAACCACGGGCGTTCTTATGTTATAAAAATGTTAAATAACGGGACCAGTTTATTTTCCTTACGTAACCATAAACTTAACTTGAGCAAATGAAGACTGTTGAAAATAATACACTGAACAAGTTCACTCTAGACGGCTCTCACGAAGCAATTTAGCTCGCTCAGCTCGTTTAGTTTGCTTCTATTCTGAGTTGGTTTTTTGCCTGTCTTAGTTGATTTATATTTAATACGTTGTAATTGTCTCTATTTTCTCTAGCAAATAAAAGTGGTTTAGTACATACAAATCACAACCATTTTCCTCTTCTTTTTACCTTCTTGGTCAAAAAATAAATACATTAACGTTGAATATTGATCGATAAAATTTACGTCATTTCAATGCGACGGCCTTACAATTACGATTGAGATATCTTTTTGTTCACCAATAAAAGTAAAACACAGACGTGCGGTGATCAAAAGTGACATTTCCAAGGGGAAGAAGGTTCTTCACTTGCAAACATGGAAAACGTATGAAAATATCCTCAATTTCAGTCATTAATTAACCTTGAAAACAAACCGTTTCTTTGAAAGTGAATGTTATCATTCATCCGGATACAATTCAAGTGAAGCAATTTATAAATCTTTTTCCGGAATTTAGGTCTTGATTATCAACAAACGTTTCGACTGAAACCATCAGTCTTCATCAGTGAAGTTTGTCACGTGATAGTTCACTATCACGTGACAAACGTCGAGGAACGGAGGAGAGGGCCCGGTCCCAAGTGTGAGACAGAGAGAACCGGAGCCCCCCCTTTCTGTTCAGGGGACATGTGTTGCATTCAAAGGGAGTCAAGATCCTAGATAATGAACGAGATTGGCGAAGGAGGGGAATAAAAGAAGCGTTATGGGAAAGGGTGGAGGACCCAACCCTGAACAGAAAGGGGGGGCTCCGGTTCTCTCTGTCTCACACTTGGGACCGGGCCCTCTCCTCCATTCCTCGACGTTTGTCACGTGATAGTGAATTATCACGTGACAAACTTCACTGATGAAGACTGATGGTTTCAGTCGAAACGTTTGTTGATAATCAAGACCTAAATTCCGGAAAAAGATTTATAAATTGCTTCAAACCGTTTCTTTGTACAGCAGAATTGGAATTCTTTCAAGGTAAATTTACAATAACATTGTAACAGGACATAAGTTTAAAGTTTCTCACTGATTTTAAGTTTCTTGTTTATCTTTCTTGACGTAGCGAGAAAATCGTTTCATCCTGGGTTGTTTCAAAGAAATCTCTAAATCTAACAGCCTAAGGAAACGACAAGAGAATGTTTGTGAAAGTTGTACCTGGAAATCAACAGCGTACAGTGAAGTGACGATGTTCTGGCCCCATTTGTTCAAAAGGTGGCCTGGATAACGCTATCCGCCGGATAAATCACTATCCATTGGATATGCGAACTTGATTTATCCGGCGGATTGCGCCTTCCATGGTTTGACTGGGGCGTGGAGAGTATTAACATTTGAAAAAGGTTCCCGGACTCATGAATCCACGGTACCTCGAAAATCTTATGAAAACCGGAACATTTTCACTTCGAAGAGAACAGATGCCAGTTAATTTGCTACTGACTTGGTAATTACTTCGCTTTTCGGTTGACAAGATAGATCATGATACATCAGAAACGCGTTCTTTTAGAAACATCTACCTCCGTTTGCCTTAATTCCACCTAAATAGTTTTAGTACAAATTTGGTCCAACTTTAGAATCAACAATTTTTTTCCAAAAGAACTCAAATCTCATAAGTTATAAGTTTCAAACATTGTACTTTTATGTATATAAAAAATGTTCGTGCCATATGCACTTCGATCAATGATGGATTGACGTAACAGTGGTTATAGCGACATAACGTAAAATATTACTGAGCTAGCTAGAATTTTTTTCGTATCGTATTTTCTGATTCAAGATATGCCGCTTTAAAACTAAGAAGGAGTCGAATTACCCATTAGTCTCTGATCTTAAAAGCTAAACTAAACCTTCAAGAGGCTTTCTACCTTTCAACAAACTCCATTCTTCACAGAATCATTTTGCGTTTTCGTCGATGCTATTCGACAATTTCTATCTGATTTTGTTGGGTTTTCAAGAAACAAAGATATAACTATGAAACATGTTTCTCAAAAACGCCGAAAACTTTTTTCGGGTCCAAATAGCAATTCAACTTAATTATTCTAAAAAACATGTTTTCCTAGACTATAGAAAACAAAACAGCTGCAAAGTTTCACAACTTGAAAAGTATCGGGACTTCGAGAAACGCCCCCGAGGAGCGTACAACACCGATATTAGATGTCTATCGCTGCGGCATATTTATATACCAAGCTGTTTTTAAACGAGTTCTCAAATATGATTCGGTTCGAACGAGTGATGATTCTCAATCCCAGGCTTAGTAATTGATTATGTAAAGATTATCATTGGCTGGAAAATCCGACAACCTAATATAAAAATCGGTTGGTGGGAGCACCGTTGCCCCTTCTATGCATGACCTCAGTTTGTTCCTCTTCGCATATTCTTCGCGAGCTTAGTACTGTATGAAATTGTTGAGTTGAGTTTTGTTGGGCACCGTTATTTCATGTTGTATAAATTTTTTGATTGGCCAAGTAAATTCAGTGGTTTCGTTTCAATTATTAATCGCTCCATGAATACAAATGCACAGTCGTCACTCCGTGTCAAGGAGTAACGTCATCGGTCAGGGGTTTTTCCAGGTAAATGCTCTCCTTTGCGTGATGTGTTATCTCAGCCACAAATGTTGGCTTTGTAGCTAAACAGTCCTCCATTTATCAAAGGGAGATCTCATTCTAATTCTCTCACTAAAGCTTATTTTATTGGAGATATTAGCACCTCCAAAGACATTACCGTCTCTTCTTTTCCGCTCACAGACTCGTCAGTGTCGAAACGCTGTTAATGTCACAGTACGAATTAGGAAGCAAGCCAAATTGTAATGAAAAGTGATCTTCCGGAGGTTCATATGAATTAAGGAACCCTCTCAGCTTTTATTTGACTCTTTGACGTTATATTTAGTGGACTCTTATTAGTCGCTTGTTCATTATACTGACGTTGCGATTTATCGTGAAAGATAGACGGCTGATTTCTCAAATTAAACAGGCTTAAAAAGATTAGATCTTTAGATATATATTCCGGCAGGAGGCAGTAAACAAGGAATAAAGTCTTTCGTTTGGCTGACTGGTTTAAGTTGTATTTAATTGAAACTCTTGCTTATTTAGACACTCTCTCACCCATACCTCCGCCTTCTTCGGTCTTTGATGTCACCCCCAGTGGGGCGACAGGATATGCAAAACTGAAGATGTTCAACAGCAAACACCGACATGCATTCGCTGGCTATTTGCACCCGAAATAGAGGCTAAGTGAGGCAGCTAAGATAAGTTCGACATCTTGACCAGGATTGAAGAGTAGGTAAATTTTACTTTTAATTTCATTATTTTTCTTTTAGCTGAAAACGGATTTCATTTTCCGTTCATTCGTATATATTAAAAGGTTGAGCAGATAATCAGAAGGCGACTTGAAAAGTGTAAAAAGAAAAAATAAAGTTGTTTTCGTCGGCCTGATTCAAGTGGAAATGAAAATCTCTTTTTAAGCATAGGGGTTTTCCGGCTTTTAGTCCGGTTACTAAAAAATTCAAATCTGAGTATTCCTCCGAAAAATGTTGACGAGTTTTCGTGTTCAATTTGTCCTTGATTTAGCGTGATTTTTGTATATTCGCCTACTATGGAACTATAGTTAATGTGTAGTATTTACGAACAGTTCCTCAGTACTTAAAAATGGAAAAGTACAAATTGTGACGCGAGCTGAAGTTGAAGTGTAGACAGTATTTAAGAAAGTTTAAGATACACTCTTTTATACAAGTCTTATAAGAACGTCTAATTTTGAAGCTGAGACTGAACGTTCTTATTTTTTCGTGACCTGAGCCTGAAAAAATTCTGAAAATGTTCTTAATTGAAGTTCGACTACAAACTGAGTTGTTCTTCTGACAACCACATTGTTCATGTTGTTAACGTCCCGTCCCTCAGTATTTGAGGGAATTGTCTTGTTGGACTACAGTAAATACATTTCGTTAATCTTAAGTCGACCTTTCTTAACTGATTCTCAGCCTGTGTATACTCTTAGTATGTTCTTAAAATTCTGGTTAATCTCACTTCTTTTTGTAAAAAAAAGGCTCTTATACTGAAAAAGAAGAGTGAACTCTAAATTGTAGTTGTCAGAATTTTCTAATTTGAAAATCTTGAAAGAGACAATAATATTCAAACACATATTAAATGAAAGATTTTACAATTGAACCTACTGGGAACTCGGAAAAATCCGAGCCCCAGATGAGATTCGAACTCACGACCCTCCGCCGTGATTTAGTCGGATGCTCTAACTACTGAGCTATACTGGAGACTCTACGGTAAGCAAGGGTGAAATGTGGATCTTTAACTCGAGCTGCACAGTCAAATAACGACTAAGCATAGTTGTCATAGCTTGAATAATATTCAAGGTAGGAATTAAATGGGAGGTGACAAACATGTCCGAAAAAATGTATTAAATTTAAAATGTTTAGATCGAATAGAGCCATTCAAAGATTGAACGCGTTGAATCGCACGTTTCCAAAGCAGTTCGATAAAAGTCGTATAAATTACCTAGGGTTCACTGTTTCCAGAACATCGCCTAAATCGCATTAATGTCACATTTAAAAAACTACTTTTTAATTAATTCATGCTCTCAAAATTAAAACGCATTTTACTGAAACATTTACGGACAACAGCTACGTTTTTCTAATTTATAAAAATCCACCTTTATAACCGGTGATTGTACTCTATTTGGAAACTTTCAATTCTGAGTAATGTTGCATGAAAATTTAGTCTGGATAAAATTTTTTTTTCAATTGTTCTATCCCAGTTTTGTTAATATAAATGATGGGAGCTCTGTGTTTTCACCTCCTCGTTTCCAGAAGGTATAATTATGCGCGTTCGCTAATTTAAAATTTTCCAGATAAGGCGTAAAGGTGAAAGCTTAGACAAAAAACGCTGTAGTTCACAGACGTTCGCCCGAAAGATAACATTCCTACTCCAGGTGTTGGTTGATTCGCTTCGACCATATATCTATCGCGGAGCGGCGATTGAAGATAGGGCTGAGCCGCCAAAGCAGCCGTTACAAACAGTTCTCCAAGGTACAATCGAACCCTCATGGCAAGAACAAAACAAATTCAACGGCAGTTTTACGTGAACGTCCAGACTTTGCTACCTCATTTCACAGCCTAAAACCTAAACTAACCATCACAATTATCTATTAAGAGAGGGTGGTACTGCGGAAGCTCTCAATATTTTCAGTCAGTTTTATAATTTTGACTAGGAAGACGTTTTAGAAATTCATTCTTCCGGGGGAAAAATCGAATCATAGAAGGCCTTCACCAACAATCATGAAGCTGACTGCACAGCATCGCAATTCGTTAGGCTTCATGCAAACATAGAGGACTTAGAACTGACAACAAACACTGAATCAGACTCACAAACATCATGAAGTTTCTTTATTGTTTACGGGGCACAAGGAATGCAAATGAAGAAGGAGGAATCATAACTTGGGAAACTTTGCAGCTTGTAACAGGATAATTGACTGTGGAGAAGCGTTAAAAAGCGTTAAGAAGCGTTAAAAAGCGTTAAAAGTTTCGCCAATGGCATTTTATAAGTTAAAGTGACGGCTGTTCTTTCTAAAGAAGATATAGCGACGTTCTGTTCAAATTAAGTTCAGGCAACAATTCACTACTATACTGAAAGTAGCATATGGCAACTATTCTGTTTGTTATGAATTTCCAATATACGACTCAGGCGATAATGTGTTTCCTTTAGCTTCCTTTTGTGTATGTATTCCTTTGTACACTTTGCAAAAAGCTTTTCCCTACGTTAATAGGTTAATATTTTAAATTTCTAATAATTTTAGTATAAAACCTTTTACAGTTGTTATGATTTTAGGATATTACGGCAAATCAGTAATGTATACGACAACGGTAAGCAAAAATAGATCGCTTAATAGCAATCAGTATAAATTCTGGACGGACATGACGAGCATTTATTTTTTGTTGCTTCCACTGAATTCGTTTCATTTATGCCTTTATGACTCCCCCTGAAGATATGAACTTGAATCCAGCAATAACTGCATAGCAAAACAAATTCAAAGCGACCTAACATGCAAAATACCACCTCTGATTAAATGATTATTTCGGCGCTTTTTCCTCCCTTGTTTTGACTTTTCAAGCAATGTGTACGATTCAACAATTAAAAGCATCACGCAAGAAGATTAGATAAGTCACCACATCCCCCGAGTTGTGTTTAGGTTGGGGAGCATCCCTCGTATGGTGTTTAGTGCGCTTTTGGATGCTTCTCTCTCTTCCTACACTTATTTTTTATTTCAGTGTATTTGATTATGTTTATACTATTGGAGAAACTGTAATAAATAAATAAATAAATAAATAAATAAATAAACAAAAATTAATTTGAGGTTATGCAGTTGCGATCCAGCAGCATTTCGAGGTATGAAGGGAAGAAGTGATCATGGCCAGTGGACAATTTAAGCAATTAAGTTCTCTTATAGACACCTGAAAAATTCAGTTGGATTCAACGGGATCCGAACGATGCAATTCGTCTCCAACGCGCACTTCAAATATATACGTTTATTTCAGTCATTTTCAGCTGTGTTGCAAATGAGAGCTTGGAGATATTGTCGATTCTTTCAATTTTTCTGTTACCAAGTCGAATTCGTGGCTGTAGTTAGTTTTAATTACAATTCCCGATAGCGAAGTGACATCTATCTGGTACTTAAAGGCCTCTTCACTTAAAACTAATTCAGTGATGCAAACGAAATATCCCAAAAAAGGTAAAGTTCCGGTATATTTGCAACGGCTTCCATTAAATTTTAATCGAGTTTCTTTTAGGGAAAATAGGTTTAAAAAACGGGGTAAAGAGATGAAAAATATTGAAAATGTGGAGAGAGTAGAGAAAAAATCAGGGTTAAAAAAGAGACGAATTTTTTTGGTTTTTCATACACATCAATTTGTTGACTGCTGATAAATACAAAAAAAATCATTTACTAAAAAGGAGGTTTTATTGTCAACATACCCTAGCTAAAAACATATTGTTGATTACTAAAACATTTTGAATACGCGTAGAATTTATACCGGCTTTTGCGTGGAATATCAATGTCCATATATGTGCCTGCGTTTTGGTGTGTCCATTTCGTGCTACCAGCTGCTTTTGAAAAACGTCTATTGGTCGTATCGTTTTAACAGGCCGTTTTCTCCTTTGAACGTGGGGAAAGACAATTCCAATTGCCACCTTTCCGCAGAGTAATGCATGCTATACGTCCGGGATCAAACTAGCATCATCATAGAGCGAGTTTCAATTGAGTGTCGTAAAACCAAAACCAAAGTAATTACTTTGGCCAATCAAAAGGGACGGAGACAATCCGGCAAACCAATCAAAACTCGAAGTAATTACACGTAGCCGACACAAAGCGCGGGAAAATGTGTACGCGTGAGCCACGATTGGTTTTGGTTTCACATCTGATTGATTGAAAAAATGGCGCGAGAACTTTGAACCAATCACTAAGTGAAGTAATGCAAAACCAAAGCAATTAGCTAATTACTTTCGACACTCAATTGAAAACCACTCTAACATAGGCGATTATTGGTCGTTGTCGAAAGAGATGAATGACCCTCGCACTTTTCTGAATAATTTAAGTAATTGTCTCTTGTAGAAACTTGAAAAATGCAAATGGCTCCAAGGAGGCTCGCACTCATTTATACCTCTGCATTGTGGTGGTACATAAATATCGTTTGTCTAACGATATAGTCAGTTTGTGTAGATCAAGAACAGGCGAAGAGGACCAGCAGTTCAAAGCTGTAATCGGTTGAAACGTCGCGGTCTACAACCTAAGTGACTACATCGTGGGACCGACGATCATACGTCTTACTCACTATTAAAGAGCATCATCTCAAGAAATTTACTTGGCAAGCGCGACTGTACTATATAGGAACTATCTTGTACCAAATAACCACAAAATTCAAATTCGGTTTCACGGCATGTCTAAGTTCTCGTTATAGAATAATTCAATTTAGGATGTCCACGGACACCCAAGACTCATACTGATAGCCAGTGACCGGTGGTAAGGTAAATGTTTCGCTGTATGTAAAGCGCCACTGCCTTTACGTTAGGCTAAATAATACAGTCCATAATGAACTTGGATCTTCTGCATGGCTGCCTCCAAATTTGCCGCGCAGTAATGGGCGGATTGTAGTAGTGATGGTTCAATGGGAAATGGTGAGGCACTCTGCATCAACCACCGTAATACAAATCAAAACCCAACTGTACAATGAGCCCTTTACAATAAAAAATTTTCAAATCGGTGTAGTACTCTTCAGTTTCTCTAAAGTACAAAGAAACAAATGTCTGCTTTGAAACCTTAGTGACAAAAAAGGAGTCCCCGTAACAGGTTTTTTTAATATAAAATATTGCTTCAAGCAGCTTCCCTCGGCCTCTTAACCTACCATTAGCCCAAAAATGAAGTTAATCTTGGCCATATTTGTTCAGTAATGAATCGACTTTACCATTAGTAATGTTAAATTACTTTCTGTAACGTTACTGTATAGACCAAACTATGGTAGCTGATAATAATACTCCTGAGAAGAAGCATTTATCATGCTAAGAATAGGCTAAGAGTATTTTTCTAAATTCATGACAGTTCAAACTGACAAGGTACTTTTCAAAAGCTTAAAATAATTATTCATTCATGATAATTCCGAAAGGGATGGTAGTCTGAATTGACGACTGTTACACGGGAAGGTTTAATTCCGAGTACACAAACGACAAACAAATCTTTGTTTTCCCCACCATACTTTCAAGTTGTACCGGCAAAGTTACAACATTTCACATGCACTCGTAATTTTGATTTGTTATTTATTTATCACTTTCAGCTTAATAGAGGTAGTTCACAGAAGCCGCAGCACATTCAACACAGTGGCTTATACGTCCTCGCAACTGAGTACACGACATTTATAAGGAACAAGTGAACTATTAACTCTCCGCCCTTTACTCATCGCCGATTTGGCACCATATTGGTCAAATAAGTACCAGAAAATTGCACGATGAGTAGATACTGAAACATCATATTTACACACGAGGCATTCTGAGTGAAAGTACGTGCAATAAGTCACCTCAAAATAGCGAGAAAAAGCAAGGATTACTGACTATGAATAACAATACTGACGAAATCAAGCCCGCTGCCAACACATCAGGAACCTTTTTTGATTTTAGTCCATCCTTCCAGTACTCTGTGGCGGTCTGTCACATGTTAATTGCGCTTATAGCTTTTGTTGGGAACTTCATAGTTTGTTGCACAATAATCGTGAACAGAAACCTTCGAAGTAATCCCACAAACACCTTTATTTTCTCCTTAGCGTTCTCGGATCTTCTCACCGTGTCCCTCGTGGTGCCTTTCGACATAGAGTCCATTATTCTCTTAGGGGTTTGGAGACACAGCGAAGAAATGTGCGAGGCCTGGATCACAATGTACCTCATCACTGTGCCCACATCGATTTTGACCCTTTTGGCCGTCAGCGTTGACCGTTACAAGAGCCTCAGTGATCCTCTCAATCGTTTTCGACGATGCAGATTTATGACCAGGAAGAAAGCCTTGATTGTTAGCGTGGTAATTTGGATTTACAGCTTTCTCTTCGCCTTAGTTCCCATCATGGGCTGGCGAACGCATGATAAGTTCGTGTTTCAGGGCGTGTGCTACTTTCCTTTCACAAAGATCTATACCACACTCAGTTCTGTGATCAACTTCATACTTCCTCTTTTGATTACCTGTGGTATTTACATCAAGATTTACTTGATTGCCCGCAGCCAGCAAAATATCTTTTACGGAGACGCCTCACGAATTTCAAAACTTCGCTCTACTGAAGAAAAAAAGGTTTACTCAAGGAACATCCGAGCAGCTAAGACAATCTCTATATTCGTGGTGGCCTTTTTTTCCTGTTGGATACCATTCAGTTTTATCAGTGTCGTCTCCAATCTTTGTGGCTCACAGTGCGTAAGAAAAATCCCGCATGAAGTTGGCGTCTTGTTTCTCATGTTCGGCTACCTTAATTCCGCGCTCAATCCATTCCTTTTCGCCTTTCGTAACAGCAGATTTAAGGCCACCATGTCGGCGCTAATGCAATCGCTGAAGTCTCGTCCTGTGGCGAAAGGTTCTCGCAGGCGTTCCACTCTTACACAGAGCACTTGTCACTCAGAACTTCCAGATCTACAAGAAAGCCAGATTCGTCTTCACTTCGCAAACGCAAAACGAGACAGCTTTTCAAGAAACACACAGTCTACTTTGTGAATAAGTAGTTACATTCAGCCAAATCTAACAAACGCTCTCGAGTTGACCATAAACCGCATTTGTCGCGGTTTATTTTTGTGATGCAGTGGAAATAGTTGCGAATCTCGAAATGAAACCCCGCCTTCAGTGTCAAGGTAGTCAACGGTTCATAAAAGTGAAGAGCTCTTGATTTTGTGTTAAAAGAATCCCTCATCTCACATCCGTGGCGAATTTGCTTCGAGCCAATTAAAAGAACCCATACATTATACCCAGTCCTTGGCCTTAGTGCGTGGTGCATGATCAAGTTTTTTTGTTAACAATCTGGCACACAACCAGGCTTTATTCGTATTCTTCGCACCCTTCACCACCAAAAATCTTCTTTGAAACACAGAGTCTGATAACATCTTTAGAGGCGACTATGACATTCAGTTGTTACCAGTGCTAGTACGTATTCAAAATATATATTAACTCCTACATAGGGTTCACTGTATCAACATTGTGGTTCAGTCTTTACCACAACTTACACAGAGCTGTGACAAAACAAACGGTAATGTATATTGAATATAACATGAAAGCTCAAATTTGCGCCCAAGAAGTTTAAATGTAATGTATAGTGCCAAGCTGATCGAAACTTCAACATCCCCGCGGGCATGCATTCGACTACTTTTTGTGTCCAAAGAGTTAAGAATTTGTACTTTGCCTGAGTAGAATGTGGTTTTTAAAGGGGACCGAAGTGCCAGACTTTACATGTCAAATTTCCCAGCTCTCTCTTAGTTGACACGGGACATTTAAAGGATAGATTTTGGTTTCCACAATTGATCATTTCTTCGAAAGCTTGGCAAATGCCCAGGAGGATGTTGTAGTTTCTGAACGATCGGTGCATAAGTGTGCATTATCAATTCGTTTCGCTTTTATACACCTTTTTCCAAAATGGCCGTCATTTAGATATTCTTTCGTTTTTATTCAAATTAGACCCTGATGCCTCGTTCAAGGCAAAATATTCTTTTGAATTTTAAGCTTAAGAACGAGGCATCAAGGGCTAATTTGAACAAAAACAAAAAAATATTTAATGGCGACCATTTTAGAAAAGGGTGTATTTGTCTAGTATTCTCACTGGAGGCCGTCATGTACAAATGTACTTTATTCCCTTACTCAGTTTAAGTTCGAAATTTCCTTGCATTTATGGAAACTATTGTTCTATGGGAGACCCATATTTGCATAATTTATTACCATCTTGGTCTAATTGGGTTCATTTCATCCAGTTTATTCCTCTCTTCGGTTTTAAATTAAACGAACGCGAGGCCGCTTCGACCTTGCCATCTCCCTGCAGCGATAGCCGGCGTGTTGCCATGGCTCCCACTCCATTCGCCCCCTGGGGCGTTTTGGATTGAGGGCTCCCAGTGATAATTTATTACAAATTCAGGTAATCAGATGCCGAGCGATTTTTGATCATGAGGAGCTTAAGCTGACTCAGGAATTCTCGGCTGGATGTCTCCTGACGGTGTAGATATCCATCAACAAAGGCTAAAAACATAACACAAAAGGTGTTTTGTATTCAGAAAAGTGTTAAAGCATTCAGGATCGATCAGATTGTACTGTGAACTCACGTTAAGCAGAAAAAAGTCGTTAATTTTTTATTGAATGACCATATTTAGGGGTGGAATTTTGTGGGGAACACAAATCTATTTCATTTCGTTTGGGCGCATCGACAGTGGCGGTTAGTGCTGCGACACGGAACCATTTTTCGTTCTATAGGATTTATGGATTAACTCTCTCACCCGGGGAAAAATGGTACAGGTCGCCGTCGTCTCTCGCCGACCAGCACTCACTTTGACGCTCCTCGCCGCTGGAGAGCGAGAAGACCTCTGGCATCCAGGGTAAAATGTTAGCCAATTTGTCGAAGGAAAGTCTTTTCAGCTCTTTCGAAGAGAGATTTGACGCCTTCAAGTCGGTAATTTTTTGCAGGAAGATGGTGATCACGTTCCGAAATTCGGCGGGTCTAATCTGCAGATCGCAGGTCGTAGGTCACAGGTTGCAGTCACTATTGTCTCACCAATACAGTATCCTAAACATTCTTAAAAGGCCCTGACTGTAAATATCGAGAATCCTCCGACAGTTGCAAAATTTCATAATTTATTTTATTCTACCTAAAAGATCCTTTTAGTGAACTATTTTCAAAAATGGAAATAAAAAGTTCCATCGCGCTTTGCTTTTTCCGAAAAATCCAAAAGTTCAAATTACGCCGAGGCGGCCCCCGACCCCCCGGAAAAACAATGAAAAATTCTGCAACTTCGCCAACTCCGTATGCGACAACGCGTTGAATTCCCGGTTTGCTTTTTTGGATATTGGTAAAAGGACCCTTTGTCGTTTAAAAAATGTAAACTTCATGTAATTTTGTCAAGTTTAAGACAACATAAAAACTCGTTGAAATAACCCACTTTCAATCTTTTGGGTTGAGGTGAAATAAAGGCCAACTTTAAAGGCCTATAAAAATCCTAGTGTATAAATTTACGTGTCATATTGTACATCAGGTGAAAGCTTTATCCTTGTAGGTCATTATCTCCAACTGTCGAGTTTGGCCCGCAAAAATTAGCGTATCCAGTTTAAAAAGAGTTCGGGCTATTTTGACCAGAAATTCAATGCAAATTGCTCAGCGGATGTCACGCAAGAGGTCACGGCCAATCCTAATCAGTTTGCAAATAACGCATCTTTTTTCTCTTCTGATTGAAAATGTCGGCAAAGAGCGCCTTGAAGTACTTCAATGACGTTTCATTATATTTAACGAGCATACAAGCACGCCACTTATCATTTTATTAATCTTAGATCTAACTGAACGATAAAGGTCGTCGATCGCGTTGATTCATAGTCCCGGGTGCATACATACACAGCGAAGCTTATTACAAAGTTGAAGAGAATAGGGTAGACTTACTAACTGTAGTTACTCTTGGTTTAGAATAACGCGATGTCATCCCAGGAGCTCCCTATTTTACTCAATTGTTGACCGAAAAGGTCAACAAAACAGATTTACAAAACAAAATGATCAATGAAAATGTGCGTCCTCGCTTGCAGTTCTTGCTTACCGTAATTCGTTCATACATTTTAAACTGCTGATAATACCAATTTCTTACGTCTTTTTCTTGCCTGTAGAAGAAAATAAATGAAGAAAAAGAAACCAATCAAGAGTAAAAGAAAAACTCACGCAAAAGAGTAGCACATTCTGACAACATTATCGTCTCGTTAAAGGGCTGTTGTAGGCTTCTTTCTTCTCGCAACTTTTGAGAATTCTTTTTTAACCATGAAAAACAGTTACCATAAGGCACTTGTACCATCGCGTCGAGTAAAGTATTACAAACATGTCAAATTTGATTTGCGAGATAATATAACTTCGCGTGACGTAACCAAAAAGTACGGATTTGTCTGCAGAACAGCAAGGACCAGATGTTCGGGAAACTCTTCTCAAAATGCAGCCCTGAAAACATCTCGAAATGAGACGACCTGAGACTTACAAGAAAAAAAGATCATAGTAATGGTCTGCAATGAATTTGACCAGGCTTTCCGATTTTCTACAAAACCCCACCGAAAGTAAAAGTCGAAGAATGTTGTCAAAGTTACTTGGACTCAGCTCTAAACGGCATGATATGTGTAAGACCAATTATCAATGAATCTGAATGAATTTGACCGGGGTCTTACCATGCGAATACAGCCATTTCTCCTCTCCTCGCCGCTGTCGCCGCCCGCTACGAACGTTTTGCGGGTCTTTATTTAGTAAAATCCAACTAGTGGTCTATTATCAATACTGCGTTCTGATTGGTTGAGCTACTACCAAGCTATATGTTATAGCCCACTAGTAGCGAAAAGCGCGGGCTTTTTGGCGGTAAAAAAGGATTAAAGTCAAGCTTTAAGTAGCTAAAAGTTTTTTATTCTCGATATTTTTGACCAACTAGTTGGATTTTACTAAAACAATTATTCCTCTCGCCCTCATGGCCTCTGAGTCAATAGCCCGTTCGGCCTTCGGCCTCATGGGCTACCGACTCAAAGCCCATTCGGGCTCGAAGAATAATTGTTAAATATAAAAAAAAAACACCGAAAAAAAGGAACACCCACTTCTAAAAAGCACTAACTTGATATATGTGTGACAACATGTAAATTGTGTTTGAGCATTTGTAAACGGTCTTATAAAGATAGACTGTGATAAAATTGGTGAGAATAGAGACTCCAAAGATATATCTTACAGCCCCTTTTACGGAACTGGAGGCAGGGACCCTGGCAACAAGTGAATTGTCTATTCGTCTTGTTAATCAGAATTGCATCTTGTTGTATCTTGCTTTTGCTTCGGTCGAGAGTCCCATTTCATGCGAGCTTCCAGCGATTTGAAGGGGATTTTGAGGGGGTATTCCTTTTTTACTTTTGGTGGGATTTTGAAGAAAACGAAGAAATTGATCAGATTCATTGATAATTGAAGATCTTGATGTTCCTTACACTTGTAGATCAATAAGATCAGGATAGCCGTTTCAAGTTGATTTTCGTTTTTGGGTCTTAGGGCTGATGTGGTCGTTTTCTACCCACCCTCAGATGTTTATTTCCAAGCAATAGGATCGGATAGCATCGAGCAAGCTATCCTCTTCGAGCGGTGCCCGCAACGCGCGCGAGTAAAGACAGAACGCGTAAGTGGCAGGCTAGGGCGACCCTGTCCCGGCCATCTCGCGTCTCTTTCTGGTGCTCACTCGCCTGTCTCCTCCGCAGAAGCATGTTTGCTATTATTACTGGAATACCAAGCGGGAGCCTCTGCGGAGGAGAGAAGCGAGGGGCACCAGAAAGAGAAACGAGAAATGACTGTGGTGCGGTCGCTCCGGTTTAGCGCTCTTTGCTGGCTTGCATCGCTCACCGCTCGAAAAGAATAGCTCGCTTGAGCCTATCCTTTGCCAAGATGTGGCTGTACCCTCCGCCTTTTTCGTTTTTTCCCCTGCCTTCTTTCTACGCCTCTATTCTGAGTTTTTACGCAAACCCCAATACCGATATCTGTCAGTGATCAAAACAATTTTATCTTCAATATCTTTTTGTTATGAATATGTACTCGGGGCATTTCGGTTTTTCAAGTGACAAGGATGATCGATTGATAGCCATTCTTTTGGATCACTTCCGTCGCTTGAAGTCTGTCCGGGTTATTTATCCAAAATTTTTCAAAAAAGTTCTTCGTCTAGGGGTATCCCAGAGCCGATGTACACGGGTATTCTTTGAAAGGGGTTTACTACCATGCCCAACTAGAAGAAAGGGTTTCGCTGGTTGATAAGACGAAAGTTGACTCACTGCTACTAATTCCACAGTCCCCTTTAGCTGTAGAGGACTTAAATATGTCCTGTGGTCTCGGTTGGAACTCAACATCCATCTGGTCAATTGCTGTTCTGCAGCCAACTCCGTGGGACGGCTTCGTCACGTGATGTTATAACACAAATCAGATAATATTTTACTCGACGCAATGGTACTAGTGCCGTTTCGTAACAGTGTTGTTCATGGTTAAAAGAGAATTCTAAAACGAAAAAAGAAAGAACCTTACAACAACGAGACGATAATTTTTTCAGAATGTCATGGAATGTACAACTCTTTTGCGTGACATTCGTTTTGGAATGCGAATTATTGGTGAAAAAAAATGTTTTTCTTTTACTCTTGATTGGTTTCTTTTTCTTCGTTTTTTTTTTCTACAAGCAAGAAAAATATTTGAGTGATTGGCTTTAACATTTATGAACGAATTACGGTAAGCAAGAACTGCAAGGACGCACATCTTCATTGATCATTTCTTTGGCAGTGTGTTTTGTTGACCTTTTCGGTCAAAAATTGAGTAAGATAGGGAGCTCCTAGGATTACATCGCGTTATTTTAAACTAACAGTAACAACAGTAAGTCTACCCAATTCTCTTCAATTTTGTAATAAGTTTCGCTGTGTATGTGAATCAAATTTTACGTCAATTTATTGGACTACGCATAAACGCGATCGACGACTGTTACAACAAATGTATCTTCGTCTAGACCTAAGATAAATAAAATGATATGTGGTGTGCTTGTATGATCGTTAAATATATTGAAAGGTCATTGAAGTACTTCAAGGCGCTCTTTGCTGCCATTTTTAATCAGAAAGAGAAAAAAGATGCATTATTTGTAAACTGAAGGTTTGGCCGTGACCTCTTGCGTGACATGCATCCGCTCAGCAATTTGCATTGAACTTTTCTTTAGGCCTAATTAGGCCTAAGGTTAGCTTTTAAGAATGTTTAGGATACTTTCTGTATTAAAGACTGTTACATGAATAGCTAGCCTTAGGCCTAAAAACTTTTCTTTAGGCCTAATTAGGCCTAAGGTTAGCTATTCATGTAACAGTCACGGCAAGTCTATCGCTTTCCCAGTTTCTTTTTAGTGCCAGCGGTTTTCCAGTTATAATAAAATTTCAACCTACAACCTGCAACCTGCAACCTGCAAAAAATACCTGCCGTTTAAAATCAGAAAAGAACCAATTCACCGTTGCTGTTGAAAAAAGTGTATGCCAGGCAAAACAAGTTTCATCTCGGGAGCCTGAAAGTTAAGAAATAATTTGCCTGTGTTTAAATTAACAAATACACCAATACATCACTAACGCGTTTCATGTTTAACCGGAGAATGAGGGAAGCAGATGTTCGAAGGTGTAATAGCCGTTGAGTTTTATTCCTCAGTTATCGAGTTCCATAAGTGTAAAACTTAAAAATGGATTGCTTTAAAATCAGAAAAGAACCAATTCACCGTTGCTGTTGAGAAAAGTGTATGCCAGGCAAAACAAGTTGCATCTCGGGAGCCTGAAAGTTAAGAAATAATTTGCCTGTGTTTAAATTAACAAATACACCAATACATCACTAACGTTTCATGTTTAACCGGAGAATTAGGGAAGCAGATGTTCGAAAGTGTAATAGCTGTTGAGTTTTATTCCTCAGTTATCGAGTTCCATAAGTATAAAACTTAAAAATGGATTGCTTTAAAATCAGAAAAGAACCAATTCACCGTTGCTGTTGAGAAAAGTGTATGCCAGGCAAAACAAGTTGTATCTCGGCAGCCTGAAAGTTAAGAAATAATTTGCCTGTGTTTAAATTAACAAATACACCAATACATCACTAACGTTTCATGTTTAACCGGAGAATGAGGGAAGCAGATGTTCGAAAGTGTAATAGCTGTTGAGTTTTATTCCTCAGTTATCGAGTTCCATAAGTATAAAACTTAAAAATGGATTGCTTTAAAATCAGAAAAGAACCAATTCACCGTTGCTGTTGAGAAAAGTGTATGCCAGGCAAAACAAGTTGCATCGCGGCAGCCTGAAAGTTAAGAAATAATTTGCCTGTGTTTAAATTAACAAATACACCAATACATCACTAACGTTTCATGTTTAACCGGAGAATTAGGGAAGCAGATGTTCGAAAGTGTAATAGCTGTTGAGTTTTATTCCTCAGTTATCGAGTTCCATAAGTGTAAAACGTAAAATTGGTTTGCTTTAAAATCAGAAAAGAACCAATTCACCGTTGCTGTTGAGAAAAGTGTATGCCAGGCAAAACAAGTTGCATCTCGGTAGCCTGAAAGTTAACTGACAAAATAATTTGCCTGTGTTTAAATTAACAAATATACCAATACATCACTAACGTTTCATGTTTAACCGGAGAATTAGGGAAGCAGATGTTCGAAGGTGTAATAGCTGTTGAGTTTTATTCCTCAGTTATCGAGTTCCATAAGTATAAAACTTAAAAATGGATTGCTTTAAAATCAGAAAAGAACCAATTCACCGTTGCTGTTGAGAAAAGTGTGTGCCGGGCAAAACAAGTTGCATCTCGGTAGCCTGAAAGTTAAGATATAATATGCCTGTGTTTAAATTAATTTGAAATAAAGAGAATAAAGAAATAATTTTCCATTTTTTAATTGCATGATGCTGGCCGTTGTAAACCGTGTTTTAGAAAATATTTCAGATTGATTTATTGTGCCTCTGGACTATTTTGACACGTCACTCAAAATTAATTTAAAGTAATTTGAGATATTTGTCGTCATTAAAACTTTATGACGAATTCGGCCCAACAAATGTGTCGGGATTAACACCTCTCTCTCCCTTTGTCTCTCGCTCTGCCTTTTTAGTGTGAGTCTTGTTACAACTCCCACTGAGATT
>OX421448.1:15688300-15693300 GCA_949126865.1 Montipora capitata | reverse complement strand
GAAGGAAATGTGAAGCTTAGTATCATTAACAAAGCTTTCAGATTGACAGCGGCTTAAGAACTGATGGTTGATCGTTCACGTATATACTAAATAGGAGAGGCCCGAGATTATTCCCTTGTGGTACGCCGCTATCAACAGGTAGTGGCACTGACAATTCCTTGTATATACAACGATTTGATTACCTTTGAGATAAATAACTGTTAAACCAAGAGACGCCAAAGATGAAATGCCGACGTCTTGCAGTTTCTGCTGTAAAATACAATGTTTTATACTGTCGAAGGCCTTACTTATATCCAATAACACAACAGCGGTTACTTTCCTTTTTATCGGGCGGATGGCTTCAGTCGTGTGTATTACATTTACTGAGTTATATCTCTGTCAAGTGGAATTTTTTATTTCCACTTTGCGTTGCAGACAGCCTTTCATTCCACAACAAGTAAGGCATTAATTGATTTAAAGCAATTCTCTGGCATATCTTTGACATAAATGGGCAGGAGAGAGATGGGTCTGTAATTGTAAGACTCCTCGAAGTCTCCGTCTTTTAAGATTGGTGAAACCTCAGCCATCTTCGAAGAACATGGAAAGATTCCGGCAGCAAATGAAGCGTTTATTATTGACGTTTAGGTCGGAAGTACAGCTGGGAGGCTATCTTTGATCATGCGGGCAGGAATTTTGTCAATCCCGGGAGATTTGTTTAGTGGCATTGACCGGACAACACTTGCGACTTCGGAACATTACACGCACTTAAAATTGAATTGATTAGCCTAGGAGTGTTTCCGTGGGACAAAGACGGGCTTCGAATGGTTATAATTACATTGACTGGCAAGCGAGTTAATTTTGTCAACAGTCTCTCGTGCAACCGAGCACCCTGCAAGCAGAGCCTTTCTTTTGCTTGCTCGATTTTGGCATTCTCGAGAAAGGCTCTGCATGAATCGAGTAAGATCTTTATTGAATATGCGCTGCATGTTGCCAGGATACAGTCTCGAACCCAAGCCTAATATGCCAGATCTCGCCGCCATCTTGGTTTTTCATGGTACAGCGGGCTCAATTATAACCATCGGTTTTGTAACTAAACGGACGCTCGCACTGGAAAAACCGGTTTGACGAGAGAAAACAAGATTGACTAGTCCAGAAGCTCGGGCTGCGGCGGCGTCAAAGAGTTGACGCGATTCGGGCAGAGCCTACTTTTCTCCTCCTCAGTAAAGACAAAGACAAATGGAGGCTCTGCTCGCAGGGTGGCAACCGAGGTGAAAAAACGATGAAACTCGTTTGCTACCACTTCATCTCTGCTGTAGGATCTCTCGCTGGCAGATTTCTTAAAGGGACTAGGTCACGCTATTTTAGGTAATTTTGTTTCATTTTGTTAATTATGAGCTCTAAATGTCAAATTGGCAGAGCAAGAGTCTTTCATTTGCAAAATCACGGCCACATAACAACTAAGAATGATTTTCCAGCTTTGTTAATGACATTTTCATATAGATTGATATAAATTTGAAAAAATGTGGGCCGACGTTTTTCAAATTTACCCAAATTCAATCCACTTCAATCCTCTCCAGTTTTGTCCATCCATGTCCCTTCTTGGCTTCCCTGTGTTTTGTTAGAGTTCTTCTATAGTTTTGAACAGTTATTTTGATATTTTAGTTAATTCTATGACCATTCGATCAGTGCTGAAATATCCTAAACTTGCGTAACCTAGCCCCTTTAAGAATACATGATCGGATAGTTTTCCACAAACAGCTTGAATTATTGGGAAATGCTCTTGATTTGATGCGCTACGTATTCTCGTTCTACCAGCCTATTCTCGGTTTTCACATGACGTCACGACCGCCATGTTGGTGCCCCTAAACAAAGAAAAGGCGGCCATGTTGGTGCCCCGACCAAATCCTCCGGGAATTTAACTCTATTATTATGCAAACGCTTCCTTTTGTTTTCCTTGAAAAACATGGCTGTTGATCACGTGAGTGAAAACCAGCAATTTTCTCGCTTAACTTCACACTTAAGATTCTTGTATTCGGTCCAAGCGTTGGGATCCCCCGTTCTTCTCGCTAACTTCCGTCAAAAGTCCCTTACTTTCATAAGCTGTCTAATTTCGTCCGTAACGTACGGGTTTGGTCGGCCAGGCATTTTGATTGTTCTCACAGGTGCATTTTCTTCTTAAAACTCTTAGTCGTAATAAATGTTGGCTTAGGACGCTGTCGCTTGAGTTTGAGAATGGCATAGACTAGGTCATGGTCGCTCATGGATACTGGCATGACCTTTGCAGCTCTTAATCAGTGACCCTTGTCGGTTCAACTATCATTTGAGTTCAGTTGAGTGAAGTGCAAAAATCATGTTGAGAAGAGGTTGAGATGCAGGGTCAGACGATTTTAAAAGGTTGCAGTTCAGGTCGCCCAGGATGTAAATAGGTTTATTTAGTGCCGTGACAGAGATAACTGCATCACTAAACTCTGCATCAAAGCAGTCTTTAGACGTTAACGGAGGCCTGTAACACTCCTGTAAACCGTACATATCAGAAATGACTTACAGTTGCCTGCCTGTACTTTTAAGCCATAGCTGGTGAAGGCCAGATTCCCCAATAAATGACAACTCGCTTAGTAAATAATAATAATAATAATAATAATAATAATAATAATAATAATAGTTTATTGATATCCCTCTCGCAGCCTAAAGGCTGAATTACAAGGATGGTCAGTGACAATAACAGAAGACAATAGTGACTACAATACAAAGACAGTCAAATAGATAATCATATAAATATGATTAAAAGCACTATGGCAGTATGGCCTGTCAATTGACACACAAGGAATTAATGGCTTGAGTACAGGAGACGACAGGCAGTCACGGTTGATAAAATTTGTGCAAGCTTCCTCCCTTCTCTGGGAAAGGGCAGTGATGCCAGATTGAATTAGGGCATCGTCATCCTTGAGATTATGCTTCACAAACGCACACACGCTTCCTCCAACTTTGTCCAAACGATCAAGGCTAAATATGCTATAGCCTGGAATTTCAATCTCAAAATTAGAGACAGAACTGTCTAGCCAAGTCTCACTTACTGTTAGGACATCAAACGTGTTTGCTCTAACAACGTTCTTGAGGAGAAATTAAAAAAAAAGTGTTTCCTGTTCTTGATAGAACAAATGTTCTGAGAGAAACAAATGTCTGCCTTGAAGCCTTAGTGACCAAAAAGGCGACACAGTAACAGTTTTTTTAATATAAAATGGTGCTTCAAGCAGCCGGCCCTCGGCCCCTTAACCTACCATTAGCCCAAAAATAAAGTTCTTCTTGACCATATTTGTTCTATAATGAATCGAGTTTACCATAAGTAATGTTAAATTACTTTCTGTAATGTTACTTTGTAGACTTAACTATGGTAGCTGATAATAATACTCCTCAGAAGAGGCATTTATCATGCTAATAATAGGCTAAGAGTATTTTTCTAAATTCATGACAGCTCAAAAAAGGTACTTTTCAGAAGCATAAAATAATTATTCATTAATGACAAGGGCTGGCAGTCTGAATTGACGACTGATTTTACACGGGAAGGTTTAATTCCGAGTACACAAACGACAAACAAATCTTTGTTTTCCCCACCATACTTTCGAGTTGTACCGGCAAAGTTACAACTTTTCACATACACTGTTAATTTTGATTTTTTTATTTATCACTTTCAGCTTAATAGAGGTAGTTTACAGAAGCCGCAGCACAATCAACACAGTGGCTTTCGTCCTCGCAACTGAGATAAACGACATTTACAAGGAACAAGCGAAATGTGAACCCCCGCCCTTCACTCATGGCCGATTTGGCACCATATTGGTCAAATAAGTACCAGAAAATTGCACGATGAGTAGATACTGAAACGTCATGTTTACGCGAGAGGCATTCTGAGTGAAAGTACGTGCAATTAAGTCAGCTCGAAATAACGAGCAAAAACAAGAATTACCGACTATGAATAACAATACTGGCAAAATCAAGCCCGCTGCTAACAAATCAGGAACCTATATTGATTTTAGCCCATCCTTCCAGTACTCTGTGGCGGTCTGTCACATGTTAATTGTGCTCATAGCTTTTGTTGGGAACTTCATAGTTTGCTGCGCCATTATCGTGAACAGAAGCCTTCGAAGTAATCCCACAAACACCTTCATTTTCTCCTTGGCCTTCGCGGATCTTCTCACCGTGTCCCTCGTGGTGCCTTTCGACATAGAGTCCATTATTCTTCTTGGGGTTTGGAGACATAGCGAAGAAATGTGCGAGGCCTGGATCACAATGTACCTCATCACTGTGCCCACATCGATTTTGACCCTTTTGGCCGTCAGCGTTGACCGTTACAAGAGCCTCAGTGATCCTCTCAATCGTTTTCGACGATGCAGATTTATGACCAGGAAGAAAGCCTTGATTGTTAGCGTGGTAATTTGGATTTACAGCTTTCTCGTCGCCTTAGTTCCTATCATGGGCTGGCGAACGCATGATAAGTTCGTGTTTCAGGGCGTTTGCTACTCTCCTTTGACAAAGATCTATACCACACTCAGTTCTGTGATCAACTTCATACTTCCTCTTTTGATTACCTGTGGTATTTACATCAAGATTTACTTGATTGCCCGCAGCCAGCAAAATATCTTTTACGGAGACGCCTCACGAATTCCAAAACTTCGCTCTACTGAAGAAAAAAAGGTTTACTCAAGGAATATCCGAGCAGCTAAGACAATCTCTATATTCGTGGTGGCCTTTTTTTTCTGTTGGATACCATTCAGTTTTATCAGTGTCGTCTCCAATCTTTGTGGCTCACAGTGCGTAAGGAAAATCCCGCATGAAGTTGTCGTCTTGTTTCTCATGTTCGGCTACCTTAATTCAGCGCTCAATCCATTCCTTCTCGCCTTTCGTAACAGCAAATTTAAGGCCACCATATCGGCGCTAATGCAATCGCTGAAGTCTCGTGCTGTGGCGAAAGGTCCTAACGGGCGTCCCACTCTTACACAGAGCACTTGTCACTCAGAACTTCCAGA
>OX421448.1:15680800-15683300 GCA_949126865.1 Montipora capitata | reverse complement strand
AGAATGGAGAAAGTTCTCCCTAAAATTGTTAATGAAAGTCAAACAGGTTATGTCAAAGGTAGGTACATTGGAGAAAGTATTAGAACGATTTCCGACATTATGTCATTTACAAAAACCCACAACATCCCTGGTCTGGCTGTTTTTCTCGATTTTGAAAAAGCATTCGACTCTCTTGAATGGAATTATCTCCAGAAGTGCTTAGAAGTACTCAACTTTGGCCCACAGTTACAGCAATAGATTAGAGTAATTTACAGCGATATTTCTAGTTGCGTTTTTAATAACGGATATGCTACTAAACACTTCAATTTGGGAAGAGGAGTCAGGTAGGGATGTCCTCTGTCAGGCGCCTTGTTTGTCATTGGAATTGAAATCCTGGGTAATGCCATAAGAAGTTCAAAAGAAATAAAAGGAATTAAAATTGATGAAAGAAATATGTTGAAGCTCTCTCAGTACGCGGATGATACCACAGCTTTTCTTGAAGACACCGAATCTCTACGTTATCTATTCAGTTTACTTTCCCAGTTCGAAAACTGTTCTGGATTAAAAATAAATCAGTCGAAATCAGAGTTGTTGTGGTTAGGGTCTCTACGCCATCGAAAAGACACGTTTCAAAATTTAAGGATGAATGAAGAACCAATCTATCAGGGGCACCCAACGTCAATTTTCGGTAAATATCTGTTCGGAAGACGCTTTGAGATCTAGAATTTTCGGAACATTTGCTGTAAACTTTCTTGCTTGCCTACCTGTCCTAGGATTTTCAAACATCTAAAAACTGGTATAATTGCTTATTTTTAACGGATTTTTACCCTAAAAAGGTCACCTAGAATTTTCGGGAGCCTTTTTTCTGGCTGAAATTTTCGAAAAGGTAAGTTTTGATCCCTATAATTTTCGGATCACTAGACTTTCAGCTAGGAAATCCGAACAGATAAAAAAATTTTAGGGGATAAAAATATGCCCATATCTACCGTTAAATACAAAAAAACGTTTAACAATGCTATGTTTAAGTGGATTTGAACTACATTCTCGTTGGGTGCCCCTGATCTATGCACTGGGAGTCTACTTCTCTTATGACGAAAAACTCGCAGCCAAAAAGAACTTTTTTGATAGACTAGATTCTTTAAGAAAACTCTTGAATATTTGGTCAGCAAGAGACATATCAGTCCACGGCCGAATTCAGATAGTGAAATCTATGGCAATTTCGAAGCTTACTTTTGTCTGTAGTGTGTTGAGTACACCAGCCTCTTTCGCAGCTGAAGTAGACAAACTAATCTTTGATTTCATATGGAATTACAAAATCCCTAAGATTAAAAAAACCACCTTGATAAAAGACAAGGAAAACGGAGGCCTAAATATGATAAACTTTTCTTTGTTTGATAAAGCATTAAAAATATGTTGGGTAAAACGTTTCTGCTCAGAAGGTAATCAACCGTGGAAGATCATTCCTTTACGTCTGCTCTGTAATGTAGGGGGAACACTACTGTTTTATTGCAATTACAACGTTAAATATTTGACTTAAAATGTAAAACTGCCTGCTTTTTATAATGAAATAATTCTACATTGGCAAGAAATTAATAACGTGATTCCTAAAACAAAGAAAGGCGTACTTGATCAGATTATTTGGAACAATAGTTTTATAAAAATTAATAACACGTCCGTATACTTTGAAAGTTGGCACCAAGTTGGTGTTACTAAACTCTCGAGCCTTGTAGATGAAAACAAAACCCGGCTTCTATCTTTTCATGAGTTCTCACAGAAATTTAAGATTAAATGTAACTTTCTGCAGTTCATTGGCCTCACTTCTACAATACCATGAAAGTGGAAGAATTACTTAAAAGAAGAAAATCAAACTAATACGACTAACCTAATTGCCATTGATAAGATGACTTGCAAAACAATACACAGGTTACTGGTCGAAAACCGAGACTCTAATCCGCCAACGGCAGAGAAAAAGCTGATGGAAATGGGATTTAGTAAGGAAGAATGTAAGAAAATTTATTCTATACCTTTCGTTGCCACAAAAGAAATAAAACCTTCAATGTTTCAGTATAAAATAATTCACAACATACTTTATACAAACGCTGTTCTTCACAAAATGAAAAGAGTCGAGGATCCTTTCTGTCCGTATTGTCCAAACGTGGAGCAAACAGTCACCCATTTATTTGTATTCTGTCCTATTGCTGTTTCCTTCTGGTCCGACTTCACTGGTTGGTACCAGTGCATTTCCAAAGAAACTCTAACTCTAGGCAAGAAAGAAATCATGTACGGCATCTTAAATAATTGGTCCTCTTGTTCAGCCCTAAACCATCTTATTCTTATTGGGAAATACCTAATCTATTGTAAAGCAATAAATAGAGTCAATTTTATTTTTGCTGATTTTAAAGCGTTATTACACCAAAAGATTGAAACAGAAAAATACATAGCTTTCAGCTCAAATAAATACAGCACTTTTTACAAAAAATGGGCCAGATTCTTAAATTAACAATTAATTTTAACGTTGTTT
>OX421448.1:15670800-15673300 GCA_949126865.1 Montipora capitata | reverse complement strand
AACGCCATTCGCGTTACAATGACTTTCGACGCCATTGCGGTTAATTAAATGTTCTTCTTTTTGCACCAGAGAAATCTACACATTACCCCAGCCCCCTCAAACCTAACAAATACGCACAGAAGACTCTATGCACAAAGACACCACTATTAAAGCAGGGGAGTGACAGGCAAGACTTTTCATGACACGGAAAAAAATAAAACGGAGAAATGAAACGCAGATTCCGACTGGGTTTGGCAACCCAGTAATTACTTTCTGTAACGTTACTTTGTAGACTAAACTATGGTAGCTGATAACAATACTCCTGAAAAGAGGCATTTGTCATGAGTATTTTTCTAAACTCATGACTGTTCATGATAATTCCGAAAAGGCTGGCAGTCTGAATTGACGACTGATTTTACACGGGAAGGTTTAATTCCGAGTACACAAACGACAAACAAATCTTCGTTTTCCCCACCATACTTTCGAGTTGTACAACTTTTCACATGCACTGTTAATTTTGATTTTTTTATTTATCACTTTCAGCTTAATAGAGGTAGTTCACAGAAGCCGCAGCACATTCAACACAGTGGCTTACGTCCTCGCAACTGAGATAAACGACATTTACAAGGAACAAGCAAACTGTGAACCCCCCGCCCTCATCGCCGATTTGGCACCATATTGGTCAAATAAGTACCAGAAAATTCCCCGATGAGTAGATACTGAAACGTCATGTTTACGCCAGAGGCATTCTGAGTGAAAGTACGTGCGATTAAGTCAGCTCGAGATAACGAGCAAAAACAAGGATTACCGACTATGAATAACAATACTGGCGAAATCAAGACCGCTGCCAACGCATCTAGAACCTCTTTTGTTGTTAGCCCATCCTTCCAGTACTCTGTGGCGGGCTGTCACATATTAATTGTGCTCATAGCTTTTGTTGGGAACTTCATAGTTTGCTGCGCCATTATCGTGAACAGAAGCCTTCGAAGTAATCCCACAAACACCTTCATTTTCTCCTTGGCCTTCGCGGATCTTCTCACCGTGTCCCTCGTGGTGCCTTTCGACATAGAGTCCATTATTCTTCTTGGGGTTTGGAGACATAGCGAAGAAATGTGCGAGGCCTGGATCACAATGTACCTCATCACTGTGCCCACATCGATTTTGACCCTTTTGGCCGTCAGCGTTGACCGTTACAAGAGCCTCAGTGATCCTCTCAATCGTTTTCGACGATGCAGATTTATGACCAGGAAGAAAGCCTTGATTGTTAGCGTGGTAATTTGGATTTACAGCTTTCTCTTCGCTTTAGTTCCCATCATGGGCTGGCGAACGCATGATAAGTTCGTGTTTCAGGGCGTTTGCTACTTTCCTTTGACAAAGATCTATACCACACTCAGTTCTGTGATCAACTTCATACTTCCTCTTTTGATTACCTGTGGTATTTACATCAAGATTTACTTGATTGCCCGCAGCCAGCAAAATATCTTTTACGGAGACGTCTCACGAATTCCAAAACTTCGCTCTACTGAAGAAAAAAAGGTTTACTCAAGGAATATCCGAGCAGCTAAGACAATCTCTATATTCGTGGTGGCCTTTTTTTTCTGTTGGATACCATTCAGTTTTATCAGGCTCACAGTGCGTAAGGAAAATCCCGCATGAAGTTGGCGTCTTGTTTCTGATGTTCGACTACCTTAATTCTGCGCGCAATCCATTCCTTCTCGCTTTTCGTAACAGCAAATTTAAGGCCGCCATGTCGGCGCTAATGCAATCGCTGAGGTCTCGTGCTGTGGCGAAAGGTCCTAACGGGCGCTCCACTCTTACACAGAGCACTTGTCACTCAGAACTTCCAGATCTACAAGACAGGCAGATTCGTCTTCAATTCGTAAACGCAAAACGAGACAGCTTACCGAGAAACACACAGTCTACTTTGTGAATAAGTAGTTACAATGAGCCAAATCTAACAAACGCTCTCGAGTTGACCATAAACCGCATTTGTCGCGGTTTATTTTTGTGATGCAGTGGAAATAGTTATACGAATCTCGAAATGAATCCCGCTTTCAGTGTCAAGGTAGTCAACGGTTCATAAAAGCGAAGAGCTCTTGACTTTCAGAATACCTGATCTCACAGCCGTGACGAATTTGCTTCGAGCCAATCAAAAGAACCCATACATTATACCCAGTCCTTGGCCCGAGTGCGTGGTGTGTGACCAAGTTCCTGTTGACAATCTGGCGCACGACTACATTACTATATTCGTTTTCTTCGCACCGTTCATCACCAAAAATCTTCTCTGTTTTGTTTTCGTTGAAAAACATCTCTGTTGATCACTTGATTGAAACCCAAGAATATTAACTCCTAGAGACGTTCATTGCATTATTATTGTAGTTCATTCTTTACCACAACTTACACAGAGCTGTGACAAAATAAAAGGTAATGTATATTGCTAAGCTATTCGAAACTTCAACATCCACGGGGGTATTCAACTTCTTTTTGCGTCCAAAGAGTCGACAATATGCCATATTCGTAT
>OX421448.1:15653300-15658300 GCA_949126865.1 Montipora capitata | reverse complement strand
GAATTTCCATAACAAAAACATACGGTCGAAAGTCTGTCGGTTGAAGGTGGGTCTTTAAACACGCGCGAGTAAAACGTTGTTTCCCTTCGAGTGGATTGGTGGCGAATACTCAAGCAAAACTCTACGTTTAAATAGTCCCGCCAGCTACTTAGGCCATATACAAAGGGGAGAAACATGTAGTCATGCGGCTTCGAATTTATTACGAAGTAAGTCTCGCTCGGTCCCGATTTGTAAGTATTCATTTGTTGATGGGACTTCTCATGGTGGAGAGACCTTTCAGGGAAAAACCTTTAAGGGATGCGGTCACTGGTTGCGGAACATGACGGTCAGGTTTATTTTACTCCTGTAATTCCTTTTCTTTCTGCCGTTCTACTACGTTCCTTGCTGTTACATTGTCCTGAATTTAATAATGATCAAACTACATGTTTGCTATTTGAGACAAATGACCTCTTGGATGTGGTCTGGAAGCGTTTTACCTCACCACAAAATCGACTCTCTCAGCCGCCATTTTGGATCACTCAAAATCATCTAGCATTCTGGTCCTCAAATGTCTTCTATTAAAAGACTATTACAAAGTGGTAACATTGAGGTTAACCCTGGTCCACCTAAAAATCCTCGCGGTTTCTGTAACAAGGCTGTAAAATCTAATCAAAATGCAATTAAATGCGAGGAATGCCATCATTGGTTTCACATCAAATGTACCGCAATGTCCGCTCAATCTTACGATAACTTTGGCCATGATTCTAAACTTGTGTGGATATGTAACTTTTGTGCCTTCCCTAACTTTTCAACATTTCTTCTCGACAATTTGGATAGCTCTACGAGTAATAACAATTACCAGAACCTTGCATCTGGAAACTTTACAACGGCATCAGCGCCGGACCCGAGTTTCTCTCCTCCCATGGAGGAGCTCAACTAAAACAACTGAATTTCTGGCACTTATCGATTTGCACAAGCTCGACGTCGTTCTGCGGTGCGAATTTAAGAGGCTGTCTACGTAAAAGCGGTCCGGTTGATCTAGTTTGAAAAACAGATTTCGCTCATTTCTTGTGTGTTCCAAGACTTTCATGTGCTTTTACAAAAACCACGATCCGCTTGATCGGATCTTTAAAATTATTGGAGGTTTGAGGAATTTTTGGTTCACTCACTCGAACGCTCCTGGCGCCCTATATCGAGGCTTCAATTTGACCCAACTTTGAAGTTCAATTTATCACGAACTAACGAAGCCTGTACAAAACAAAAACGATTGCCAGTTGCTTCATTTTTATTCACATTCACATTCACATTCACATTTACATTTACATTTACATTTATTGGGTCGGTAAAAACCGTTCGGTTATCACACCAACCATAAAATACAAATATATCAATATATAAAATAATGATATAAAAAAATTAAATAAAGAAAACTATATTAAACTAAATATAACTATTATTTAAGAAAAGCTATATTTGAAGGTTTCTAAGGAGGATGATGAAACAATAGCCTCAGGGAGGCAGTTCCAGTCCGTTATAGTTTTTGGAAAAACGAAAATTTAAAAACGTCTTTATTTGCACATGGCACGCGAAATTTAAATTGATGGGTTCCCCTCGTGCGACTCTCAGCGTGTTGAATCAAATATTTTCGGGTATTTTTATTAATAAGACCATGAGTTAGTTTATACATAAGCGTTAATCTAGCCTGCCTTCTTCTCTTTTCCAGCGTGGCCCACCCTAAGTCTTTAATCATGTCCGTAACACTAGCATATCTATCATAATTCTGTGAGCAGAACCGTGCTGCTTTACGTTAAACCCTTTCCAGAGCAATGATGTCTTTCTTTGAGAACGGGTCCCAAGCCGCACTTGCATATTCCAGCTTCGGTCGTACTAGAGATGTATATGCAACTTCTTTTACGTTCTTTGAACAATTCCATAGGTTGCGTTGTATTGTACCCAGTGATTTGTTTGCTTTAGCTGCTGTTGTAGAAACATGGGCTGACCATTTGAGCTTGTTACTGATGGTGACCCCAAGGTATGGGAAGCTATCAACCTGTTCCAGGTCTACACCACAAAAGACATATTTTCTCTGGGGTGGATTGTTCTTTTGTGAGATGGTAACAATTTTGCATTTGGAAGGATTGAACTCCATTTGCCAATGATACTGCCAGGATTCTACCCTGCGTAGGCCAGATTGAAGAAGGTCGCAGTCCGCATCGCTAGCGACAATGCCGTAAAGTAAAGAATCGTCTGCAAAGAGCCTAAGTGATGATTGCACGTTATCTGGTAAGTCGTTTATGTATAATAAAAAGAGCAAAGGGCCGAGGACTGTACCTTGGGGTACGCCAGAAGTCACCGGACATTGACTTGATATCTGGCCTTCACAAACAACTGATTGAAAACGTTGTGTAAGAAACGACTCTAACCAGTTTAGGAGCGAGCCTTGGATACCATAGTACTGCAGCTTCCTTAGGAGTCGGCTATGAGGGACCTTGTCGAAAGCTTTGGCAAAGTCCAAAACAGCCGCATGGATAGAGGAGCTCTGGTCCAGGATAGTCTTTGCCATGTCGTGTAAGGTAAGAATTAGCTGCATCTCTGTGGATCTCTTTGCCCTAAAACCATGTTGACCGTGGCAGTCTGTTAAGAGGATATGGTGGTTTAAATGTTTCATAATAAAGCTGTGGACGATATGCTCGAGGATCTGCGATGCAACACAAGTAAGAGATATAGGTCTATAGTTTTCTGGATCAGATTTCTTTCTCTTTTTAAAAACTGCACACACATTTGCCTCCTTCCACCTGCGGGGGACAGTGCCACTGTCTATCGAGTCTTGAAAGATGTCAGTTAGTATTGAAGCAATGTATGTAGCAAACGTTTGGAGAAACCAGGGTGGAATCTGGTCTGGACCACTGGCCTTGTTTGGATTTAACGAAGACAGCTGTTTTAAGACTCCTTGCTCTGAAATAATTAAAGAGCCCAAGCCAGGAGTAGGATGAGAGCCCATTTCTGGAAAGTTTTCAAGGTCCTCCTTAGTAAACACACTTGAAAACTGGCTGTTTAAAATTTCTGATTTAAGACCACCATCACTTATGACTTTGCCATCGACTTCAAAATCTGCTATCCCTGGGTTTTCTTGTTTAAGTCGTTTTACGTAGGACCAAAAACGTTTTGGGTTGACCTTGATTGCCTCACTGAGCTGGCCACTGACATACTCCTCTCTTGCAAACTTAAGATTCTTGTGCATGTGTTTCCTGGCGGCAAAAACTTGTTCCAGTGATGTACAGATCGTGTTTTCTTTGCCTTGTTATATAGTCTTTGTTTCGCCCTGGATTGCCGTCGAAGCGAGCGATTGAACCAAGGTAAATTGTGTCTTGAACTTGTCATCTTATGCGGGATGCAAGAGTCCATAATGTTGCGAACACTGTAATGTCTGGGCGATTTGATAAGACAAGAACTAAGGTGTTACTTGAGTTCCCTTGTCGCCTAGTTGGTTCCTTTACGAACTGCATTAAATTATATTCTTGAGTCAGCTCAATCAATTTCCTTGAAGAAGAAGAAGGATTTGTTGGAACCTCGAGATTATCCCATGAGATATTAATTGGAGCATTAAAATCGCCCGCGACAATCACATCATGCTTATGGAGTTTATCACCTAGTTTGAGCAGAGAGGCGCCCAGTTCGTCCAGACTTTTCACATCGTGGGCATGTGGTCGATAAAAGGACGCAAGGAAGAGTGATTTAGGCTCCAGATGATTTCGCAATCTGTGTCCAGGTCAACACGATGCGTAGCTATGATATCACCTTTTATTGCTTGGAAAACACCACCACCGGTTTGACCTTCGGCTCTGTCCTTTCTAAATACAGTATAACCTTCCGGGGAGATCTCCGAGCTTGTAATTTCTGGGTTTAACCAGGACTCATTGCCGTCGGGTTTGTGTACATCAATTACAGCCGCGACGTCTGCAATCTTGTTCTTTAAGCTGCGGCAATTTATGACCAGACATGTCAATTTCCTTGGTTTGGAGGTTTGGTTTAAAATAGCGCGACGCCTTTGTCGACGTTTGTTTACGATTTGCTTGTGGTGGAGGACCTTCGGCATCGCAACCATTCAGTGGGTCAAAACTAATGACGAGCACAAGGAATGCAATGAATTATCGCAGAAAGAGTCTGAAAAATTAGGCAATCCGCAGAGAGGGCAAATCCAGGAGCAGGACGAGTTTGCTAGGACCTCGTACATCTCGTGCGATAAATCGCAACAATCAGACCTCACGTGAAACAATTGGGGTGTCTGGAAAACCCTAATAGCGAATAGCGAATAGCGAACAGCGAATAGTCGCGAATAGCAAATAGCGAACAGCGAATAGTCGCGAATAGCGAATAGTACGAACAGTGCGAATAGTGGCGAATAGTGACGAATATGCTCGAATAGTGACGAATAGTCTTCAACAGTCACCGCCTTATGCTGAACAATCTCGTATTCAAAGCAAATAATATGCTCAACTGTCGTCCAAAGAAAGTTTCGTGCATGCTTTTACAAACACTCTAAAGAAGAACAAACGTCAAAATGCAAAAACACAAATCACTTTCATTAATACATTAAGCTCATGATCATCTCCTCGCACAGTAGCGCCCGAACATAAATTTTAGATACTCACATTTCATCATCCTCATCTGTGCTGTCCGATCCGGCGAGACACGTTATGAAAAAAGGAATAAAATCAAAATGTGAGGCAAGTGATTTGTGATTAAAGAGACAAACGAGCTACTCTGATAACCGTTGCGTTAATTAATTATCCAAATAAGCAACAGGATTTCAGTGCATTTATTACCTTTTCTTCTCAGGGCTCAAGCTGTCCTTCGCCGAAACATCTCTGCTCTTTTAGCGGGAAAATCCCATCCAACGTTGCTGCGCGGTTGACCAGGAAGTACTGGGTACCAAATTTTCGTCATTTCGTCACAATCCCCCCCCCCCCCCCTCCACCCTTATTTGCCACTATTCGCCACTATTCGCCACTGTTCGTCAC
>OX421448.1:15640800-15645800 GCA_949126865.1 Montipora capitata | reverse complement strand
TGCGAGCAGTCGCTCGACTGGCCGCTCGAAGACAAAACATAGTCAGCAGACGCAAAAAAATGACGAGTCGAGGATCGACTCGACTGACCAAAAAAGGACGGCTCGCAGTCTACAGTCTACTAAGCCTACACTTCCGAAAACTGCAATATTTCAGATATTTTTAACCCTGAACCGCCCACCCCCGGGACCGCCCGTAACCACCCGTGTGGAACCATGTGCATGGAATCACTCTGATCACTCAAGGTGTCATCAGTGTTAACGGTCAGGGAAAACTTTGACATTGAACTTGTGCAGGAGGAAGAGAACTTACAAACCATGCTCAAATGACACTGAAATGAGCGAGCTTCAGTTAGGCAGGCCAGAGGAAAAGCGAAAAAAAAACATGCAAATTTGACTGGAAAATTCATTTCGCAAAAATGACCAATTTCCCACCTGGACTTCCCTGACTGCCCTAAAAACGCTACACGAAACACTCAAAAAAAGTGGTTTGTATTTGAGACCATTTGAAAAGGAATCGTTTGAAGCATTTGTTTTATCGACTCATACAAAATCTTCACTGAATCTTACTTTCACTGACATTTGACAGATTTTAGAAATCTATTTTTATACTGTCACCCAAAACACCAAAACGTAATGACGGACGCGGCTGGGTCTGATGATTCTGCAGATTCTGGTGGTGCAATATTATTATTATCAACCGTATTAGTACTGGATATATAAAAATATATATTACTTTTTAACAATTATATTTACCTTTATCATTTTATTTCATTAAGCTTTCTTTCCAACCGCTTTTCCATCCGCATCCGCCATACGCACGTATCCGGTCCTCATTTTACCGACACCTCTCTTGATCTCTGAAATCTCTGAGTGCCCCGAGTGACCTCATGTCGCCTCCGTCTTTTGTTTACTGTAACCCGCAAGTTAAATTTCTTGTGTCAGTCATTGCGCTCGTTGAAGGGTCCCACCCAGTGGCATGTTGCAATCCTTCTGATCGTTGCGGAATTCTGACGCCTCGATTTAGCTGTTCAAGAACTGTAGCGAGTCACTGGCGAGTTTGCCAGCAAGATCAAAGATCGATAAATTAATTCTTTTCCAGGGACGTAAAGGATCACCATAAGGTAAATATGATTTTTGGTACATTCTCTTTTTACCAGGTGATAACAACTTAGTTGTTTAAGTTAGAAATCTGAGATATACATCGTTTACTTTCTATTCAGTATATGGGCGCCACCAGCTTATTCTTCACTGGTTCTTCGTGGAATTATCGAATAATCCAAGAATTTAAGTTAACTCATCGAAAGTAGTGAAGATTGCATCGACTGCTCGTTTTGAATCACAGTAATGGCAGCGTTTGGAATGTGGTCCTCTGTCGGTGGGTTGGTACATTGTTGGTGCTTAGATGAAGCTGACGAAGGCCATACACGAGAGTCAGGTAAACCCTACAAATGCTGCTTTTTGAATTGTGTTTTTCTGAAATTACTTCGTCGCTTGCTCAAAAAGTTCTAATGTTTTAGCTTAAGTGAAAATAAAACTGATCCGTTTGCCGTAGATCAATGCACACGTTCCTGCATGGAACGTTATTTTACGATTATTATATAGCTAGTACAAGAGCACCCTGCTAGCAAAGCCTTTCTTTTGCTTGCTTGATTTTGGCGTTCTCGAGAAAGGCTCTGCATGAATCGAGTAAAATCTTTTTTGAATATGCGCTACAAGTTGCCAGGATACAGTTTCGAACCCAAGCCTAATATGCCAGATCTCGCCGCCATCTTGGTTTTTCATGCCAGCGGGCTCAATTATAACCATCGGTTTTGTCACTAAACGGACGCTCGCACTGGAAAAACCGGTTTGACGAGAGAAAACAAGATTGACTAGTCCAGAAGTTCGGGCTGCGGCGGCTTCAAAGGGGCTGCAATGCTCATCAATAGCGCTTACCTCATTGTTGTATGGTACCATAAAGCCCATACAGTTCTGGAGACCAAGAGACCTTGATGAAGTCTTACTCACAGGTGATATAATTCATTTTAATCAGTTGTGTTACCTTGGAAAATCCACTGGTGGTCCGCTCAAGCTCGCGCTTGATGAACTTCCAAAGGACTTGCAGTGCTTTAACTTTCAGTTTTTTACAGAGAGAGAAATTGTAGGCGGGCCAATTGATAAAATCGTCAATTCCCCAGATGATGATGGATTCGCCAGGTTAGAAGACATCTTTCAAAAATGTCAAAGAGAACGAGCCATTGGCTTGTTGCTACGAATTTTATTCTTCACTATTGCTTGTGCACAGAGTTATGCTACATGGTACGTAATAGATTCGCATGCCAGAAATTCCTGCGGGATGGTGGATGAAAATGGTTCTTCGGTCGTGCTAAAATTCAGCAATTTTAATGCTCTTCTTTATTACTTAAGAGCATTCGTGGAAACAACTACCTCTGAAAGAGAATTGAACGTTGAAGATTTGACTTTTGAAGCTCTTATACTAAATGTCAATGAACGAATGCCCACCGAAAGTCAAGACGTCCTCATCCTTCCTCTGTCAACTCTGTCATCGTATCAGAACAGATTTGGAAATGTAGATGTACTGAGCTCATTTACAGCATGCCTCGAGAAAGGTCAAGAAATAAAAGACAACGTCCTCGATTTTTATTTACTCCATGCCGCGGAAAATCAGCTACGAGACAATTTGAAGGACTCTATATATCTTTACAATTCTTGCTTTTACATGAGATTAACGCAGTTCAACCCAAAGGCATGCAATATTCAAGTGGACAAAAAACACTGACATTTTCTCCAAGAAATATCTAGTAATTCCCGTGTGCCATGGTCACCATTGGATTCTTGTAATAGTCAGAACTGATCCACACATTTCCCTTATGATACTGGATTCGCTTAACAAGGAACGCAGATCAGTTGAAGTAAAGATAACAAGATACCTCCAGGACATGTGGTCAGCAAAATTACCGCATTGTGGAAAGAAAACGCTAGAAGTAAAACAGATCAGATATCCAACAATTCCACCACAACCAAACAACACAGACTGTGGTTAGTACGTTATGAAATGTTATGAAAAGTTCCTTGACTTTGTCAACAGAAACTTACAATGGTCGTCATGGAATCCAGAATTCTCCCATCAAGAAGTACTTTCGTTTCGCAAGGAAATAAAGCAGGCTATTCTGGATGCAATATCAACTAAGAAAAACACGTGCGATGATGAAAAGCTGCGTCCATGTTCCCACTTGCAATAGAGAAGTGGCCAAGAACACCGACAAGTTTGCGATTTGTCCCAGATTGAACTTCGCAACGGAAATTACAAAAATAAAGACATTCGTAAAGCAGGCTAAAGAATGTCCTGCACGAGACTACGAATATTACAAAATTGCGAAATTTCCATTAAGTACGGCCTTTTTAAGACGGTTGAAAGAGACTAAGAAAAATAAGAAAAACGAAATAAGGTTCAAGGAAGGCCCTGAACGAGATTACGAAAATTACGAATATTGCGCGGAAAATCGTAAAATTATTAAATTCTTCAAGACCTCGAAATTCAGTGAAATTAAAGACAACTAAAATGAGGTCCAAGTAAGGCCCTGAACGGGACGAAGATTGCAAAGAAATCGTAAAATTAATAAATCCTGCCAATGTGAGAGAAATTTTGCAAATTTGCTTCCCAAAAAAAAAAATTTAATTTTTGCGAAGGCGTTCAATCTTGGACATAAGTCGGTGACAAGGTTATGACGTGGACAATGGTGCACTTTGGAAGACCACGAAGAAAACTTGTGCGTTTGTTTGAAATATCAAGGAGATGTGCTAGTATCTCCAGTCTAAGCGCTCTCAGAGTTAAAGAAAATCTGTCGGAAGCGCTCTGGAAGAATGAGGAATCTCCAGCATAATCTGTGCAAGAAATATATATGTATATATATAATTTTTTTCTTCCTAAGAGTAGACGTGAAACTTATGATCGGATGGAATTTCACAAAGTAGAGAGAATTGAATGATGAATTATATAAAAGTGCGAATTGTATCCCGAATTTTATCGCTGAAAAGGATGTACTTTCACTCTGGGACAATATTACAGACAATATGCAATGAGGCTCACTTCAAAAGCTTACCATATGGCAATGGTCAGTAATTTACAGATACATTCTAAGCGGGACTCATTTAATAATATAAACGCTGTATCGGATAATGCTAAATTCTCTAGATTAGACTCGATCTGTGAAAAATGTTATAAAGTGAGAGCTATTAACTTAATTTGACTGCCATTCTTAGGGTTCAATGCACAAGAGTACGCCTTGGAAGTTAATTACTCAACTCCTTCAATGCTTCCCCTGAACTGTCTTATTGCACCTTGTCTCAAAATAGAATCAAACCTTCGTATTTAACGGGCCGTTATTAAAACCAGGATTGGACCTGGTCGGACCAGACCGGATCGGATCGGATCGGACCGGATCGGATCGACAAAACCCGGACGAGATCAATTACACCAGACAACGTGCTCAAATTCTGTGCCTTTCTCTCTCGTGTAGTCGTCTCCTCATTTATTAAGACTCGTCGAAATATTGTTTTTCCAGAGGTGATTACAGATTCCGAAATGGAATAATGAAAGATACGATGTGATGTATTGACGTCAATAAGCGAATTGACTGCGTACACAACGGTCTTCTTTCTCAAACATGAAAACTGAGGACAAGTCTCTACTTTACCACAGTTCCTTCTAATTGCACAATATCCTGATTTAGCAACAGAACGGGAATGTCAGTTGACGATGTCGCGCGCAGCAAAAATATCCATATTACGCCATATTAGTCGAGTGGAATCCCAACTATTCTGCGGGTTCTCCTTTGGTCAACTGACGTTCCCTTCCTGTTGCTAAATCAGGATATTTTGCAATTGTTAGGGAATGGGGTAAAGTAAAAAACTGTTGTCAGTTTTCATGTCTGAAGAAGAAGACCGTCTTGCACGCAGTCAATTCGCTTATTGACGTCAATTCGTCACATCGTATCTTT
>OX421448.1:15628300-15635800 GCA_949126865.1 Montipora capitata | reverse complement strand
GTGCTGCGTCGGTGGGGAAGTAGTATACAAAAATTTGGTTTTATCAACGGAGTTGATAATGTAAATTGGCCACCGTACAGAGATTCTAAAAGCTGACGTTTCGAGCGTTAGCCCTTCGTCAGAGCGAATAGAGGGATTATGGGTTACGTGTAGTTTTTATAGTAGAGTAGGAGCTACGCTATTGGTGGTAACATGGCAACGTGAAAAATAGGAATATATTAGTTAAATGAAAAGCGTTCGTTAATACCGTGAGGATTAAGGGTGCCGATTTGAAAGAAGATTTGAATTTTTGTTCCAGATTCTTGCGGCTTTCCGTCGTACCTAGATGTAGGGAAAGGCCGCAGATAGCCTTGTGTTTTTTGGAGTGGTTAGGCAGATTACGATTTCCTGGCGTAGCTCCTTGGTGAGTTTCTTCAAGCTTGGCATCGTCGTCTTGGGTCTCCTGTTAGAAATCTGTGGATTAAAAAATACTAGAACACAAGGTTAGTGGTCGCAGCTTTTGAATAACAAATGAATGAAGGGGTAGTTTCTAAAGAAACTGTGTTGCTGCGTCGGTGGGGAAGTAGTATACAAAAATTTGGTTTTATCAACGGAGTTGATAATGTAAATTGGCCACCGTACAGAGATTCCTATATATTCCTATATATATAGATATATATATATATATATATATATATATATATATATATATATATATATATATATATATATATATTCCTATATATTCCTATTTTTCACGTTGCCATGTTACCACCAATAGCGTAGCTCCTACTCTACTATAAAAACTACACGTAACCCATAATCCCTCGATTCGCTCTGACGAAGGGCTAACGCTCGAAACGTCAGCTTTTAGAATCTCTGTACGGTGGCCAATTTACATTATCAACTCCGTTGATAAAACCAAATTTTTGTAATTTACGAAAAGTCTAGGACAACGTTTCCTCTAGCAAGCAAATTACGAAAATTCGAGGGCAACTTTTTTTTTGCCCGAAATTCAAGGCAATGTGCTCGAGAAAATTTCCGAAAATTTTAGTCGACCTTACATCCGAACAGATATTTTACCGAAATCATTCGTTGGGTGCCCCTGAACTTTTAAGTTGTTATAACGACTGGAGCTTATCGAGAAACTCGTCAAAAGTGTCTGATGTAATATTTTTGGACCTTTCAAAAGCGTTCGACAGTGTCCACCATGAACGCCTGCTTTTAAAACTCAATAGATACGGTATAGACGGGCAACTGCTCCTGCGGTTTAGGAACTTTTCAGACTTTTTAACCAACCGAAAACAAAGGGTACATACGTGGGTCGTATTCCGAATGGACTCCTGTTATATCTGGCGTCCCTCAAGGCTCAATACTGGGACCTATTATTACGTTCCTTACTTACGTGAACGACATACCTAACATCATCATCATCACATCTACCGTCGCCAAGTTATTTGCCGACGATACCAAAATCTGTCGACAGATAAATAATGCAGAAGATTCTATCACTCAGCAATCAGATCTATGGGGGACCGTTGGCAGGTATAATTTAATCATAGCAAATGTGAAGTCATGCGAATCACTCAAAATAAGAACAAAAGCACCACACAGTACCGAGTCTTTGGTGCTGTGCTAAGTAATCAGTATCAAATTATAAATATCTGGGAGTTATCATGGCGAGTGATCTGACCTGGACAAAACCCGTTGAAGAAACAGTTCACAAAGAAAACAAGGCTCTTGGCTTACTTAAACGAACAGTAGATAGTAAAAATAAGGAATATTTTCCAATTCTGTACAAGACCCTCGTTCGACCGATATTGGAATACCCTAGCTCGGTGTGGTCACCACGTCTAGCCAAAGACATCTATGAAATCGAGAAGGTACAAAGGAGAGCTTCGCAAATCGCCCTAAGCCAAAGACGGCAGCAGATGACGTACGAGGAAAAAGGTGTAATATACTTAAATGGAACTCTTTAGAACGTAGGAGGAAATTTATATCCCTGGTTGAGTGGTCTAAATTTCAGCGATTATTTTGAACTGTGCAGGAGCACTAAGATGAGATCCAACTATGAATATAACTTGATACAAGCTAAACTCGCAAAATTATATACCTTCTTTATTAAGGTAATCAAGGTTTGGAACTGAACGATCTTCCAAGTAAAGTAATAAATTGCCATGATAGTCCAAATATCAACAAGTTTAAACTAAGATTGAGAACTCAAATGAATACTTATTGAATGGACATTTTGTACTTTTTTAATGATGGTTCTGTGATTTTTATCTTTATTTTTATAAACTTGCTTTTATATAAATGTTTATTTTATAGCTTTATTTATATATTCCTGTTGATTCCTTACTATTTAGGAGATCCTTGACATAGGGTTAACCTCTGGGTTTCCTTATTCTAAATTTACAGTGATTTTTGTAACAGTTCCTGTAATGTTTAGAAATAAAGTATTGAATTATTTATTTATTTATTTATTTACCCCTGAAAGACACGTAAAAAGCGAGTAGCTCATATATTTAGTGCACGAAGTCCACTTGCCATATCTAGGAAGAAGGGGGTAGTTTCTAAAGAAACTGTGGTGCTGCGTCGGTGGGCAAGTAGTATACAAAAATTTGGTTTTATCAAAGGAATTGATAATGTAAATTTGGCCACCGTACAGAGATTCTAGAATCTCTGTACGGTGGGCAGCTTGTCTGAATTTTAAAAGCTCTCGTGTCAGTGCTTTGTCAATGTTTCACGTTGCTGTCGGAAATTAAAAGAAATTTAAAGAAAGTATGTCGTTTGTCACGGTCGCAGTTTCACTTTACGTGTTGTCGCTACTTTTTAGGCCAAGTCGCTTGTCGGAATTTACCCTGGCATGCAGAACCTCATCAAAATCCACCAACGGCCTCCGCCATTTTGTTCAAATGATCAGACGCGGGGAATTTGAAACGAGTGCTTCAATTGGTCCAGACACGGCGAACGCGTAGCGATTTCCATTTGCAAAAAATTTCCGGAAATTTCGGTGGAAATTTCCATCGGGTGAAAAACGTGTTCCATTTAACTCAGGTCCGTTCGCCGCCCAGTGATTGCGATTTTACGCTCCAAAATTTAAAAATGTGGCCGTGAATAGCCTGGAAGTGGTAAGACCTTTCAAAATTTGTAAATAGAATACACATTTCCATCGGAAAGTTTCCAACGGGAAAACAGGACTACCTTTTCAGAAGTTCCGTTTATTCCGGAAATTTTCCAGTGGAACGAACCAAAAACGTGTGTTCCATTTACATCCCAACAGGAATTTCCGGAATTTCTTGGTAAATGAAAAACGCCCCTTGTGTTTGCGCTTCTTCCTGTTTTCACACAACGCAAACGAACCCGCAATCTAGACTTGCTCACAAGTCGAGCTTTTGAGCGCGACAGAGAGCGCGAAGCACGATCGTACGAGCGCGGAGCGCGAGCGAGCGAAAGCCGTTCGTGCCGGGTCCTACCACACAAGACCAGAAAACCAAGCGAACGACTTTGAGAAAGTCTACCCGCAATCATAAGAGTGACAACCCCGTTTTCACAATGAAATAATCGTGATTACGCCTGTACTTGCGTCGCTAGTGAAAATCAGGCCAGCAGAAATCATTGTGTTTATTTGTGAACCTCTTGAGAGTCAGATAAATATCATTATATTTCTGAAAGACCCAGTGTTATTTATTCTGTTTGCAAGTCTATTTCCAGACAAGAGTAAAGATTCCTTCAATATAGTTCTGTTATGACTCAGGAAAGCATCCCTACAGGTGATAAATTTGAAATTATATTTCTGCTGAAAGAACATCATACAATGACTATAATATGCTATCATGCAATGTGCACAATATTTAGCCTTTAACACTTAAAAGGAAAGCCCATATAAATGCGCTTAAGACTGTTTTGTGCACTAATTAAGCTCAAACTAATTATTTAAAGGTTAAGAGACCGTCCAAGGTTACTTAAATCCCTTCGCTCAAAATAAATTCGATCACTTACATAACTGCCCAAAATACGGTTACTGGTAAACTAATTGTTAAATGTAGTGTTGTGGAGGTGCAGACTTTGATCAGATGCTTGTGAAATAAGATAAGTTTAACTTGGTTTTCCTCTGTATTTCCATCTTTTTAATCAGTAGTTTTTAATAGAGTCGTAAGACATACCAAACTGAATTAAAGGGAAGATTCTTAACTTCCAAGTCGTTCTTCGGCCCCCTGTGCCACAGCTGAATCAACTTTAATCTACTGTGGACTCATTGGGGAAGACCATATGACAACAGAGAATTATTGTCGTCTTATTCCGAACTTCTTTATAAAGAAGACGCAAATCAGAAATATAGATACAACATGTATTGAGATATTGAAGAGGCGAGCCACAATAAAATATTAATGTCAAGACCACTGGTTTATTTAGTTAGTACTTGAATGCGGTAGATGACCAGGCCATTGCCGTGATTTTTTCGGTAAGTTCCAACATCGTCTTAGTGATTTACTTATTTTACCGTTCGCGATCAGATAGTACTGCTATGATTGGTCCTAGCATGGCGGATCATATTCTTCAGTGACGGCCGGCTCGACTTAATCATCCATGAAACGTAATAAATATCTCACTGACATCGTTTTCTCAGAGCGTAGTGTAGGTTATTTCAGGCTCCTTGTTTTCCAGTGTGCTGGGAAAAACGCGGGCCATGACGTTAAGTACAGCGTGGAAAATCGATTAGCAAAAGGCGATCAGTTTTTGATTACTGAACTTAGCATGCGACTCCGTCACCACAAATCTTGTCGTGTAAATCAGACCTAACATTACCCCTCCCCCCCCCCCCTACCCCAGGGATGTTGTGGAACCAGGGTAGACGGCTAATTTGAAATGTGGAACAGAGGAACAATATATCTTAGGAAACATAAACGATTTTAATGATGAAATGGTATATGAAATGAAACATATGAACTGCGGATATGAAATCACGTGAAGCTATGATCTTCGCAGTTATGAACGCAATTTTTACAAGCTGGGAACAAGTTTGAAAGTAATTTCGGGAACAGGGGAACACAAGCAAATTTTTAAAGGGAACAAGGCCCCCTCCCCCCGGGAGGCACTCACCAAATGGTCAAAAGCCAAGACTTCCTACTACTTGCATGCGAAAGTCGTAAGCAAAAATTTTACTTTCCAAATCGCTCAAAAGAGGTACACATGCCATCCATTTACAAAGAGATTGGTCATGGAATGAATGCGGTAATGGAAAATAGGTACGCCACAATAATTAACAATACCACCGCTGCCTTTTGGTTGCCTTTGCTCATGAAGTGCTTCTTAAAATAATCTTTTCTTCCGAAGTGGACCACTTGAAAACTAAAAATACACTAAGGAGTATTGTTTTTAGAATGGAAAAGAAAATTATTTCAATCAGTACGGAAGAGATCATCGTGACGTTTATAGAACACCAAGTTTGACCGTGAATTTAATGTATTTTGGGCAATAACAACTGTTTAGCAAACACAAACGAAAGTAGTCAAAAAGCCTCAAAGGTGTTGTGAGTGTGGTGTGCGAAACCTCCAAATTATCTCAGTACTAGGTCACAAGGCTACTGAGAAACCGACGTGCGTAAATCGTACCTATAATCAGATGTGTCGTTCCAATATCGAAAATATAAAGATATGAAATATTTGATATGTTGCTACTGGAGACACCTGATCAAATGGCCAGTATATAAGGGGTTTGTTGACAAACATTCGCCATTCTTCCTTACGAGTTTGAACTGAGAGGAAAGGATTAGTGGCGCTTTTACTCAGATCTCGGCGAAGTATGAACTGGGATCTGAACTCAACCGGCCGCAATTCGTCGGATCCGGAATCATTTGAAGACGAAGAGCTCTTCGGGCCAGCGTTCGTGTACTCAGTGTGTACTATTTACATTATAATCTGTGTAACAGCAGTTATTGGAAACTTGATGGTCATTTACGCGATACTTGCCAACAAGAGCCTTCGCACCAATCCGACTAATCAGTTCCTTTTATCCCTGGCAATCTCGGATCTTATCACTGCAATTCTAGCCATGCCTTTCCACATCGAATTTGTCTTCCTCCACGGAGTTTGGAAACATGGCGTGGGTATGTGCATAGCATTTCTGACTGCCTGGCTTATCACCGTTCCCACCTCGATTTTGACTCTCTTGGCAATAAGCATAGACCGATTTCTTAGCCTCAAAGATCCTTTACGACGCTATCGCGTTTCACAGACACTCACCTTAATCGTCATCAGCATCATTTGGGTCTATTGTCTCGTTTGGGCCTTTGTACCACTCATGGGCTGGCAAACACCGGGCGAAAACCCGCTGGATGATGGAGTATGCTCGATGCCCTACACCATCGAATATCTAATGATCAGCAGTTTCGTAAACTTTGTTGGGCCTCTTTTGCTGAGCTGTGTATTTTTCATTTTGGCGTTCATTATCGCCTGTAAGCATCAGCGAAACGCCCAGATTTTAAAGACATGTGGTTCACGAAAGCACGCCTCCAAGGAAGATTTAAAGTTCTTTGAGAGAAACATCAAGGGGCTCAAGACAACTTTAATGTTTATGGCAGCGTTCTTTCTCTGTTGGCAGCCTTACAGATACTTCAGCATTGCGTCCAATCTGTATGGTGGAGAGCACTGGGACCCATACCCCTTTAAAGCGTATGTCTTATTAATGATGCTCGGCTACCTCAATACGGCCCTCAACCCGTTTCTGTTCGCATTTCGTAACCAACGCTTTGGATCCACTTACAGGAAGTTGCTTCACTCTCTCAAACCAGCTCTCAATCCGAGTGAGTCACATGTGCGTCGCCCTTCCTCAATCAGTACCCAAAGTTCAATCTCTGAGATTCCGGAAACCGATACAAAAGAGATACGTCTTCAGTCCATAAGGAACAAGCGCACAACGCCAGACCCTCCAAGAAAACACAGCGGCCAATCCTCGGGATAACTTCAACCTTAACTGAGAAAATTGAAGTTGAAAAATGAACGCTGCGAAATGTTTACAAGGCCGAGAAATGGTGTAGGCGCCTATATCCTGTGCAGAATGATGTGAGCTTGTATTGTTGTCTGTATTGTTTTCCGCGTAAAAGTTATTTAAAAATGGAAAGTTGTTATGCGAAGTAAAGTTTATCATTTCTGGAGCAGATCTAGAAAAAAAAGGCCAAGCTCTATTTTCGTTGAAGACTATGACCGTCCAGTTCTTTCTCTGCTTTATGAGTAGGAGTGGCTTGCTTGACTCGGCGGAATTTATTAATTTAAATTCTTCTATTTTAAGTGTCCAGAATTTAATTTCCTACAAGAATTGAGCGCCGGATTTCCGTAAACTGATAAATAGGGCTGCTAAAAGTTTGGGACCCTTTTTTTCAGTGATTCTAGAATACCCAGCCATTATTGTATTACGGTAGCGGCATTTTTCGAAGAATAAGGCATAACTTGAACAATACACGTTATTCGGCATATGAAAGTAAGTGGTCGGGTATTCTAGAATCTAGCAAAAAATTCTCAA
>OX421448.1:15588300-15623300 GCA_949126865.1 Montipora capitata | reverse complement strand
AATACAACGTCTGCGTTCGCAGGCTAAAATTCTCTCTTATAGCGTCACGATAAAAAGAACACTTGGCCTTACGAATAAAATGAACAACCCTGTTTCTTGAATGACGATAAGCATTCCAGAGAGCTGACAACTGCGTCTTAGAGGCTATCGAAAACAGACGTTTGCGCTCTCTAATTACATCAGCTATTTCAGGAGTAAACCAGTCGGGCATTTGAAGTTTTTTTACGCAACGCGACACTTTACCGGGGCGTGCGAGTTAAGCTCGTCGTTAAAAAGACAATAGATGGTTTTCACCTGACGTCACAGCAGCCATGTTTGTGTACAGAACAATTGAGAAAACGGTCTTTTGGGAATTTGACTCTATTATAATGCAAAACATGAGCCATAATTTGCTATTGTTTTGTACACAAACATGGCCGTCTCCTCGCGTGATTGAATCCATCTATACCAATGATCAAGCGCATCATTGGGATCATTAAACACCCAAGGGAACTCCAGGGCGCACGAGAAAGATCATCAACAAAATTGTCAATAGAAAGCGATTTACGAGAGCGAAAATGAATAATTTTATGGCCGGGTCGCTTAAAATTACTTCTGCTTCTCCAAGTAACAAGCACTCAATGATAAAGGTATAGTTCCAGAGTCAACAACAAAGTCTATGTGTGAAACAAAAATGTGGTCCAGGAGAGAATTAGATATTGGTCTCGTAACTTTTGTAATGAGTTGCTGAAAGCCCGGAGCCTGAAAGACATTTAAAACATCCTTGGTTGCACATGTTTAAGTAGGCCGAAATTCAAATTGCCCAACACCAGAGGCTGTAAACCTTAATTGGCAGTCGGAGCTTGACAGCATCATTTCCTCCATGGCCAGTAAGCCTGTAAAGGCAGCGTTGTAGGAAGGCAGGCGGTAAACAAAACGTATAATACATGGACGCGAGCGGGGAAAATGAAGCTCTAACCAAATACACTCAATGCCATCCATCTCCAGGTCAATACGTCTCCTGACCAGTAAATGCGAAGGAACATAAACCATCAGCCCACCACCCAAGCCGACAGAACGATCCTTACGAAACAAATTATAAGCATTGACTTCAAGGAGAGCGTTTGGCCAGAAGTCATCGAGGAACGATTCGCCTTAATCCTTTAATCGATATACCCCCAAAACAGTTTTAAACTATAATAGGAGTTAGAACAAAAATATTATAATAAAAGTTCAGAAATATATAAAGTACATAAATATAGAAATATGGAATAAAAATGTACTAAGAAAAATAATAAATAAATAAATAAATAAGTAGATAGATAGATAGATAAATAATTTCCTAAGAATTATAACGATGACTTTATAACTGGATCAAAGAAGAGCACTTCCTTCGTAAAATGGCTTTCATCTGTGATATTTGTGAGAAAGAGTTCACCCAGATGGCAAACCTAACACGCGGCACAAGCACAAGAAGACAATTCATGGCGACTATTCTCAGTTTATTTGTGAACAGTATGGCGATGCCTTTAATCGAAAAGATGCAAAGAAGCGCCCGGAAGAAACATTCTCAAAGAAAAACTCACCACTGTCAGTCTTGTTCTCGCCAGTTCTATCGCCATGATAAGTGTTTGAACACCAGAAGGTATGCGAGTTTGCAAAGTTTGAGGAAATATCCCGAAGAAGAAGAAAATGGAAAACAGAGAGCAAAACAATCGAGATGGGATGACGCAATGACGGTCAATACGACTACGCAGGAGAACCATGTACACTCAGGTGTGTGCACTCAGACTTCCAGTGTACCTTACTAAAGAACGAGAGTTTCCGGTGCAGGTCAACTTGCTGTTGTTTTCAAGAGGGGAGAACAGCTACTTGAAGACCACAAGGCCACTGTGTAGTCAGCATAGAGATCACAGGATTGAACTACCCAATGAGGATAACATGTTTCTACAATTTAAACATTTCCAAAAACAGCTTTGAGTCCCCTTTATATATCATTTACGCAGATTTTGAGAGCCTGACCACCAAGATTCAGTTCGTCTTACCAAATCCTAGCAAGTCCTCGAAGGAGAAATTTCCAAAACATCAAGCTTGTGGTTTTGCTTACGTGATTGTTTCCGAAAAACCAGAATACTGCAAACCTCCCGTACTCTATCGCGGAGAAGATGCAGTGGATAAGTTCCTGGAAGCGTTACAGCAAGACGAGGAACGAATTCATACTCCCGTAAAAGAGATTGTGCCGATCCAATTAATCCCTTCCGAAGAGCGAGAGTATCAAGAAGCCACTCATTGTCATACTTGGGGCTAATCGAGTTTGAGACCACTGTCACCTCACTAGTAAATTCAGAGAGGCGCCCACAACGCATGCAACTTAAATTTCCAACTCACGGGTCAAATTCCAGTCATCTTTCAATATCTCCGAGGCTGCGACTCCCATCTTATTATGCAAGGTGTGGGAAAAGTAAAGAACAACTCCATCAACTGTATTCCCGACAATATGGAAAAGTACATACATTGCCTTCTCGATAGGCCACTTGGATTTTCTGGACTCACTTCAATTTATGAATGCGTCTTTAGAAAAGCTTGTATCGAATCTGGCAGAGGAGGGAGATGACAAATTCCACGTTCTCAAGTGCTACACCGAGAAAAGCAAAGTGTCCCTTTCGTCGCGAAAAGGCGTCTCCCCGTACGATTATATGGATGATATGAGCAAGTTTCAAGAGCCACAGCTCCCTCCCAAAGAAGCTTTCTTTAGTCAGCTTACCGAAGAACATATTAGTCATGAAGATTATCAACAAGCAGAAACAGCATTTACAAGCTTTCAATTGCGAACTCTTGGCAAGTATCATGATCTCTACACGTCTTTGAGAACTTTCGAAGCATCCGTTTGAACTACTATGGATTAGACCCTGCTCATTAATACACCTCGCCTGGTCTGGCTTGGTCCGCCTGTCCCAAGATGACGGATGTAGAACTAGAATTATTAACCAACTTGTTCGTCGAAGAGGGTATTCGTGGTGGTATTTCCACGATCAGCAATCGTTACGGCAAGGCAAACAACCCATACGTGTCTGGTTATGACTCGACTTGTGACACTAATCAGTGACTAATTACATCATGTACTTAAACGCAACAATTTGTATGGATGTGCCACGAGTCAACCTCTCCAAACCCATGACTTTTTCTGGTTGAACAGAGCATGAAATCGAAGAGCTGAATGTCATGTCCATACCCGACGATTGTGAAGATGGGTACATTCTGGAAGTAGATCTCGAATACCCAACAGAACCCCACGATCTCCACTCAGATTATCCCCTAGCGCCAGAGAAGATGAAAGTGACCCCAAACATGCTTTCCCCCTATTGCCAACAGCTGGTTGAAGAACTGGACCTGGGCTGTGCGTCCGTACCTTAACTAATTCCAAATCTCCGGGACAAAACACTTTACATTCTTCATTACCATAACCTATAGTATTACCCAGACCTGGGTTTGAAGTTGACAAAGATCCATCGGGTACTTGGTGCTTTGTACAGAGTAGATGGTTAAAGAGTTACATCGACTTCAACACTGAGAAGCGAAAGCAAGTCCGCAATGATTTTCAAAAAGATTTCTTCAAACTCAGGACCAATGCCGTCTTTGGCAAAACGATGGAAATCCTGCCAAAGCGTGTGGATGTTATGCTGGTGACTAACCCAAGCAAACTGACCGCATCACCCGCCTTTGATGCATTCCGCATCTTTTCTGAAGATCTAGCAGCCATTTGTATCATAGTGAGGAAGACCAAGTTGTACCTGAATCGCCCGATTTATGTCGGCTTTACGATTCTTGATCTGATGTACGATTTCCACTACAATTACATGGTCTCAAAGTACGGAGCCCAGGCTAAATTGCTGTTTACAGACACCGATAGCTTGTGCTATGATGTCAAGACAGATGATATCTATCACGATTTTTTTACAAGACCTAGACTGCTTTGACACGTCGGAATACCAAAGAGACAATTAATTTTCTGTACAGAACAAAAAGCTACTGGCGAAGATGAAAGACGAGACCCATGGCATACCCATCGAGGAATTTGTTGGCCTTCGACCTAAAATGTACTCTATCCTATTCACAGAGGATAGCAAACCAGTGAAAAAGAAAACAGCGAAAGGCGTTTCAAAGAATGTGACCAAGAGAAAAATCCGACATCAAGATTGCAAGACTTGCCTCATTGAGAAACGAGTTCAAAAGCGCAAATGAATCCACTTCGAAGTGAAAACCATCAAATCTATTCACTGGCCTTAACCAAAACAAGTCATTCTCCCTACGATGACAAACACTTCATTTTAGCAGATGGGTGTCCTACACTCGCCTATGGACGTTACTCGATTGATGTATGTTAAGAGCCGATAGCAATGTAAATGAGTTTCCCACGGGTATTTGTTTTCGAATTTATAACTTTAACGGATGTTTTGAAGAAAGTCAAGTTAGAAATGCAAAGCATTGTGTTATTGTTTTTACAATTCCTTGGGCTAAGAGTTTGCTCTTCAGAGTTGCTCTCACAGTTTGTTCTTCTCATTTGGTGACTCAAAAAGAGTAACTGCTGGTCCTGTTGACGCGCGTGATGCTCATTTTGAGCAAACTCACATGAGGGTGTAATTTGTAAAAAAAGCCTTTTCAAAAGTTTATTGAATTCAATCTAATTTCAAACCCTTTATGACCATTCTACCGTGAAACAAATTCAGATGTCTTCAACCAAATCGGGGTATTAGAGTGCTTGGACTAAGTCAAATGATTCATGATTTACAGAACATTAAAGGCATACCAACACACATTTCAAACGTTTTATTGAATTAACAGAGAATGCTTATTGCTTGCCTTCACCGATTAAACACGCAAATCAATAAGTTTAGCATTCAAAAATTGCGCCCCAGATGTTTGCATATCTAGCACGTTTCCTGGTCCTACAATGGTTCTAAAACGTCACTATTGTTGGTTTTCACTCACGTGATCAACAGCCATGTTTTTCAACGAAAACAAAAGAAAACGTTTGCATAATAATAGAGTTAAATTCCCGGAGGATTTGGTGGGGGCTCCAACATGGCCGCCGTTTCTTTGTTTAGGGGCTCCAACATGGCGGCCATGACGTCATGTGAAAACCGAGAATTGAGTCAATAGTAGCAAACCACAGGCAGACCACCCTCTGTTGGTGCTGTTGTTATCGATCTGTAGAAGGATAAATACAATACGGTGGTTGCGATTTGCTTGGCAATTAAGTTTGAAAGGGGGGGGGGGGGGGGAGGGAGGTACAAATTTCTCATCTATTTTGTCGAAGTTGTGTGGTGTCTAGCCTCCTTTGCAAGGAGTTTTTTCGGTCCCATTCTCCCTACTAGGGAGAATGGGACCGACACAAGAAAAAGCTGGATTTCATGTCGCTTATACACCGTAGTAAACCCAAATTCTATTTGAGTTTGGTTGTGTTCCCTCTATTTTGTAGCCTCTAACTGCGTTATTCGAGTTTTATTTTTAAAAAGATGAAAAAATGGCATTCAATAACTTCAATAATCCAAGGAAGGTATTTCCAACTCAAAATCGAGGTAAGCACATGATAAGCACGTTTCGACAGAAGTAGCGTTTTAAAGCTTAAATCAAAATGGAAGGTTAATTAAGCTTAAATATAATTAAGCCTTTTTTTTCTGACTCGGTGTATGCCTTTTGAAGAGTTAAGTAAGCCATGCTATGGACCTAAAGAAAATAGGGTATATTATAGCTTTTCACGGCAAATTCAGGTTGTATGCAGCAATTTTTACATCTGTTTCTCTCTCTCTCTCTCTCTCGCTCCCCAAGATTGGTATCAGAAATCGAAAATTTAAAAAAACGTTAGGCCTCGTCTTTTTGTTAACCACTGATTGTCGTAGAAAATAATATTGCATTTTGGTCTTTTTTATGTTTCCTCGAAAAGAACCCATTTTACTCTGAGAAGATTAAGTACACAATTTTAAAAAGGAAATTTCTCCCTCAAGGGCCACAGTCATTTTTGCACGGGAAGAGTTTCTTCTGCAGCCACAACGTACCACTATGTAGTTTGAATGTTTCTTTCTTGAAAGTTGTTACATTCAGTATAGCCTCCTAAAGATTTACAGTAATAGTAAATTGATACACAATTTATTATTAAAGTGGTACTACGACCAAAAAAAAATTTTGTTTTTCCTTTGGATTTCAAAACTATGTTAACTAAACACTAACTCACCCAAGTTTTAAGTTCTGATTTTAAAAAGACACCTGTTTATTTTAGCTGGAATTTTCTTATTTATTGGTCCGCCATTACTAACTTTAAAATCTTGAGAGAGCTGGGTCGAGGAGAAAATGACGTCAAACACTCACTAGTTTAAGAATGCAATGCGTGTGTACGCGGCGTAATTAATATGCAGCACGGGAGTTTCGGGCTTTCAGACTTTTCAGCCTGTGTTTTGCATATATAATGAATTGCGTTTACACGCTGAAATTTTAAGCTAGTGAGTAAATCATGTCATTTTCTCTAGATCCAACCCCCTGAGGTCCAATCGGCCAGCTTTGAACGTGAGTAATGGCGGACCATGAAATCCAAAACTTACACTCAAAATAAACAACCTTTGGATAAAACTCAAAGCTCAAAATTTTGCCAGTTAGGTGTTAAGCGAACACGCTTTCAAAATCTGAAGAAAAAAAGGAAATGATTTTTTGATCATAGTACCACTTTAAATTTCTGATTACATTCAATTTTATACAAATTTTAAAATTATCCTTGTTTTAACATTTTAAATTATCTATCTATCTAGAGTGGTGTGCCAGTTTACTAAGCTCCATCGATAGCTATATGCACTTCTATTACAAATAATTTAGTCATTAAGCAAGCCAGCTGGATCATGTATCTTTTAGGGTACCTAGATCAATACATGTATAAAAAATGCATCGGTTAAGATACCGATCATTACTTGATCGACACTCGACAGACGCACAACCGACATGTCGATCGACTGTCAACAGAGAATCGATAGCTTGTCTACCGACACAGACCATCGACAGCCACTCCATGAAAAGCAACTGATGCTTTACCGACATTCACCATCGTTTAACCAACACTTGATTGACGTAGATTGAAATGGATTGCATTTTGAATAGGGGTGCAACGATACACCGGTGCAGCGGTGAATCGCGATATTTTTTGCCACAATACGAATATTGATATTTAAGCAACATATCGCGATACAGAAATCACTGTCTTTAATGACTCCTTACGCAATTTTAAATAACCCTTTCGTAGCTAGTTATTAAACAAAGGGGCAAGAAAGTTCCATCCTTGCTTCGTATAGCTTCTGATCTGACATGTACAGACATCGCAGATAACTAACACTAACATTTGCACCACATATTTTTCAAGATGCGTACATTGCATTAATTGTCAGCTAACAAAGTCTTGCACACCCACAGACAAAACACACTGTTCATCGGAAAATGTCTTCTCGTTGTACATAATTATTTATGTAATGATTTATCGAGATATGTATTGTATTGTGGCACCTGTATTGAGATGTGTATCATACCGTGAGAAAATGTATCGTTGCAGCCCTAATTTTGAAAAAAAAAAAAGTGGCCTGACGTTTTCCAAGTTTATGGCAAATCACCTGGATAAAGGTCGTGTTTGCTCAGAATCATCTTGTTTATGAGGTAACGATAATTTGATCAGGAAAGGAATTCCACATTACCATTTTCAAGTTTTAAACTCATGACAAACTAAACATTTCCCCTGAACACCCTAAAATAACGTGACATAGCCCCTTTAATAATATATTTTATCAGCTAACTTCAGTGTAATGCAAGCATCGGGACAGGCACCAATGGCGGGGTTTCAGCCAAATCTCCCTCATGGTCCCCAAGGATTTCCACCTCAGCAGAATCAGGTAAGATTCAAAGGCTACCATAAAAGTTAATTAAAACAATTATTCCATGAGCGTGCATTGTATATGAGATGGTAAATAGCCAATGAGGGGCGTAGCGCCAAGGTGGCTATAACCAGTCTCGTATCCAACAAGCGGAAAAAATTATTGTTTTATTTAAATAATTCCTTAAACTCCAAAAGTTTGGAAGTACGAAATACAAGCAAAAACATTTTTAAAATTGATGAAGGTGCAATTTTGTGTAATACCTTGTGGTCAGACATACGCAGGCTCATCACAAAAACATTTCTTGCATTTTCGCGTACTTCTAAACGTCGGAATTGATCCAAACTTTCCACGACAAGGTTTTTTTTTTTACTTTATTCAGAGAGAAACTTCGCTTTCTAGAGAAACAAATTTAGCGTAGCAACGCTTAGCACAAACTAAGGTACATGTATATGAACTGATAACTGAGATTGAGTGAACCAATCAGAGCATGAGCAATGCATTAACTGAGGTTGAAAATTTAATAATGTGTCGTAAATGATGATCACGCACTTTTCTGTTACTGGGGCACCAATATTAGGGAGTTTAAGAAATGACTGGCTACGGCAACAACAACGCCAGAAAACGAGAATATCATTGGTTAAAAGAGGGGAAAAATTGTGATGCAGGGGCGACACACATTTTATTGCGGTACTCTGCATAACAATGTGAAATCACCAAATTTGAGGTTTCCACAACAACAAGAGTGTACATGTTGTATATGTACAAATGCAAATCTTGATAGACGACTGCTCACACCACTGCCTCATCCCAGCTGCTCCCCAATATGACTTTTTGGGATGTTACAAATTATTTCTGCAAAAGCCAATGATAGACAAAAGTGCTCTACACAAGCTTGTATAAAAGATTGGTTTGTACATGTAGGTTTTGTCTTATTACACCATTCCTGTGTCATATGCATTAACAACAGCTAGATTCACTCCGAGACTATGTCCCCGTTAACCCTTTCCCTCCCAAGAGTGACACATAGATTTTACTCTGTCTAATGCCAGACGATTTTACTCGTCACTGGGGAGCCCCTCAGGGGTGAAAGGGTCAACTGTCTTTCAGGTCTTTGGTAGATTTTAAGGTGCTATTGCTCACATTCAAAACTGTTTGTAGACTTGTGTCTTGTGACTTGTTAAGTCTTTCTCAAATTAGAATAAAGTGGTTGAGTCAAGTAGTATCCTAGTTTTTATGCCTTAACTGTATGAGCTTAACTATAAGCATGCAATATAATTGCTTTTTCCAAGGGAGGTTCTTACAGTGATTAATGTAAATAGTGTTTAGATCAACCTTGAGACACATATTGTTAAATCTGTTTCTTAGGTTTTTTATTCTAGGCTTTGCATATGTTATGGTTCAATTGTATATTTGATTCAAAATTTGTCAGACTTTTTCAATTTTGATTTTTCCTTTGTTTCATATTATGATAATGAATATTAGAGAAAGAAAAATTAAAATATGTTATTGTACTGGTAAGAAAAATTTCAAACCAAGAAAAAAATTGAACCACAGCATGATCTATATCAGTGTTTTAAAGTCACATTAAGGTTGTTTCAAAGAAGGTTTTATTTTAAATTATCACTGACAAAGATTTTGTAATGTACATCTGGTCATTCACATAAGATGCTCATAGTAATTAAATGATTTTTTAATTGTTATTATTAACATTATAATTCTTTCTCAGGCCTTTCCTAGTTACAGATCCCCCATGGGTCCTCAAATGGGACAACCAAGGGTGAATCAGATGGACCCACAATTGGGATCTCAGATACAACAAATGGGGCCTCAGATGCAGCCTCCAGTGCAGATGGTCCCTCGAGCTAACTTGCAAATGGGACTGCAAATTGGTGCACTTCCTCCCAATGTTCAGCTGGGACATCAATTTCCAAAACAACAACAAAAGATAATGGAGCAACAAAGAAAACGTTTTGAGGAGCAGTTAAAGAAAGAGGAAGAGCTAATGAAGAAGAAACAACTTGAAGCTGAGAAGAGGAAGCTGCAACAGTCTTTCATCGACAGGAAACCAACAAATGCCAATGCACTTAATAGCTTATTTGGCAAAAGCAGTAAGGGCGGAGGATCTCCTATGTCTAATTTGCTTGGATCGCTTGGCAGTGACTCCAATGTGAAGCCTGCTACGAGTATACCATCCAATGTTTGTGAGTGTTACCCAGTGGCTTGTTACATTTAGGCCAGTGAAGATTGTAAACACGAATAAATAATAGTTATTGTTATCATAATTTAAATTTTGTAATCTTTCTGATTCCAAAGGAAAAGATGTGGTGAGGTACAAGGTAATTTGTGGAAAAACTGATCACTAGCAATCACATGAACAGTTTTACAGTTGTTCCAGTACTGGGTTGATAACCTATCTAGATGTACCATTTCATTTTGTCTTTTAAACAGGTTGAAAAAAATGAAAGTATTTTTGACTGGTTTGTTTGTGAACTGGCCCTCTTTATCTCCCCCACCCATTTGTAACCTTTCGCAGCAGAAAGCCCAAGGTTCAGGTGTTTTTGTACAGTAGTAAAGGTTCATTTGCATTTGGTCCGCAATGTTTGGTTCCAGACAAAGTTGAAGATTTTAAAACTACTTTTATTGTTAAAACAAGACTTATTAAATAGAGGTCTTCCTGGAAGCTAACCATTCTGTAGTCATTGCTCAGACTTACTGTTACAGGAAATAATTTTTTATTACTTTCACAACATAAGCATTTTTCTGGAACCAAAGAATTTATGAAAAAAACAACCACAGAAGAAAATGGTAGCTCAGATGCAGGTCAATGCTTGGAACCACAGACACAGCTTATGTTGTAGAAGTAATGTACTATTTAGCAGGACAATACCGCTTTCTTCTGGAGCGATTGCTCTCTGTTATTTGTATCCCTATTCTGAGTCACAGTGTGTATCCCTTCATTTATTGAGACCCATATGTACAGTAGCTCTACAGACCTCCAACTTTTTTACCTTTTGAAAAGTTTCAAGACCAGGAGGCAGTACAGCTCATCATTCAAGCATTACAGCTGGCCAGTGGGGGACAGGATATATGACAACTCAAGGAAGCCCAGCAGCTTCATCATTGAAACAATTGCATTGCCATGTGGAGGACTTTAGTGAGTTTACACAGGGCCCTAGTGTTGCAGATCAGGAAAATTTTGGTCACTTTCAAGGATCTCAACCATCACTTTCTCAGTTTGGAGGTTTGTATCAATAATATTTGCGTTCGACATTAGGAAAGCGCAATTTATAATGTTGGGTGTCCTGTGCATAGGGTGAGCTTAAATAGCAAGTTTTTGTCATTCATCTGCTCTTTCAGTGCCATCTCAAATTATGTCATACGTGCATGCGCATCACAGTTTTGATACGTTATATGTGCAACTGATGATCATGCACCTCGTGATTGTTCCTACAGAGTCAATTTGCACTGAGACAATTTTAACAAATTCCAGATTTTCACAAATTTTTGTTTTAATTTGTGACATCCATACATACATACTTAATTGACCGCTCCCCATAGGGGCTTTTCAGGGCCAATGAAACATCATCACCTCTGTACTCCAAACCTCCCTTTGTTAGCCACCTTCCACTGGCTTCATACCCCCAGTACTTTTGATAGATGTTCTTTATGTAAATACATCATCGTTATGGCATCTTGGCTTGTGTTGTTTTGGCAATGAATACAGTCCATAATCAATGATTACTCCTAGTTTTTTGTCGCCTAAAGCAATGAATGGTCAGAATGCCATTTAATTGGAGAAAAATGACATCTACGAAAGGCAATCGCGTTGTACACAGTATACTGTATGTTATGATTAAAAATTTTCTTGGTTTGATTTTTTTCAAACCAGTTTAAATTTTGTAAACTTTTTTTTTCATCAACTTTCTAAAAATTAAAGGGATGTTTATTTTTTTGGGGGTGAAGTTAAAAAAACAGGGGCTTGGTTTTTAGGGGGTCAAAAAAGAACAAGACAAAAGAAGGCATCTTTTCTTTCCTTCTTTCTTTCTACTTCTCCTATCCCTCCCTGATCTTGACTAGTGCCTCTATCCTACCTCACCCTTCCTTCACTTATCTATTTCCCCTTACATACCAGGTTTCGAAATAACATTATTTATCATATATTATTGTGCAGAGGAAACACATGCATATCATAAATCACATATCCAAATTTTGCACCATCCGAGTCTCACATTTGGTTGGCTATCTTTGCATTTTTTTAATCATTGTGCAATCAAAATGCTCGGTTTGTTTAACCTCTCTTAGCACCAAATTAATGCTTTTCTTCACTGTGCTATCTAAAAACTGCATTTCTCTCTAAATTTTTCCATTTATATTTTTAGGGCCTTAATAATACAACTCATGAACCACCTGAGTTGGATAGCTGCAAGCCGAACTTTGTGACGTACTTGTCAAATTTAAAGGTCAATTCTTTGTTGAAGCAAGAGAGGAGGGTGTAACCCCAGTTTGTTTTGACCAATTTGCCTGGTCATCCCCCCCCCCACCCCCCTTATTTCTGCCTTGCTGACTCAGGCCTCAGGCAGGGTGCTCAAACCAATGTTGGTGCCCAACCAGTTAAAAGAGCATGACAACCTATCATTTTTTAGGGCAGTAACTTGGGATTGACAAAAACTGTGCTTCCAGCAACTGGATCCTATTACATGGAGTTTCATGTTAATACCCAGTGTCTCACTTCTTATCTCACTGGTATATCATTTACAGGGAGTGGGATTTCCAGTATGGGCGCATCTGCAGTAGTTGCTAACACCGGTGGAAGCACTAATAGTTTGTCACACCCCTTGTCCTGCACACCTGCAGTATTAACTTCTAGTTCTTCCACTGGAACACAGCACAGCTTTTCAGGGACACAAAGTACACCTGTAACATCATCAAGTCATGGAATACAGAAGCAAAATCATGTGGCCAGTTCTGTTGTATCGTCATCATCAGCCCCATGGGCTGGACCATCAAGTGCAATAATTATTCAGGGAGGCCAAGTGACTCAATTTCCAGCAGAGACTTCTAACCCACAAACTGGGAGCACACCTATTTTACCCCTGCAAGGAATACAGTTAAGACAAGCTACGGGAGATGTTTCCCGACCACGAACTGGTAGCTTTCCTGGTACAAATGTTCAGGGTGGCCAATTGGCACAAACTTCAGTTAACACCATAACCTCAAAAACTGGCAGCATGTTTGAGATTTCATCCCAGTTAGGTCAGATGGCCCAATTTACGCAGGGCACACTGAGACAAAATTTTGGTAGTATGCCAGGTCAAGGAGACCACATTCCAAATCCTGTTAATGAGGTGATGAAAAACAGATCTGGTAGCATGTCAGAGATGATACACACTGCCACTGGCAGTGCACCTGGTAGACTTACAATGTCACAACCAGTAAGATCATACCATGGCATCTCATTGGGAACTCAAGATGGAGGGGCTGTCCCAGTTGGTGTTCTTCATCCCGCTATGAGTCCCCAGGTTGGTGGATTTGGTGTAATGCAATCCCATCATGGTACACTGTCAGTTTCATCACAGGAACAGCCAAACGCACAACAGGGGCTTGACCAAGGTAGATTTTCAGCAGCACCATTTCAGCCAGCCCTGGAATCAGGTAGGGATCCAGTTGTTTTTATTGTTTTCTTCATGAACGATTAGTTCCATTATATAAAAGAGAAGACAGAGATTGAAACTAAAGTTGGCCTAGTCTTGGAATCTAGTGGATCCCAATTTTGAGATTTCTGACATTTATTTAATTTGGGTGGATATGGTCACTTGTTTCTTTGCATTGTAACCCATTGACTCCTGGGAGTGAGTCTTAACAGATTTTACTCTGTCTAACGCCAGACAATTTTACACATCAACTAGGGGCTTCCTAGGGTGTTTGAGGTGTCAATACTGTAGGTTAGTTAATCCGACCTGTGCTTGGGCTTAATTAATAATTATTTTAACCCAGTTTCAGCATGTATTGAATAGTAATAATGATGATAATGATGATGATGGTAATAATCATCATCATCATCATCTGCAGTCGATCGTGTACGACAATGACTGTTTATGGAGGCTTTGTTTTCCTTCTCCAGACTAGTCTATCTTCAGCTATTATTGTTAAATAAATGTTTCTCTGTTTCATGTTTCTTTCCATGACATCTTTAAACCTCAGTTTTGGTCAACCTCGATTTCTTGACCCTTCACAAAGCTGGGAATACAACAGCTGTCTTGGTAACCTCTCGGTTCCCATTCTGTGGACATGACCTAACCACCTGAGCCCTTTTTCAATAAGGATATCTGCCATTGATGGCAAACCTGCTCAATTTAGTATGTCAACGTTTGTAATCTTGCTCTCCATGTGACGCCCATGGTTGCTCTTTGATGATGCTTCATGAAACCTTGAAGTTTTTTAACTTGGTAACGATACATGTAGGTAGAGTAAGGTTGACAACACCACAGCCCTATACACTTTGCGTTTGACATTTATAGAGACGTGCTGGCTTTTTCCATTCAATAATAATAATAATAATAATAATAATAATAATAATAATAATAATAATAATAATAATAATACAATTTTCACAAAATTAGCCAAAAATAGATATTACCGTTTATATGACTGCTCTCACCAACGCACCATCCCTGCTTCCCCCATTTAAATAATAAATAATATTTGGAATGCTTTTTACAGATGCAGAGGTTGAAGATAGCCCTGAAAGGAAACTGGAACTGTTGTATGGCGTAAAACTCCCAGACTGGTGTGTAAATGGTACAGATCTACCAGGCGTGTATAGGGAAATACAAGAAAAGACAAGCGATGCTTCAGATACTATTGACACTAACCGTTTGTTTCCAATCCTCATGGCTTCTGATCTGCCACGAGATCAACTGGGTCACATATGGAGCAAAGCTAATAGAGCAATTGCAGGACAGTTGAATACACTGGAGCTTAGAATAGTACTGGGCTTAGTTGCTCTAGCACAGGTGTGTATGGTTTAGTTCACCTAATAACAGATTTCTATACAATGGGAGTAATAGAAGACCTCTAAAATGCCTCCTTAAAACTTGTATGGCCCTGCTTTGTGTTCCATACTTAACATCATTCCAAAACAACAACAATTCCAACCTGACAAATCAAGTGATATGTTTCACAAAATGTAGAGATCTTAGTCTCAGAAAATTTTCTATGCTGACATCCTGTTGCCTAAACTATATTTTATGAGAGTGAGGATTTTCTCTTCCTCTGACTGTCCATGAGTCAGCCAAGAAAAGATGCGAGGCTGACAAGGCGGCAGCCTTGATAGTCTGAGCCAAAGTGCGAGAGTGTTGTGTATGCAGAAGAAATTTTGGCGCTCCAGAGAAAATGTAATGTAAGATAAGGTAAGGGGATAAAGGCTGCTTATCATGTGACTTCAAGAGCCAATGAAAGTGTGTGTTTTGATGTGTGATGTCATTAGGCAAAGGGCATGGTGCGATATTTATGATCCTGTGTTCAGAAGTGAGTTAAAACACATTTACAACCGTTCAAGAATTACGGCAGTACATTGTACATTGTACATTGTGTTCGAGATACAAAGTGTACAAGGATTTTTCTTACATTTCTATGATAATTGTGTTATTGTTAGGGAAAATTGAGTTGCAGTACTTTGAAATAAAAAAATACAACTATTGGGTTCCAAAAATGGCACTCTGATACAAATCTGCAAACTGTGTATTATATTGACTGTCTCGTTGGCACTTAGCAATAGCTACTACTAGTATAATATTTTTGACTTTAGAAATGATTGTCATTGTAGGCTGGTATGAAGACAGAGCGACTTACTTTGGAGAAATTGGCATCATGTATGGCAGCCCCAATTCCTACAATCCCTGAACATGTATTGCAGGTAAGTCAAAGTGGACTCAAAAGGCACACTGATGGGCAATTAATTTTGATTGCAAACCAGTGCAACACCAAAGACCAAGACAGTGCTTTAAAAGCTTTAAAGTGCTACTATTCATGATAAAAAATCACTTCCTTTTTTTTCTTCAGATTTTGAATGTGTGATTGCTTAACACTTTGAGCTTAGACATGTATTCAAAGGCTGTTTAATTTGAGTGTAAGTTGTGACTTTCATGGTCCGCCATTACTCATGTTTCAAACTGACCAATTGGACCTCAGAGGCCAATGTTTAATTATTAAATGCAGCTTATTTTACATGCAAAACACGAGTTTTTAAAGTCTGAAAGCTCGAAGCTCCGGTGCTGCATGTTAATTCAGCCGCATACACACACATTGCATTCTTAAGCTATTGAGTCTTTGATGTCATTTTCCCCTCTATCCAGCTCTCTCAACATTTTAAAGTTAGTAATGACGGACCATTAAATAGGAAAATTCCAGTTAAAATAAACAGGTGTCTTCTTTAGATCAAGGCTTAAAACTTGGGCCATTAATTATTTTAGTGTTTAGTTGACATAGTTTTGAAATCCAAAAAACAAAACAAAAAAATGATTTTTTGGTCACAGTAGCACTCAGAATTTTGCTTAGTATTGACGTGGTTTCAAAAGATAGAGAGGGAGGATTGTTTCCCTTAGTTTTCTTAACAATATCTACACCCACTAAAATATTATGTACTCCTCTTCAATCCTCACCCTCCAAATAGTGATGTAACACATACAGAGTTAACTCGGTCTGATGCCAGACAATTTTAATTGTCAGTGGGGAACCCCTCAAGGGATGAAAGGGTTAACCATTCCTTAACCCAATGACTCCTAGTAGTGGGACGTAAATAGAGGATATACATGACCACGCGGAGATACGAAATTTCTCTTTGAGTGTTGAAAAATATTCATTAGTGAGCGCAGCAAACAAGTGAAATATTTGTCAACACGAGAAGAGAAATTTCGTATATCCGAGCAGCCATGTAATATTCTATAAATAATACTATGTGATTGAGAATAGAATACAATATGATTTTATTTGCTCAGTTCATAGTTAATGTACAATTTAAAGTCGGAAACAAACAGATAAATACATAAAATAATCATCATTACAATTTTAATTAATTAATTTAATTAGAAAGTTGAAAATTGCCACGCCGGTTTAAAACTATTTATCATGGAGATTAATCATGCGCAAAAACAAATCGCAACTGGACTGACTCATCCATTTCTTTTGATGAGCGGCAAATCAAAGAATGTCGAGGAGGATGGCAGAGTCGTCTTTCCTCTTCCCGACTTATCACCACAACTACTGTGACCACCACGACCATTGTGACCACCACGACCACCACAACCACTGTGACCTCCATGACCACCACAACTACTGTGACCACCACGACCACTGTGACCACCACAACTACTGTGACCACTACGACCACTGTGACCACTACGACCATTGTGACCACTACGACCACCACAACCACTGTGACAACCACGACCACTGTGACCACCATGACCACCACAACTACTGTGACCACCACGACCACTGTGACCACCACAACTACTGTGACCACTACGACCACTGTGACCACCATGACCACCACAACTACTGTGACCACCACGACCACTGTGACCACCACAACTACTGTGACCACCATGACCACTGTGACCACCACAACTACTGTGACCACTACGACCACTGTGACCACCATGACCACCACAACTACTGTGACCACTACGACCATTGTGACCACCACAACCACTGTGACCACCACCACTACTGTGACCACTACGACCACTGTGACCACCATGACCACCACAACTACTGTGACCACTACGACCATTGTGACCACCACAACCACTGTGACCACCACCACTACTGTGACCACTACGACCACTGTGACCACCATGACCACCACAACTACTGTGACCACCATGACCACCACAACTACTGTGACCACCACGACCACTGTGACCACCACGACCACTGTGACCACCACAACTACTGTGACCACTACGACCACTGTGACCACCGTGACCACCACAACTACTGTGACCACTACGACCACTGTCACCACCACAACTACTGTGACCACTACGACCACTGTGACCACCATGACCACCACAACTACTGTGACCACTACGATCACTGTCACCACCATGACCACCACAACTACTGTGACTACCACAACCACCATGACAACCACCATTTTATTTTGGCCGGAAGCATACAGAAATGTCAGTCCATATATGGGCATAAGATCAGAGGTGCCCCGGAAACAAATTGAGGTGTCACACGACCGGAAATGTCACCCGAACTCGGGTGAATGTTAGTGTTACATTTGTGTGTACGATAGTTTAATAGTGTATATGTACTCTCCATATTGTACCTCTGCTGTTAACATTTAATTTGATTCATCTGATCCAGCGCCCTGACATTTTTAACTTTATAGTTATTTCAGGGTGCTGGTACCCTTTTAGTTATCATATTTAAATTTAATTGTTTTTGTAATCTACTTTATTTAAATCTCTCGGGTACAATAAATATTATTGTTGTTGTTGTTGCCCCAGGGAGTTTGGGAGGGGAAAAGCGGTTTGTCAAAGCACATGGCTTGACCTCAACACACACCAAGGATTTTGCATAAGCATTGTTTTTGTTTTCTCTTTGGACCATTGTACAGTAAGTCCCAAGAGAACCTGGAAACAATGTGAGTGGCCCGTGATAAGCTACCATGGACAGCTGTTTCGGCCTTGTTGGACCTCATCAGCATAGCATAGTCAATGTACCAGGCGGGTGTTTTAGGCATCCCTTTACAGCGATTACCAGTCACACGCGCCCCTCAATGACTTTTTTTTCAACACGGAATTTGGGTAAACGTCAATCAAATGTTTCCATGACAAATTCGACTCCCGCCAAGTGAACAGGACTATATTGTCATAGAAACATTTGATTGACGTCTACCGAAATTTTATGTTTTTTATAAAATAAGAGAAGCCATTGGGGAGCGTGTTTCATTGATAACCGCTGTAACTGGCAGCTCCACATACAACGAATGTGGTAAGCTGGGTTGGTGTTATGGTGTATCACCTTGATTTTTGTGTTGTACAAAGACCTCGGAACGATGTTTTTGATTCGCTGGGGCGTGACTCATGTAAAGCAAAATAGGGGACGTTCTATTTAGTATCCAACCCCCACCCCCACCCCCACCCCCTCTTCAAATCTATATGCCTGCCATTTGTTGTTGTTATTTGTTGCTATTGTAGTTTTGTAGTTTTTTTTCGGTGTGGAAAAAGTGATCCCTACCAGTGAATTTTTATGCCAAAAAAATGTTCCTAGCCATGAGTTAGCCTGAATTTCAGTTGCCTCTCTCTCCGAGTGACTTATCGAGTGGAGGAGGCGGCTGAAAATCAAGGCTAACCATCAGTTTAAAGCTGTTTAATTAGAGCTAAGATTTTTGCAGCTGCCTCTAACGACAAACATTGCAACATTTGTATCAGTCAAGGAAAAAGGCCAACAAGAATGGTTACTCGTAAACGACTCCTATCAGTCAGCTTAGAAAATTAGCAAAGAGGTATTTCACGAGGGAGAGCCAGATAATAAATGGAACCAGGAGTCCATTACCCGGAGCTTCCATCTGTATTGTACCCTTGAGTCAACCCTTTCCGTATATTCCGTATATTAACCCTTTCAGCCCCGATAGTGCCAAATGGCACTTATAGATTTCACTCTGTCTAACGCCAGACGATTTTACTCGTCAATGGGGAACCCCTCGGGGCTTAAAGGGTTAAGCTAACAGCGTGAAAAAACTATGTCCCTGTTTAAAGGGTTAACTACTAAATAGTGACGTATGTGATTGAGAATAGAATACAATATGATTTTATTTGCTCAGTTCATAGTTAATGTACAATTTAAAGTCGGAAACAAACAGATAAATAAATTTAAAAAATCATAATTACAAGTTTAATTAATTAATTTAAGTAGAAAGTTGAAAATTGCCACGTCGGTTTAAAAATATTTATCATGGAGATTGATCATGCGCAAAAATTAAAAAAACAGGTTTGACAAGTCACAACTGGACTGACTCATCCATTTCTTTGGATGAGCGGCATATCAAAGAATGTCGAGGAGGCTGGCAGAGTTGTCTTTCCTCTTCCCGACTTATCACCACAACTACTGTGACCACCACGACCACTGTGACAACCATGACCACCACAACTACTGTGACCACCACGACCACTGTGACCACTGTGACCACCATGACCACCACAACTACTGTGACCACCACAACCACTGTGACCACTCTGACCACCATGATCACCACAACTACTGTGACCACTACGACCACCATGACCACAACAACTACTGTGACCACTACAATCACTGTCACCACCATAACCACCACAACTACCATGACCACCACGACTACTGTGACTACCACAACCACCATGACAACCACCATTTTATTTTGGCCGAAAGCATACAGAAATGTCAGTCCATATATGGGCATAAGATCAGAAGTGCCCCGGAAACAAATTGAGGTGTCACACGACGGGAAATGTCACCCAAACTCGGGTGAATGTTAGTGTTAGCGTTACGTTAATTTTATTATATAAACACCAATAAAATACTAAATGATTTCACTAAAGGCATCGAAAGGCGTGATTTTTATATGTAACCTTAGCAACAGTGAGATCTTTACATGTGTGAAGATATCATGTTTTCATGTGAAAGCTTACTTGGTATTACATTGGTGTTTAATATATAATAATAGATTTTACTCTGTCTAACACCAGATGATTTTACTTGTCAATAGAGAGCAGTTCAGGAGTCAATGGGTTAATAACCCCTACAGTCATTCAAGAACTATGTCCCCTTTTACCCATTGACTCCTAGGAGTGAGACGTAAAAAAATTAGCTCTGTCTAATGCCAGGCAATTCTTCTCGCTAATGGGTTAAGTAGGACTCTAGTTACTGTATGAAAAGGGAGAGTCTCTGGTGGCTGTTGTTAACCATTTGTCCATAGCAACCAGGGGCCAGTTGCTCAAATCCTGGTTAGCGCTAACCGTTGGTTAAGAGGTATCAAAACCTACAGGTTTCCATGGTATTTAATGCCGGTTAGCGCTAACCATGCTTCGAACAACCCGGGCCAGGTTACAACACATTTAAGTGTAGTCAAAAAAGTGAAGCTAAGTATTAAGGTGATTTGAGGTAAGGTAGGTAAGGTGAGTTTAAAATGTAATAGACTAAGTATGAACTAGTATTCTGCCTCTAAATTACAAGCCTCCCATGCAGACGTTCTTAGGGCTTTATTGTGCGTTCCTTCCCCACTAACGCCTGCTGAAATGAAAAACCACTTTGGGCCATGGATTACGGACCAACCAGATGCCATTTTTCAGTTTTGGGTAAGCACATGTTTTTTTATGGCATTCTTTCACAGCATGTGATTGGCAATACAATTTAGTCAATGCTGATTGGTTTCTTTAAATAGTGGGCAAATGGCCATTGAACAGAAGTGGTTTTTCGCTTCAGCAGACATTAGTGGGAGAGGAACGCATGAGAAAGCCCTAAGAACATCTGTGTGGGAGGCTACTAAATTACATGTACAGAGTTACCTGGAATACTTACTAAATTCATTTGGTTAAAAACTTATTTTTCATGTAAGACGTCCTGCTTTAATACCAGTTACACTCATTTTGTCAAAACAAAAAGGCTTTTATGAGTAAATGTAACAATGACCCATTCAGTTTCCTGGCCACTGACCACTCTGCCTTGGTGTGGTACGTATAACTGCCCTGTGTGATGAGGTGCTTATGAAAAGGCAAGCTAGGATTGAGGGAGATGGGAACTGTATGCAATTTCTATCAAATGCCATAAAATTCCTAGTCACTAATGAGGTTCTTTGTTCTTGAATCTTCAAGACTAAAGAACATGGCTGGAGTTTTGCAGAGACACCTCAGGGCATTTCTCAAAAGAAAACCAAGATGGAAGGAGATGCTGTGAGTGAACACCATAGTAGTGCATCCAGTGATCTTTCAGTTGATCCCAATGACAGATACAGTGTGTTTAGAACTGTCAAACAGCCTGAAACAAATGAAGCAGCTAGTGTATTCACAGAGAAAACTGAAGACAGTTTTGGAGCATTTAAGTCAAGTAACCCACCAGTGTCAAAACCAGGAACAATCACAAGTCACTTCCCTTTGCTTCGTGATGGATTGAGTCTGCCAACCAATAATAGCAACCAAGCAGAAGTTAATGTTTTGGGAGGATCAAATATGACAAATCCTCAGTCAAGTTTTGGAAATTTTCAGACAGTAGCTGCACAAGGAACAAGTCAGGTGACATACAATATTACGTGTTTGTCTAACACAAGCAGGACGCATGTCTGTCACTGAGATGACTCATACCCCTTTAAACGAGGAGACAGTGTTTCTTGAAATGTTTAAATTACAGTTACTCATACATATGGCCTTGCGCACGATGTTGCTTATCACTGTGATATTCTACTATTTACTCAAGTTTGGTTATGTTTTATTGTCCACAGATGCCCACTTAGTTTGTGATTAGTCCAAATGTGTTTTGTCAGAAGACAAAACTTTTGGTATTTTCAAGCTAAAGGCACATTAATTTTACCAGCGCGAAGTGAGACTTAAATTAATTTTTAAAAACGCTCACAAATCCGCACTTACGGCGTAACAAACAAGTTGATCGTGCCTTTCGTGCCCTTTGAACAGGGAATCCAAATATCGTGCATTTCGTGCCTTGTTCTCGTTCACCGATCGTGCCTATGGAGTCTTGTTATCGTTCCATGATTTCGTGCTTTTCGTGCCTTCATTTGTACACCGTGCCTTTCGTGCCTTAATTTGCATATTTCATACATCGAGCCCTTTATCGTTCCTTTCGTGCCCAGATTTTTCGCGCGAAAGCCGTCGCGTTTATAACATTTGCTGTAAGTCCCATTTGATGCCAAAAAAAAATAGACAAAAATAAAAGTAATGAATCGAAAATCATGTCTCAGTATTTTCTTTTGGTAATCCCATTGAACAGTTATATAATCTGCGTTTCCTTGCACGACGCCGCAAATGCAGTAAGTACTCGTAGTATAAAAGGCTGAACACTGTCAAACAGAAAGAGTTGCCGCAAGATCAAGAAGTTTGCACGAGGTGAGTTTTGTCCCTGTCTTCGCTTTAAAAGAAAACTTTTCACTTACTTTGATTACTATTTGCTTAACTTCTTTTAATATGATAAAGATGAGCTGAGATTGTTTCTGCAAAGCGACTTTGGAAAGCCAATTTAGCGCTTATCGGAAATTTGATCTCGGGCTGCAACAGGCAATCAAAATTATGGTTGGGTTGTTAAAATCTTTTCTCGCAAACCTCGATTGGCATTTAGGGTGCTTTCGATTGGGAAATATGGATTTAGATCTTAAAATCTGGATCTTCGGATTTCCAATCGAACACAAAATCTGAAATTGGAAATCCATCTCGGGTTAGGATTTCAATTAACAAAATCCGTCGCGAAATCCGTTTTTGGATTTTGTGTTCGATTGGAAATCCGAAGATCCGGATTTTAAGATCTAAATCCATATTTCCTAATCGACAAGCACCCTACTGATAAACTTACGATCATATTTATTGTACCTGATGAGGCCTATAAATTTTTTCCTCAGATCGGCGCGAATGAGGAACAGCTTGTACTTTTTGGCGCGCTTTTTAATACCGTAACTAATTAGGCGAATTAGGTTTCATAAACAGTGGTCGGGAAGGGAAACTACCCTTAGGAAAATTTGGAAATAGGATTAAATAAAATTTATCTTCCATAAAAAGCAGAAAACAGATAGCTTCACATCTACCGACACTCTTTACCAGTCATTGCATCCGCTTACAAGTGACCTTAGCTTGTAGTTGACCAAGGTCAGCATTGTGGAATGCTGATCAATTCTTCCAAAAAAGAATTACAATAAGTCGAAACTTTGCAAATCGACGCGGTTTTCTGAAAAACCAGGATCGAGGATCGATGTAAAATTTTACTATTTTAATTAAACATCGAATCATTGTTTCAAATCATTTTGAAATCGATGTCGTCGCCAGACGCTGTCATTGCTATAAAACGTGATTCTGCACGGCGGTATTTAAGCTTTTCTCATACGGTCTGAACGTGCATTCGCACATCCTCAGAGTTTCACCTTAACATCAACGTCATTTTGTACCAATTCAAGCCACGGCCACAGTTTCCATTGTTTTTCCACTGTAGAACTACAGGAACGATAAAATGTTTTACCTCAGCGATCGCAAAATGACGTGATCGAAGGGGATCAAAGAATTGTGTCACAGCTTTTTATTTTTAAACGTCGATTGCACTTCAATTAATAGTCAAATCTGATTTCGGCAACGTTTTCCTTATCATAATAAACGTTAATTTCTCATCTCGGCTCAGACAATTATGTTTGATAAATTCCTCTGTTAACCGCCGAAGCCTCGAAACGGTAAAAAATGGATCACAAGACTTTTTTCCATTAAATTATTTTATCCACTACCTCCATTATTCTCACATTCTTGCCGAATAACTTTGCCTCTTACTAGCACAATGAACTCTCGACTCCAGAAGAAAGTGTACAGGTACGCGCTATTCTACTTCCCAGAGACCAACGAACTGGGAACGGCTCGTACCTCCATCATCGCAGAAGGATATCGATGCAGCGTGACAGTTGGATCTCTAGTTAAAGTCCATTGGGAAAACGAAAGCACTTTGGTCCCCGCTAAAATTATTCAAATGGATGGTATGTATTAATTTTTAATAGTTTAGTACCCATCAAACTTGATTTATTAAAAAGTTCAATGACAGTGGTTTTCATCAGTCATCAAATTTCGGTTGTTGCGCCAGCATTTTCTATCAAACACTTCTGGTATCAGTTATGTTTTGTTTCAATAATTTCAGATGAAATGAATATTCTGTGGGCTGCTTCAAGATCCATGGAAAAAAACATTGAGCAGCTAGCAAATGAACGGCATAGCATGATCCAAGAATTAGAGCAGAGAGGGAAAAAAAGACCAGCCGATCAGCTGAGCTCTTCTCCGAACCACGAACCTCATGTGGGCTACCCAGTGTCAACTGCTAGTATTTCCCAAGTGATGCCTCTCGTTTCTATCAATGTATCCCCCTCTACCTCTGTGTGCTTCGATAGTCTGCCAGAGCCAGTGGAAACACCTGACAGTGGAATCCCTGTGGACAGTGGACACCCTGACAGTGGACCCACCACTACAATCAATGCAAGCCCCCCAGTTTTTATTAACTCCTCATTGACCGACCCTGTATGTTCCAGTACTTCTAAAGCACTTTCTCCTATTTCTACTAGTTTGTCACCCTCCAGTCCTGTATGTTCATGCCCCCCAGAAGTCATGCCCTCCAATTGTAGCCCTTCCTCAATGGTCCCTTGTTTCAGTAACTCCAGTACATCTGATAAGTCATGCCCTGTACTAGCCCCCCTCCACACTCCCCAAACAATGCCCCCTGTTGTTTCCTCTGTATCACCCCCTACTCCTATGTGTTCCAGTCTCCACAATTTATTGCCACCTATTTGTAATACTCAGTCCTTCCCTACCAGTGAGGGCTTAGGTGCTCATCAGGTGTTGCCTATAATTTCACCTTTTTCGATCCCTACCCCCGTTTTTCCAAGCCCTCACCAAGTGTTACCCCCAATATCAACTGGCAAGACACCTCACACTTCTGCAATGAATTTTGCCAACTTGTCATTTTGCTCTACTAGTACATCAGTAACTAGCCCTATGTGTTCAGCCTCCTCCACGTTGTTGCCTCCAGTCTTCACTCATAGGTCTTCTACTACCTCTGCATGGTCCAGTGCCCCTTACAGGTTACCCCCTGTTTGTGCCAGCGTACAAGGTTTCTTTCAACCCAGTTCTACAACATTTCCCTGCATAACTGCTTCTTCTTCCACATCAAACTCTGAAACCCATGGCCAACTAGATGACCTGTTGCCAATTCATTTTTCACCACAACCAAGTCCTCCCTTGACACCAGATGCACTTTCTTTCTTTTCCACCCCTCCTTCCATGTCAAATAATCCCTCCACACAACAGCAAATCAGTCAAATACATCACAACTCCCTTTTACACACTCGGCTTCTGAATCAGATAATTCAACTTATTTCTGGGACTCAACTTTCACTAACACCACCAACAGCAACTTCAGCTACACCGCCCATACCAAATAAAGAAGCTTCTGCTCCAACCCATGAAAATTCAATTGTCATCTCAGATAACCAAATTAGGGAGTTGAAGAATGTCTCCTCCTCAAAAATGAACTTTTCAGTGAAGCTGGTGAAGTTCATCTTTAAGGAGGATGAATTACGCAACAGGAATGTCAACGGAGGCCATGGACGTTGGGCACTAGATCCAGATAAACTTGCGAAGGTGAAAGAAATCTATTTCAAAGTCTACCCTAGTGACGATGAGGCCACTGAATGGAAAACATGCGTGCATGCCATAAATGCCCACCTAAGAAAGTATCATAACAGGAGATAGAGCAGTTTTGAGTTGAGTGTGAAAAGTAACCTGGGATTGATTTGTTTTTGGTAATGGTTTTTATTAGCTGCCAGAAATTGTCCTTAAACTTGAAGACGCACTATAAAAGGGATCCCTTTATGCACTACTTTTGTTTGAATTTATTCAAGCACGACTAATGGATTACCCAAAATGGTGATTGGCAAACAGTGACACAGAGATGGAAGCCCTACAAGATATTTCTAGCATGAGAAAAAGGGCCTGGGGATTAAAAAAAAGAACAACAATTAACATTTTATGACATGTTATGGACACATAGCCACGCTGGGCTTTTTATTGCACAAATCATCACAGAGCTTGGTTCCACGATTGATTGATAAATTACTTGCGTGTACCTAAGGCACCACACCTTTTACAGTGCGTCTTAGTGTTTGACCACTCACCTTATTGGAGTTGGCTCAATGTTTTTCCAGCCAATCAAATGTGCTTGCAAGTGAAAGCAATAGGCCATTTCCGAGTTCATGTCTGCCTCCTCTTCAAAACGAGTCTTGGTGCAAAGTTTTTTAGATGGTAATTAGTTTTACTTTACATACGAATGAAAACTACTTTGAAATCATAAGAAAAACTTCGCCATTAGATTGCCCTTGAAGAGGGGGCAGACATGAACTCAGAAATGGCCGATTGCGGTTTGGTTTTGGTTACTTTAGGTGTGGTTACACGGGGCACTTTTACTGCAGTAAATTACCCTTTTACCACAGGAAACTGCATTTTAGTGCATGTGACCGACATTTCCCAAGGTAAATTTCCATAGATACGTAAAAAATATCACACAAAGCACTCACGACATTTAATGTGGTAAGTTGAAGGGGTGTTTTGGTACAGGAGCCAATTACAATGCTGATGAAGTTGTGATTACATTTCCCACCAATGAATTGTGTGAGATTTCTTTTTACTTTGGTCATCCCTGTAATGTGTGACCGCTGGTTAACACGGCATACTAAAACTCAAGTGTGAGGCACTGCAGGATAATTTACCAAGGGAAATGGCATTTGCACCTATAGTGTCAGCATAGATTCAACATTGTTAAGCAGTTACACTTGTTCTGAATTGTGAATAGTATCATGCTTGTCACATAAATGTTTCCCTTCTGATTTTTTGGTGGGCAAAGGAAAAGCAAAAGAAACAAAAATAATTGCAAAAACAAAGAAAAATTTAAAAAGCCAAAAACAAAGTAAAAGAAAGAAGACGAGATTGCTAAAATGTCTCAAAATGCAATTGAAAGCCAAGTGTGATTAAAAGGTACATGTATATGTTGTTAGCTAAATAGCTGTGAAAGAAATTGTGGACAAGTTCACTAGAACTGTCAAATTTTCTTTTAAGTAGACAGAAAAATACATTTGAAGTGTTTTAAAAGTTCACCACATTTGCTTTGGCTGTAGTGCTCCTGGTGATCAAACATAAAACGGTGATTCAGCAATTTTACAAAGACACAAAGGTATATTGTGACCTTCTATTTGTATGTGACTTAAGATAAAAAGGAATTCTGTGTTTTAATTACATGTACAGTATTTAACTCAGGCTGCCATACTCTTCTTGTTAATAACGTTGGAATATTAAAGTAACATAACACAATTACATTGGTTGTGACTACATAAGGTTAATTTCAAAACCTTATAGAAAAGTTGTCACTTTGAATGAAAATTATAAGACAACTGCTTTTTGTAATAAATTATTTCAACTTATAACATTCAATTACAAGTTGAAGTGGATTAGTATATGTTATATATTGAAAGTTCAATTATCATTATAAATACAATGAGCTTGAGCTTATCAGAGTAGTACAGAAGCACGAGGTATTAAATGGTGTCAGGCCATCGACTTATTTGTAAAGTGTGCTGTGATTTGCAAACAACAACTACAAAACAAAGAAATGTTATTTATAAGTGGGTAATTAAAGAAGACTAGCGGACCTTCTCTCGGAGTTTCATTTGACCAATGTGTTTTGTTTTTTATTTCAACTGGAATTTAACAAATATGAAAACGAGTTCACGGCACAATTTAAACGGTGTGGAACAGTCAATAGTTACCGATAAAAAATCGAGTCGGCATTACCAACGTTTAACTACGGTGAATCAAAGGTTAATTGGTAATTATTATTCAAGCACCTAAATACAAGAAATTTTAACGAGAGCAGAAACGAACAACGCTAAGCTTGATTACGTAAAAAAACACAACAAATGTAGATATCAAGTGAGAAAACTAAAATGTACAGTATCTGGTGAATACACGTTTACTAAAGCTTACATATAAGCTTACCAGTTGTAAAATCTTCAGCACCCGAGCTGCTTTCGAGTTTTTCTGTCACAGCAAAATCTCCTTGTTCTCGTGAATTCGACGGTTACGGTCCCCTCAAGAATTAGAAACACAGCGCGGGAGTTTGTTGAGTATGACCCATGAGTTTTACGCAGTTTGTTTTCTAATAATAATTATTCATCCAGGTTTCATGATCAGAAACCCGATTTTGCGAATGTTGATGGTTTGACATTTTGACAGCTTTTGTTTACCAGCCAATCAAATTATTTAAACCATTCTCCTACGACTGATTCTCATTGGTTTTTCATTGGCTATAAAAGGCGCCCGTAGGGCTAGACACAAATATCCGGATATTTTTTAGAAACATTGAAGAATTTGAGATATCTTCTACGTTCATAAGTTTCCTGTCTGACGTTAAAGAATCCACACACTATTCTTCGAGAAGAGTGGGCTGTCCTGTTCTCTCCAGCAGAAGTGGCCGGCTATTATTTATGGAAATAAAGTCAGATAACTTCGGGCAATTAAAAAAACAAATCAGGATATTAACAAAAAAAAAAAACGGGAATTTCCAGAAACATTTGGGCGATTTCACGTGATATTTGTGTCTTGGCCTAGGCACCCGCAAACCAAATGTTTCTGGAAATTCCCGTTTTTTTTTTTAATATCCTGATTTGTTTTTTAATTGCCCGAAGTTATCTGACTTTATTTGCATAAATAATACAGCAATAACCCAACAAGTATCTACATCTACATACATCTACAGACTCTGAATATAGGTGGCCTCATACACCCTAAGCCTTTTTAGAGATATCACTGCCAAGCCGGCCACGCAAACGAGGAGATAATATTCTAAAACATTTTTGCTTCCGCAATTAATGTTTCCCGGGGCCGCAAACGGCAAACCTATGTTTCCGCAACATATTAGGGCCGTTTATACGAGAGAAAATATACGAGAGAAAATAAGCCGCAGCTAACTCTGGCGGCAGCTTACGTAAGCCGCGAACACCCCGTATAAATGGTACAAAATCTACGTTCACGGCTCTCTCAAGCCGCGGCTTATCCTGGCCGGGGAGTATATACTCGTATAAATAGTTCCTTTCGCGGCTTACGTAAGCCGCGGCCAGAGTTAGCCGCGGCTTATTTTCTGTCGTATAAACGGCCCTAATGTTGCGGAAACATAGGTTTGCCCCGTTGCGGCCCCGGGAAACATTAATTGCGGAAACAAAAATGTTTTAGAATATTATCTCCTCGTTTGCGCGCCGAGGTAACGTTTCGGGAAACAATGTTCACGTTAAACAACATACACGATGTGCTCTGCCATTCACTGTTCGATGCGTTGTTTTTCTTTGGACGTTTTCGTTTTCCGGGTTTTCGGTCTTCGTTTATGAGGTTTTCGTTTTCCATATACCCGCTTGCACACAGAGAAATTTATGGGAAACGGTATGAAACAAAATCCCTCGGTAAAGGAAAGGAAATCAAAATCCATTTAAGGCATCCAGAATGTCCAAATGTTGGTGCTCTGAAAGGGAAAACAACTCCTTGCCTTGCGCGGTTTGAATTGAGTCTAAATCTGAGCAAATGAATCTGGCAGTGGCAGCATAAACTATTGCAACCTTGTTGGTAATGAGTTGGTAAACATGCTGTCCAACAGTTTCTTTTACATAAAAATGACCTCTTAAAACTTCTACGCCCACATTATACTTAGCACCATAATCGTCTTTAGTTGTTTTGGAAAGAACTTCAGCCCCATTTCCTAAAACTTTCAAAAGGTAATAATCTTCGTGAACATCCCCTGAAGCGATTGCTACAGTGGTGTTAGCGGATATCAAGTCCACAATCCTCTCCCGCTGATCATTTGTGTCAGCACGTGTCGCACGTCGCTCAACTCGTTCAGTCTCGATTTCGATTTCCTCCCAATTGTCAACAAATTCTTTGCTTACGCAATCGTTGTACTCTGACAAAAGACATTTCTCGCAATAACAAGACAATTTCCGAATCTTGAGATTTCTCTGGGGACCATTTGCTAGAATGCTATGGATGCTGCGATTGTTTTTCACCTCCTTAAACATGCGATATGGCCTTTCTCTGTCATGTTCATATACAAAAAAGAAAACGCGTCTCTTAAACTTAACCACTTGAGACTGGAAACGCGTTGACGATGGTAAAGTAAGGTTAGCTCTTGCAAAATCAAAAAGGTCTTTGGCATTTTGAATTACTATTTCACGTCGAATGACTGCCATATCAGCCTTATGTTTGAGGTTAGCGCCGGCACCATCTTGCGGACCTTTTGCGTGGGAGGTTTCAAAGTAATTTCTTAATGTTGGAAAACCAAAATCAAGAAGAGAAAAACTAACATCTCCCATGCAATGCCTGCTCTTATATTGCGCTGAGCAACCATCTGTCCACTCGTGCATAAATTTAACTGTGTACCCAATTTCTTTCAAGTAACTGGCAACATGGTTTCGGCAGCCCTGAACTGAATGATGGTCGTGTCTCAGGTCAGGTGAAATAACATACAAATGCTCCGTAACGACACGTGGATCGTCCTCCGAACTTTCTTCGCCATCAACCTCAGGTAAAGCGTGCCTGTGCAAAATAGTCACGTGAATCGAAGCTTGTGTTTGCCCATAATAAAGAGATTGGATTTGATCCTGATGCTGACATAAATAATTTTCAGAATAGTCATGGATACAGCAGACGTGTCCTAAGGGTAAGTTTTCCAAAAGGTTTTGCAGTTGCTCATGCTGCCACTTTGCGCGAAATCTATGCGCTGGAAATGTTTCAAGAAGTTTAATAAGGTAAAGAAACATCTCATCAGGGCGAGTCTGCATTTGAACTAGCTGTAGTCTCCTTTTTTCACTTACTTCGATATAATCGAACTTCTGCCACTTGACAGTCCCAAACAAATTTGTTGGAGTGCTTTCTTCCGGGAGTAACTTAAATTTCCAAGTGCCACAATGTGCACAGGATCTTTGCAAACAATCTAATTTGTGGAATTCATTCACTGTACCCTCACACAATGTGTCATCCACTAGTTCATTTAAACTATCGTAAACTTTAAACAACTGACTGCGCTCCGCGTCTTTGGAAAGAATACCCCTGCGATAATCCATACAAGCCTTAAAGAGCATCCGAATTTCTACATGCTGGCGGCAACAACATGAATTTCTGTCTTGAGGTCGAGCAGGCACAACAAAGAAGGGTTTGCACTTTTCGAAAGCTCGTTGCTTCATGGTAACTTCCGGATATTTTTTTTTGAAATCTTGAAAAATCTCTGTCTGCGTTTTCTCCAATATTTGCTTCTCGTGTTCAATGTACTCCTTGGGCCCTAGGCGCTTTTTTTTTACGTCGTTCTTATTCCCGGTGGGGCGAGAGTTGCCGGGGCTCGCCCAGAATTCGAAAGCGAGTCTACGATCGTTTTCCGACAAAGCGTCACTGCGTGTCTTTCTGTGCATGTACAGCCATGCCGATTCCCTATTCGCTAGCGCACCGGCTCTTCGTTGAATGCTCTGGGCTATTCTCCGCCTATTGATTCCAAAGGTCGTCGAGGCAGCAGACGTCAGTCCACTAGCTTTGACAGACTCGCCACACAACATTGCAATTCCGATGCTGACTGCTGCTCTGGAGTTATCGTTTCTCTTTGATTTTTCGTTTGCTATCATAGACGTAGCATCATTCATAACCGCGCGAAAAAGTTTAAACTCCGACTTTTCTTCCTCTGAAAGGATGACTCCAGAGTCCTCTAAAATCTTTTTTGTTCGAGGGCTATTTATCAAAGACGTAATAACGGCGGCTTTTTTCTCCGGAGTTTTAGGTAATTTTCCGCTCACTGCATCTACTGCTCGTTTCCTTGCCATTCGTGAGGGAAAGGGAAACATTTGTGGTCTTTCCTGATTGCCCTCATTACTTAAATTTTGCTGCTTTTCCCGATGACGTCTAGACGTTTGTCTGCTTACTTCCTTCTTTCTTTCTCTCGATTTTTTAAGTCTTTCAGCTCCGCTTTCTGTTGAGCTCATTATGTCAGTAGCAGAATGTCGCATCCGAAAGGTACAGTTCTATATGAACGATGAGACACGTCTGCAGAGTTGTGTCGTATCGTGCAAATCGTTCCTTTCGTGCCCATTTTGCATCTTTCACATTATATTTATTTCAAGAACTATGCTGACTAAATTTCGACAGCAGCTTTACACGTGGGAGAGCAGCAGGAAACGAAATCAAATAAATCAAAATTCTCCAGTTTTCCGAAGAATTCGATTTAATTCAGTTTTGTGAGTTCTCGCGCTTAGGGAACGAGGGGAACAGGAAGTCAATGCAGTGCACAGATCGTTCTATTCGTGCCTTTTCGTTCCTTTCGTGCCCACACATTTCGGCAGTATTTGCAATTTACAAGTAGGTTTTACGCTTGCTGGAGTACACCCTCGCGATGAATTACGACTTTGCGATTGATAACCTACGTGACGACCGGCTTGACTTAGTTGAAAATCTTCTTGAGCTGCAGCAAAAGTTTCTAGAGAGTATCCAGCATTTAACAGTTGGTCAAGCAATGCAAGAGCTGCCGCCAATTCTAGCTGAATATTGCAGCCTCAAGAAAAACATCCTCAAAATGATAGACGACATCAACACGCTGGAAAACGAATTACTGGAATGCAAAAATTAACAGAGGACAGCCAAGTAGCCTTGGTTTCAGAAACAAACGGCTCTTTTAAGAGCCACATAAACAGAATGAAAGAAATAACCAATACGAGATTTGAAACTATTCATTCCGTTATGCCATGCCGAGCAATTTTACAATCACATTTGAATGTAGCGCGAAACTTTCAGGATATATGTTGGGATCCCGGGGTTGTGATCTAGCACCCTTATCAAAGGAGCTATTAACACGATACAGCCATAAACTCTGACAATGTGATCATCGATCGATCATCGGTTTGACGTCTTTAATCTACAGAACGGTCGATTTGTAAATTACGGCGGATTCTCGGGTAACTCAACGATCAATTCGCCTGACACTTGATATAATGATATCGTTGGCAATAATTCAGACAAAGAAACAAGAGGTCCAATGGTAAACAAACAGCCCAACGAAACACAATTTTCATGGATGTCTTCTCGAACGTTTCTTATATCGGCCCGGTTCCGGTTTTGGGCGCGATTGAGTATTTCGTTGGTCACGTAAGCTGCGAGCGCAGGTTATGGTCACGTGGGCACGAAAGGATCGGGCACGATGGGCACGACAGCTGAGAACGATAAGGCACTATTTGCTCTTATGGAACGAAAAATGGAACGCAGTTGACGAAGTGGGAACGATAGGAACGATAAGAACGGGAACGAAAGGCATCATTTAGACCACAAAGATGAATTTTTTGGGTGGTAAGTCAGCGTGACATTGTAAACAAGACCTTTTATCTTTAACCCTGCTTTAAAGAGAAAAGAACTGACTCGTAACGGTAAACACGATCTATGTGCATGGATTTTTTGCCACGATCTTCGTCTATTTTTCTTTTAATACGAAAATTAAGAGGATTAAGTCCGGAGCGTTTTTCACTAAGCAGAGGGAAATTTTTGAACCTGGCTTTTTGCGGACTCGGATCTCGATTGCCCGGGTGCTCGGCAATAAACAACCATCATTTACAGATTGCACATACCTTCTACAATATTTTCCCAAAATTTTATGACGCTAACCTTATTATAAGCGCCAAAATTAAGAGTTTTCTAATGTCACTCAAAATGTTACGCGAGTGGTAACCAACATCATGCGCAAGGCCATATGCAAGTAACAATTTTGTTCCTGAGAAGCAAAGTGCTTCTTTATTTTTTTTCAGATTGAAACATTTTGCTTCTCTGAGAATTTTTTTATTTGCACCCTGAACAAAACACCTTGGTAAACATCATTCTGCAACAGACACCTGTTTCCTCCTTTGCAAGAGACTTACATGTAACTACCTTGGTCATGTTTCAAAAGAGTGCCATGTTTTCTAACTACACATCAAAAAAGAGAACTTGAAGATCAAAAAGTTGATTTAGATGACCTTTATTTTAAAACGATGAGTATTAAAGCTACATGAGCTTGTGGGGTCGTTTACAATAACTTATCACTAACTAACTAAGAATATATACAAAAAGAGCATTGAACTTAAATTTAGCAGTATTGACAGATAGAATAGAATATAGACATAAATTTAAATATATACAAAGTCATTTTTTCTAAAATTACAAGTAGATACAGACGTTATCTTAAAACTAAATTCATTAAAATTAACTAGGGATTTGAGCTTTAGTCTGAGGTCACGATACGGAATGTTTTTTGTCAAGGTACTGCAAATATTGGTCATTG
>OX421448.1:15558300-15583300 GCA_949126865.1 Montipora capitata | reverse complement strand
CCACACAGCCTGAATAAAAGTGCACTGGTGAACTGGTTTCTTTTAATAAGAATTCAAAAAATCACTACAATGAATTACAATAATTATGTCAATCAATAATGTTATTATTTACAAATCCTGAAAATTTTTCATTCATCCCCTAACAATGTATAGTTTACAATCATTCCTGAAGCTTTTTACAAAGGTACAACGTATTTACAAGACATTGATTTCTGATATCTATAATTTGATGCAGTTAAGCTTCCATCCTTTCACCCCTTGCAACTTTTTAACACATTCTAGAAAAGGTAAAACAAACCATTAGCATCTATTATCACTAAACAAGCAGAGATGCAATAACTGAAATTCATCCCATCTTTAGCTTGCATAGCAAGCGTTTCTGTGGGGAACAGAAGAGGAATATTGAGAAGCAGGCTTTTCCGATGTCTTGGCCAAGCAAAAATGAAGAGACGGGGGAAGGAAATGCTTGCCCGCAAACCCCAACACTTCGAAGAATGCGTTCGCCCACAAACGTGAGGATCTGATTGGTGCAGCCTTTTTGAGATGTATATAATAGTTGAATAAGTGTGAATAGTTCAAGTTCAAGTTCATTTAATGAACTTGAACTTGAACTTGAACTACATGTATGAGTCAGTTTTTCATCTTAGAAGAAGTGAATTATTCTTTCTTTTGTATGCCTTAGAAATTGAATTATTTTGTTTGCAAAGCCAGAACAACGCAAGATTTCCCAAAATCGTTTTAAATGCGGTAGCCTGATTTCCCTTTGCACACAAGGCTGTCAGACCCTTGTAATAATTTAGTGCCTCAAATGACATTTTAATGGATTTTCATTGTTTGCCTTTTTCTTTGGAATAAAGGGATACTTCACTGAAAAAACTCAGTGGAGTGATTTTAGTCACATCCCAACCTATTCAACATTAAAATATGATTGAAATAGAATTTCTAACCTTGCCACGATATCTTTGATTTTAAAGGACAGGCACTCTTAAATATTCCGGCATCATCTCACGAGAGACTCGCTTATGTAAAGGAATACCGTATTTAATTTGAAATCGGCTCTGCATGTGCTGCACTTATCGATATAGTTAAATAAAATTTAACATAGTTAACGACTAGGAGCTAGTCTGGTCAGTAGTGTTTTGCAGGCGGTTGTTAGTGTCTTGGCCGTCTGGTAGCGTTGTTCAGCGTTTTGGTGCGTTCTGTAGCGTTTGTTATAGTTACATGGTTCACGACCGGGAGCTAGTCCGGTCAGTAGCGTTTTTGCAGGCGTTTGTTAGCGTTGTTATGCGTTTTTGTAGCGTTTGCAGCACTCTTTAGGTTGGGGGAGCCCTGGGGCTGACATGGTTCAGCGGTATTCCTGCGTAGTGCATGCGTTGTCCAATGTGCTTGCAGCGTGTTTGTTGCTCTGTTGGCGTGGCGTTGTGAGTCGGTTTAGGAGTTTAGTGGTTCTCGGCGTTCTTCTTCTCGCTTCATTGGCTATCTCGGTCGCTGTCCAGGTTGAAATAGAAGTTCTTCGATCTTCGACCGTCTCCATCTCGTCTTCACCGCCGTGTTGTGGTTCGTCTTACTTTCTCTTGTACCAGTTCCGATAGTCGGCTCGTCGCTCAGATAGCGTGGCGTTTTCTTTGGCGGGCTTAGTGTAGCGGTTCCCAGTTGTGGTCAACAAAGGAAAACAACAATAGAGAAAACACAAGGATTTCTTCCGTCATCGACCGTGGTTTCCTCGCCCTCTGTCGTGTCTGTTGGTTTGTCTTTACTCGCTCATCGCTCTTTCGTGCCTCGGACCATCGTGTGCTCCGATACGTTTATTTTGGCGGGCTTAGTGTAGCGGTTCCCAGTTGTGGTCAACAAAGGAATAAATTCTAAGGATTTCGTCAGTCATCGACCAGGGTTTTTTCTTCGGCGGCTGTCGTGTTTATTGGTTTGTCTTTCCTTCACTCGTCGCTCTTTCGTCCCTGGACCGTAGTGTGCTCGCCGATCCGTTCGCGTGGCCAAAGGATTTCGTCCTTCATCGCCCGCGGTTTTTTCTCGCTCTTTGTCGTGTTTGTTGGTTCGTTTTTCACTTCTCTTTCGTGGTCGCCTCTAACTCGCTCGTCGCTGGTTTGGTGTTCGATCATACATCATGCCGAACCCACCTCGTTCAACCAACAATAGCTTGTCCGCTGGACTTCGTTCGGAGGACATACCTCTCTTGTCCCCCGCGCCGATGGTGGTTTCTACGGCTCCCTCTGGCCCCGTGGCGCCTTTGGCCGTCGATTCGATCGCCGAGGCCGTTGTTCGCGCGCTTGGAAGCACCCTTCCGACTATCATCTCTTCAATTCAAGGGAGCGCCCCCTCGCCATTACCCCCTTCCGTCCTTGGCACTTCTGTTGGCGTCACTCCATCTAGCTCCTCTGGATCGACTGCTGTTTCTTGTGATGTCAATGTCTCGTCTATGGCTTTTGGGGCGTCATCAGGTACGTTTACTTTGCCGGCCTTCATTCCTACCTTTTCTCTTGTGTCGGCCATCACTGACTCAAGCTCGGCCCGCTTCATGGCCCCCATTACCTCTCCAGTCGCGAGTCCCAGTGTATCCGGCAGCCTGCCAAGTTTTGGTAACTCTGGATCAGTGCCTACGTCTGAGAAGGCTTTCATTGTTGGTCCTGGTCATGCACCAGTCCCGGCAAAATTGGCCAAGAAGATCATCGAGGGCCAGTTCGTGGAGTTGGCGGATCTACTTACAGTCAATCTCCGAGCTGGGGATCAGGAACCACAGACCTTCCTGGAGGGTAAACTCCTGGTGTCCAACGTAAAACGCAGGCAGGTTGAAATCAAGGATATTCTTACTTGGACTGAGGCCTTCACGATTTTCCAGCTGGTCCTGTGTGCCTCTCACCCCCTGCGTTGGTTAGACTTGACCAGATATAAGCTGCTCATTATTCAAACAGCCCGCCAATATCCAGGTCTGGCTTGGCTTGAATACGATTTGGCCTTCAGAAGGGATGCCGCTGCCTCGGGCCTTACGGATTGGTCCAAAATGAATTTGGATCTGTATAGTTTTCATTTGCGTTTGCCAGCATCGTCCTCACTGCAACCAAGGCCGTCTTCCTTTTCCGGGTTTCCTCAGTCTTCCTCAGACAGCCCAGACTCCCACCGACGCACACCATTCTGCCATTCCTGGAATGAAGGGAAATGCCGGTGGCTATTTGGGAAGTGCAAGTTCCGCCACAACTGCAGCAATTGCGAGGGAGAGCATACCAAGGCTAACTGCCCCTTTCCCCGCTCAGCTGGATTTCGTTCCCGTTCCCGCTCCCCCTCCCCTGGAGGGAGCAGGGGACAGTACTGAGGGGCGAGGTTCGCCCAGTGTTGTGTTTGTACATAGTTTGAATGATGTGTTTGCGTTGCCTCGCCAGCCGTATGGATTGCCTCAGTTGGCAAAGTTGTTTTGTCCTGTTCCAGTTTCAGTTCCAGTCTCAGTTCCCGTTTCTGTTCCAGTTAAGCCCAGCGTTCCAGTTGTCTCTTTTGCCCCGTTATCTCCGGTGTCTCAGGTCACACCATTACAGTTGGATCAATTTCAAGCCGAATTATGCCACCATCCCAACAAGTCAGCTGTGGCATTTGTGACTTCTGGCATACGGGATGGATTTCGGATAGGCTTTGACCCATCCTTGGTGTCCCTCAAATCTGCATCTTCAAACATGCGTAGCTCTGCTGAGCACCCATCAGTGATTGACTCCTACTTGCAAGCTGAAGTCTCTTCTGGCAGGGTGGCAGGTCCTTTTCCAGTGCCCCCGCTTCCGTCATTGCAAATAAGTCGTTTCGGGGTGATCCCCAAAACTACTCAGCCTGGGAAGTGGCGTCTCATTTTAGACCTATCATCCCCAGAGGGGCAAAGCGTCAATGACGGCATCCCTAAGCCCCCGTTTACAGTTAAGTATGTTTCAGTGGATGCTTTCATTGATGGCATAATGTCTCTGGGTCGAGGAACGTTAATGGCCAAGTTCGACGTGGCCAGTGCATATCGGAATGTGGCTATCCACCCAGACGATCGCCCCCTTCTTGGCATGAAGTGGCGTGGGCAATATTTTGTGGATTTGGTGCTCCCTTTTGGGCTGCGTTCAGCACCATTTATTTTCACCGCCATTGCAGACCTGGTTGAATGGATCCTGGTTCACAATTATGAGGTTACATTTCTCCGTCATTACTTGGACGATTTCCTCACTTTGGGCCCACCGGCGTCCCCTGTGTGCCACAACAACCTTCAAACCTGCGTTCGTCTGTGTACAAAACTTGGCCTTCCCCTTAATCCAGATAAGTTGGAGGGACCCGCGACTCGTCTTACAATCCTTGGGATTGAACTTGACTCCGAGAACCTTCAGGCTCGCCTTCCGACTGACAAGAGAGATAGGATTGTTTCACTGTTAGATGAGTGGTCGGCAAAACGTTTTTGTAAACGTCGCGAGCTGGAATCCCTGATTGGCCATCTCCATCACGCCTGCAAGGTCGCCCCACAGGGTAGGACATTCCTTCGCCAGATGATCGACTTGCTTTGTGCCTTTCGCCGTGATGATCACCCCATTAGGCTTAACCAGGAATTTCGGCGGGATTTAACCTGGTGGCGGGAACTGTTCCAAACTTGGGATGGCCTCAGTTTTTTCTGCATGCCCACATGGGCACCTCTCCCGGACTTCCAGGTCTCATCGGATGCAGCGGGCTCTTTGGGCTATGGAGCTATTTTTAAATCCCACTGGTTTGCTGGTGCCTGGTCAGCTGCACAAAGTTCCTCATCTATAGCGTACAAGGAGCTCTTCCCAATTGTAGTGGCAGCCTATCTGTGGGGCCGTCAGTGGGTATCTCGGCGGGTCGAGTTCTTTTGTGACAATGAGTCTGGTGGCTGTACTTAAGTCTGGCACCTCGCGGGACAAAAACCTAATGGTGTTGCTGCGTTATTTGACTATGCTGGCCATCCATCATTCCTTCTCATTTACAGCTTCATCTGTTCGAGGCAAAGCTAATCCAGTTGCTGATGCACTCTCTCGATTCCAATTTCAGCGGTTCAGACGCCTGGAGCCACAGGCCGACCCAACCCCGTCTCCTATTCCTGCTTCCCTTCTGGCAGCGCTTCAGATGCCTTGACTCAGAAGTGTCGGTTCTTACTTACCCAAGGTCTTGCACCTTCCACCCGACGAGTGTACCGATCCGCCCAACGTCGATTTACAGACTTTTGCCGCCAGGATGGTCGTGCAAACCAGGATGGCTCCATCCCCCCAGCCACTGAGGAGACTCTCATGCGCTTTGCTTCCTTCCTGGCCGACAACCTGAACCATTCCTCCATCAAGGTCTATCTATCAGCAGTGCGCTCCCTTCACATTGACCATGGCCTTCCCGACCCGCTAGTCCACTGTCTTCGTTTGCAGCGTCTGCTAAGGGGTATTAAGCGAGTTCAAGGTCCAGTGTCACCCAGGCGCCTACCTATCCCCGTTGATCATCTGAAGGTCATTCAGTGCTCTTTGGACCTGTCTACTAGAGACCATGTGATGTTGTGGGCTGCGTGCTGCTTGGCATTTTTTGGGTTTTTGCGTGCGGGCGAATTCACGGTCAACTCGGCCTTTGATCCTCACACCCATATGACTGTTAGCGACCTGCAAGCGGACTCCTTGGTGAATCCCTCTTGTTTCAAAGTCCGTATCAAGTGTTCCAAGACAGACCCCTTCCGTGCGGGTTGTGATATCTACTTGGGGCGTGGCTCGGGCTCTGTGTGCCCCATAACAGCGTTGGGCACGTACTTGTCTCTGCGTGGGTCTGCTCCAGGGCCCCTGTTCTTGTTTAGTGATGGTCGTCCTCTTACCCGGCAGCAGCTATCATCATTTTTGCAGTCTACCCTACATGGGGCTGGGTACTCCGGCGCCTACTCCGGCCATAGTTTCCGGATTGGGGCGGCGACCACTGCAGCGGCACGTGGTGTTCCGGATCACCTGATCAAAACCTTGGGGCGTTGGTTGAGCGAGGCATACCAGATCTATATCAGAACTCCAGTTAGTTCCATTGTCCGTGTTTCCTCCCAGTTGGTGGCGTAACAGGTAGTGGATTTCTCTGGTTACCAGCGGGGGTGGGTGCCTCAGGTTTGGGCTATCGGGGGCTTAGGCCTAGTTGCCCCGAGCCCCCTTGCTCCGGGTTCTTCTTACCCGGAGATCCCTTCGGCATGACGCGGGGGGCTCGTGGCTTGGTTGCGGGTTGGGCAGGCCAGTCGGGTGTTCTAGCGCCTTGGGGATGTGACTGCGGTTGCAGCCCCCAGGCTTCCTGGGCACCTACCCTCCACTGGCGACGTGGGCGTTAAATATAGTTAAATAAAATTTAACATAGTTAACGACTAGGAGCTAGTCTGGTCAGTAGTGTTTTGCAGGCGGTTGTTAGTGTCTTGGCCGTCTGGTAGCGTTGTTCAGCGTTTTGGTGCGTTCTGTAGCGTTTGTTATAGTTACATGGTTCACGACCGGGAGCTAGTCCGGTCAGTAGCGTTTTTGCAGGCGTTTGTTAGCGTTGTTATGCGTTTTTGTAGCGTTTGCAGCACTCTTTAGGTTGGGGGAGCCCTGGGGCTGACATGGTTCAGCGGTATTCCTGCGTAGTGCATGCGTTGTCCAATGTGCTTGCAGCGTGTTTGTTGCTCTGTTGGCGTGGCGTTGTGAGTCGGTTTAGGAGTTTAGTGGTTCTCGGCGTTCCCTCCCTCTCCTCCCCCCTTCTTTTTTTTTTTTTTTTTTTGTTTTGTGCTCTTTTTTTTTGTGTGTTATTATTATTATTATTATTATTATTATTCCACTGAGCTATCTGGCTCAAGTGTGACGGGTGCCTTAGGGGGGCCTGGCGCGGGGGGCTCATGGCTTGGTTGCGGGTTGGGCAGGCCAGTCGGGTGTTCTAGCGCCTTGGGGATGTGACTGCGGTTGCAGCCCCCAGGCTTCCTGGGCACCTACCCTCCACTGGCGACGTGGGCGTTAACTTGGTTTGGCCGGTCCTGAAGCTCTCTAGTTTAAACAACATTTCCATGTACATGTACTGTACTACTTCGCGTTCACAAGTTTCACTAGACTAAGTGCTGTGTTTGCTTTTAAGTTAGTAATTTACATAAAATAATTTATTTCTGTTGAAAAGTGCTTCTTCTCATTGGTCATTTTTTTGAGATGTTCCTGACAGGTGTGCGCTCAAGTGTAAAAGTGTGAAAAAGGTGTTCTTCGGAATGTTGGGGTTTGTGGGCAAGTGTTTCCTTCCCTCCTCTCCCCGTCTCTTCATTTTTTTGCTTGGTCAAAAGTCCTCAATTCACTGAAACCCAACAGAAATGCTTGTTATGCAGGCTATCCCATATTAGCATGCTACTAATACACCCAAGATTACCAAGTTCAAACCAAGACAAGGGCCAACCCAGGTGAATTACCATGGAGACACAAGACTAGAGGCCAACAGCAGTCAAAACCAACCCGAAGGATTCTTTATCAATGGTTCTATAGACCAAATGCATAAATGGCGGCCAAAAATATATTCTTTTGTTTATGTGCTAATTATACTCACTAGCCTCGCTCTCAAGCAACATTTCTTTTGTATTTTGTACATGCAAACGAGGCTAGTGAGTCTAATTAGCACATAAACAAAAGAATATTTTTTTGGCCGCCATTTATGCATTCGGTCTATATTGTTACAGCAAGGGTGGGTGCCACTGCCAATGCTAATTTCATGTACAACTTGTCGCCATTAATACTGGTGCTCTGACACTGTAACTGATCTCAAATGGATGGAAAACTGAGTGGACTTCGGACTGCACATGCTGGGATTTGAACCTGGGTTTCAGTCTGCAAGCAAGATCGCTTTTTTTCTTTTATACAAGCAGAGTCCCTTTCAATTTTCCCAGATAAATTAGGGGTTTCTAAGGACGATTGAAAGGGCCTCACCTAACAGGGCCTTGAAAGGATGGCAAGTCCACAACAATGAAACACCAAAATAGGCAGTCCACACTCAGTATTAGTAACACAAATAATTGGCCACAAATGTGAAGGTTTGTAAGTGAATCACATGTGTTTCAGCCTTATTTTTTAAATTTGGGTGTACAAAAATAAGTGTCTTGGATCTACAGTTGTATCACCATGAATTCCACAAAGGATCCGCATGTTTGTGGTCATGTTTGCTTCACTAAGGGAGCTTTCTTTTTGTCAGAACTGGCAGAAAACGACATCCTATTTTAGGCATGGTATAGCTGGCCAGACTTGTCAGTTTGCAAAGAAAATGCAGTCCTGAATTTAAAGGAACACTTGATGATAATCCCTGGCATTCTTTTGTAGGAGTATACATGTATATCATCCTCAAAGTGTATTGCTTTGGTAATGCGTTGTAGAGTTAGGCCTTCCAAATGCTGGCCGGTATGGCTGGTCAGTTCTGTCAAATGGAAAGGGTTAAAGGGGGTATTTACATTAGGCTAGGACGAACTCAGACCGGTATGAACTTGTACCGGTACAAAATTTTTGCAGCTATTTACATGAAACTGGAACGATATGATATCTTTTGTGTAATAAATGTATCGCTGACCCAAAAGCATATGGGCTTGAAATTTCTGGACCCAGTCTGAGATTTGTTGTCATTTACATGAGACCGGTATGAGAGTTTCTTGTCTCGGCCCAGCAACCGAGACGAAGTCAGGCTGGTCTGAGCTCATTCTCAGGCCGCCCTCATGTAAATGCAAAAGAAGAAATGTATAAAGGCCGATACAAACTCATGCCGGTCTTAGTTCGTCCTGGTCTCATAAATATGTAAATACCCCCTAATAATGAGCTTGGTGTGCCTATGTCTTCACTCCATGAGTCTCTTCAAAAGTTTACAATGTGCATTATTTTGGCAAACGACATCATGCTGAAATTTGCATTTCTTGTCTGTTAGCTACAGAGATCGAGCAATGTCTTCAAGAGAAAAGCTAGAACAAGAGAATATTATCCTGCTTTTATGCGCAGCACCAGCCTGTTATTTGCCGTTTTCAGTAAATGCAGTGGGCTAAATTGCAGAATACCCTGCAACTTATTTGCATTTCATTGAATAAGAATAAGCTCTTTTGTATTCCGACTCGTTTTTGAAAGAATGCCGCCTAGGGGAAACAATAGTGGTGAGGTGTTGTGGGGTATTCTGCAAATATCCATGCAGTGCTTTAGATTTTCTGCTGTCTCACCCGTAAGACATCATTCACATGCTGAGCTTGCAATGTATTTGTTCTTTCTTCCTGTGCCTTGATGTTTGATTCAGTGGCCAGCCGTTTCAGAAACAGCATATAGTCTAGGAAAATCTATTGATGGAATTGCAAAATAATGGTTCAATATGTATATTCCAACGAGCCTTCATAGCTATAGAGACGATACCTGTTTACAAACATTGATGTCAAATTTCTTTTGATATTCAAATTTGCCAACCACCGAACAAAAGAACCCTTTGTTTCGGCATCCAATAAGGCTCTGGTTGGCACATATCACTAATATCAATAGGAGAGGTCATCGATATCTTCGCTTTATTAAAAACTGAACTACAGATATCACATTTCCAGCATTTTCATTCGCTCGCCGGACACAGGTTATCAGCTCATATACCTGCACTACCAAATATGGTCAATGAACACAGCAGCAAATACACAGTTTTGCGGCTCTGAGAAAAAAATGGCCAAATAAATTCAACATAAATTAAAAGAGTTGTGATGTTGGGGTTTTTAATAAAACAATTATTCTACTCGGGCTTGCTGGATATGAAATGATCATAACCAACTCGGCGCTACGCGCCTCGTTGGTTATATATATCATTTCATATCCAGCGCCCCCTCGTAGAATAATTGTTAAAAAAATATAAAGTACAGCACGACCTTTGATGAAACAAACATGAACTTACCAAAATGTCTGCATTTCGCGAGAGGCGTGCTTTACGCTGATGTTTCTTGATGATTGATTTCTGCTTGGATCGGGGAAAAGTTCGTTCCATTAGATCTTGGTTCGATTGACAAAAAGTGTTATAACTTTACTTCTCTGAACTGACTGACTCTCTCCACTCTCTCCTCTCCTCTAAGATTGAGCCTGCAGTCATTATAGAACATCACTCATGTAAACGTAATGAAATGACCTAGATATTCATTTAACCATTATGATAGTGTAACCAGAGTTGCATGGAGTGCATACCCATATGCCGGTAAACCCTTGTATACTTCTACGTACATATTACTTATCGGTAACGAAGGCAAGTTGACTACAATATGAAGGGTTTTGAGTTTGAATTCGACGAGGAGATCTTTGGAGAACCAAATTCAAGGACAGAAAGAACTCAAGAACCGTACAGACCAAAGCAATGCAGTCCAGAGGTTTGTTGAGCCCATTCGGCTTCGCCTCATGGGCTATTGACCCGTAGCCGGGCTTGCGGGCTACGGGTCTAATTGTTAATTAGATCAAAATTAAGCTACAGAATACAGGGCTACTTATTTCGATATACTTGAATAATGCCTCTGTTAGTTAGAGCCTTTTTCATGCATTTTTAAATTTAAAATGTGGGGTTTTTCCTCTGTGTTTCACAGATGTGACTTCGAGAACAGTCGGTACAAAAAATTTTATCATGTTTACAGTGCATTAATTAGTCTGAAGATCAATGGGTGGCCTACTGTATATGTTAATTCTTGGGGGAGGGGATTCCTGTTGTTGTCGATTCTTTTGAAAAATGCACAGGTCCATGGACGGAAGGAAGACAAAGAGTGGAAGAGGCTTAATTCATTTTCAATCAAACTATAATTTTGGTCATGCAATATTAGTTCCCCAAGAACAGCTCCCCAAAACAATCTGTCAGCCAACTGTTGGTAAACTGTTGGCCAACAGTCCTGAAAAACAGTCAACAGGTTTCCCGAGAAGGGCCTTTTAGGTGACAGCAAGGAGGCCACTGGTGGCGTAGTTGACCTCAAATGATTTTCCTTTAAAAACCAATGTTGAAGTTGTCTCGCAGTACAGTAACTCAAAAGAAAACTGGTCAGTATAAAATGCGGACTGAAGACTGCGGACTAAGCACAAAACGTGGACTGAATACAAAACACTGAGAGAGCAAGGAAATGTCGACAGGCTGACGACAAGAATTGAACAGTAGTGTTAAATTGTGATGCTATAAGACAGGGAGTTTTTTTAGGCTGCTCAAAACAACGATCAATAGCACAAGGTTTTAGTTGAAATTGCAAAACGTTTTTATGTTGTATTTATCTGAGGTAAGACATGGAAGTAATTTATGGAATCGGCTTCACAGGTCACCAGCTTTTTGTTTGGAAATTGAGAAATTTGAAGGCCTTCAGTGGGAGATGCAATTGTGATATTTTCCTATTCGCAAAATAAATGTTTTGTTGCGATTGACACAACTTTTTGTTCATCTCCAGGGCTCAAAGTTTATTTTTGGCTTTGGGAGCACTTGTGCTACCAAGTGCATATTTCTAGGCGCACTGCCAAAATTTTAGGCGCACAGCGGAAAACGTTAGTGGCACAGCTTAAAATACTGGGAACACCTGTTCCAACAGAAAAGCAGAACTTAAGACATTATTACGTCATCTTCACCTTTTTGTATTTTTTTTAATCCCGTGTTTGTTGTTTTAACTAGTACGGCTGACTTACTTTTCGTTTGAGACAGCGATAATATTCTTGTGGTTTTTAAATCAACTTGACCTCTCAATTTCAACAACAAATTATTATTACATGTTATCATGTCAAAGTACATTCGAAATAACAGAAACGTTTCCATCATGTATTTCCTTTTCAATGTACACTTGTAACCAAAGAAAGTGTACTTGAAAACTGGAATAGATACACAACTTCATAATTGATAATAGACGCGTACTCCTATGATTCCATCAGGTCACCAAGATCAGACTTTATGCTGGCGCAAATAGCAAATAAATTCTGTGCATTTGACGTCGATGTCGTAGACAGCCATGTCTCGCGCATTCCTTTGCAGTAATTCCGTTGTTGTTAAGTGAGCCTACACAACAAGAAGCATGACGTGAGGATTCAATTGCTTAGTACCCGCCGCACATGCTTTCGACCCATGGCAGAGGTATCTTTTCCTTTACTTGTCAGCCCAGTGAACACAAAAGAAAAGAGAACTCTGCTAGCAGGGAACCATTGACTAAGGATGAAGTGGATGACTGCACGGGGAAAGCTTTACAGTATCTGCAGCTGCAGCACATAAGTTCTTTCTCTGAATCCCACTCTAACTACTCGAATTCGTTTAACCCCGCTCTTTGAAATTTGTATATTTTTCTTTTCTTGCTCGTTGGCTCAACCTCTTTAGCATTATCGCGGACTGATATTGTGATGCAATATCATTCGAGGCAGATTTACTCGCTTTTGTAGAATGTGAAGGCTGGCTCTTTATAAGAAAATTATTGGATACAAGACAATACAAGCGTGATGACTTAAGTGGGATATAATTCACTTTTTTAATAATTTTTTTTAACTTGAAGAAAAAGGCTCATATTTTTGACCCTCTCTTGACCTGCCATTATCACAATAAGCATGTGCTTTATTCTTAGTTTTCATTTGCGTGTCAGCGGAGTTTTAACAAAACAGAAGAGTATGGGATGGAATGAAACATCAACGGGAAAAATGGACCTTCACCGGCGTTGGGGGAATTTGTTGAGAAAACTGACGACAAACAAACACACACTGACGAAAGGAAAATAATTTAACTTTATTATTTAGGGCCAGATTTTGTCATGTATATCTTTAGATCTGTTGATCGATGTTTCTGTTTCGTGACGTACCACTTGGAGTACGCAAGTATAGTCAGGTGAGAAACTAGACAAAAAATTCAATCGCACTGTACTTGAGCTTTTAAGGCGCGCGAGTGCGACCACACATGATTTTTTGGGCGCACAACCAAAAATTTAGTCGCATGTGCGACCATTTGGTCGCTAACTTTGAGCCCTGATCTCAGTGTTGCACGGGCCCGTCTGTAAACAACACTCGACCAAGTGAACAACTGTTATAATAGTCCATGTCCTGATTTATGCATACACACTACTGAATTCATCTTTAGCCTCTTATGCAGACTTAAAGAGTAAAGACTAAGTGACAATCCAAGACAGTCTTCATATGTTTTGGATCCATCTGGCCATCCTGGCTCAAACTATGACAGCAACAGTCAGAGGCCTAGAAATATACATAGAGGTGAAGTATATTGCCTAACAGGTTTCTGTTGTTCCCCAAATCAATTTCTGCACTCCCTCTAGTGTTAAACTCGTGGGGTAAAGTACAATTTTGAGATAAAAATTTAATCTCTACTCTCACTTTCTCTAGCCCGGTCGATGTTGTAAACTGAGCATTTCTGTGCATGTGACAAAATGTTGACACGGAGTAAGAGGACTTATCCGGTAAGGCTTTCTGTTTAAAAACAGTTCCTGGGTCAGTAGAATCCTAGTTTTGTTAATATACATGTACACTCCGTTTGTTGATACTCAGTCTTTGTTCCATACCTTGTCCACATTTTACACCTGGTCCGTGTTTTATACTCAGTCCCCATTCCTCATTTTATACTCAATCCATGTTTTATACCTGGCCACTGTCTGGGTCTGCAAGTCTGCAGTCCACGTTTTATACTGACCAAAAAGAAAACACATGTATATGACACTTTAAAAATGTTTGAAAGAAGGCTCTTACAATGTAGCATTCTTCACACATTTTAACAAAACGGTCTGACAAAAACTGCAAATCATTGCAAAAACAATATTCCATTTTTTGAACAGAGGATCACTTCACCTTTTTCCATTTACTGGTATGTATAATTTTTTTACACTCATATTTTGCGTAAATCTCATTTTGCACATTTTCATTTTTAATTAGTTCTCAAACCAAAAAAGACATTAGACTGGAACCCTAATGTTGTTTTTAAAAACAATTAAACCATGGAATGTCCATTATGTAACTTGAGCAATGAATGAATGAATGTCAGAGGTACTTATAAGTAAAACTATAAAAGGGTACTCTAAGACTTCTGATATGAAGATTTTTTAGTTATCAGCTTGCTTGTGAGTTGAGGTTTTGTTATTTATTCAGTGGTTTATGAGATGCAGTTCAAGTGAAGATCAGATGGAGAGACAGAACATCAAGAAGTTTCAAGGGGATTTGCTATATCAAAGACATCAATACAAAGAAGCCTTTTGTATGTACCAGGAGTCACAGCAGTATTTATCCCCAAACAATTCTGTCCTTGCCAGGGAACTGACTGAATCAATGGCAATGTGCTTATTAAAGCTTGAGAAATTTGAAGATGCCTTAAAGCTTGTTGGGGAAATTCAGGTCAGTGTGGATTACACACGTATGTCCAGAAAGTTTTTATATTCACATTCAATTTTGACATCCAACACAAAGTGTCTCGTTAAGTCTAAGTACAGTGTATGTGATACCTATTTCCAACAATATGGTAAGGGTAATGGTTAGCGTTATTTTTAGCTTAGGATAAATGCAACAGCTTATCCTTATTTGAGGAGCAGCATTTTGGGGACTTTTTGTGAGGTTAATAAATTTGTCTGTACTCCGAGACATAGTGATGTTGAAGTTGTGATGGTTCTTGAAATTCGCGTGCATCTAATTAGTAATACATGCTTTTCTGGACATATCAGTTAGAACATGAAGTTTATTGCAAGATGAATAATTTTAATAATTATTATTGGGGAGAAGCTGTGCTGACCTTCTTCCAGTGTGTCTCAGATTGGAATCCCGAAGCTATTATTAAAAGGTTTGAGTTGTTTCTCTGCTCTGCTCCAAGAGGTTTTTTTGTCTTCTTTTTCACTTACACCAATGCAGATGTCTGAACATCAACATACCAATCAAAACATGTTTAGAAGGGAAGCTAAGCATATTGCTAAGCATATTACTGTACAATGTTTGTTTCTCTTTGCAGGACGATAACCACCAAAATGATTCTACTTTTTTGTACTTATCATCTCAGATATATAGTGCCATGGGAAATATTGAAGGTATAAGGATCTGTAAGTAAGCACATTTCAAGAATAGGACAAGAGATGATTATTGTTAAGGAATCAGTGATTGGGAGATGTAAAGCAAGCGAGAAATGAAAGTGGCTAAAATGATAAAAAATGATAATACATTGTATTGTAAATTGTGTGCAAGAAGCAAGATAGAACAAAACCCCAACAATGGTATTGACCAACTTGCTTTTAGCCTCCTTGGAGGCTTTCGGGTTGAGCCATAAACAAAAGTGGGTTTATATCCACTGAGATTGGTCAACAAGCTATGCAATTCTGATTTGAATGGGGAAGAATGAATATTGGAGTTTAGGAACTATAATGCCGTGAGCTTCTGAACCCCCACCACTGTCCACCTAGATAATCAGCAAAAAGTATGTATAGATCAGGCGTTACTACACAAAGGAATGCAATAGTTCTAACAGAAAATAATGGAATATACCAGAATATGCCAAAACAAGGTGGAAGGACCCTGGAATGAAATGGAATGAACAAGAATGGTATCAGAATATGAAAGCAGGAAGTAATGACACTGGAATGAAGTGGAATAAACCTGAATAACATCAGAGTGGAGCGGATTAAAGTGGATTTAAGCATGGACCAGAATGACAAAGGAACAAACCATGTAATATTATTTTTAACATTCTAGAAGGAAAGGAAAAGGAAAAGACAAATTAGGTGTACAAATTTAAAACTAAACCACAAACAGCAATAATTAGTTGGTGGTTTGCAAACTGATCTGTCAGTGAGAATAAAATGAAAGTGTTCAAGGTTTCTTGACTGGTAGTGTAATAGTGAAACAGTATATGAAATGTACACCCGTACACCCCTACCCCATATTGAAAATATTTGTTGAACTGTCTTCTCTTGCGATATGTTCATGAAAAACTTTCACCGCATTTTGGCATTTTTCAGCTTCATTCTGCCACATAAGCTGTTCATTCCACCTCGTTCTGGCATATGGCGGTTTATTGCAGTTCGTTCTGTTCCATTCCTGTATTGAGTAATGCCCTGTATAATCCCATTTACCTTCAACATTTTTCTCGATTCAATTTGCTTAATTTTTTATCTTTTATTTTTTATCAATCAGATGAAATAAGTGCTCTTCAAAGATGTGCATTGCTTCATCCTTGGTACTATCGATATTGGTTTTCATTGGCCTTGGCATATGAAAAAGCATCATCATCTTTCTCTGGCAGGTGCAAAAATGGTGAACTTTGTGGCGTTAATTCAACCAGTTGCTTTTCCTGTGCCTCAAGCAAGTACTCTGAACATTGTAATAGTTCTTCCGATGTTGAAGAACAAAATGAATGTTTGGAACATATAAGTGATGATGAAAAAAAAGACACTTCACCTGAAGCTCAGGGAGACTCTAAAACTGTTTGCTGTGCAAACTGCTCCTACTTTAAAAAAGGGAAGAAGACAAACTTTTGTTACAGCAACTCTGGTTTGGACTTTAGTGAAAGACAGCAGCCACATCTTGTGCAGACCTTCTGTGACTGTTTAACTGCAAACAATGAGCTCAAATTGAAGTGGAGGAAACATGTTCTCTCTTTTGGATGTCTTGTGAAAAGCAGGTTTGGTAAAAAATCAGGAAATTATTTGAATATTTAATTTGCCATAAAGAAAATGAAGGAGGCTTGAAACTTAAGGTTTTTCACAGGTAATGTTGATTGTGAGTCCCCAACGGTTGCCATGACAACATTACAGCAGTAATAAAAGACCCTCTACAAATCAGTTTTTTTGAAAAATTTAATATCTTAAAAACCAATTCGGTGACTTAATATTTTTTGTAAAAGATTCCACTCGAACATTTTTCTAAAATTTCTTGAAGAATGTGAAGAAACGGATCTAAATTGTTTACAAAAAAATTGGGTAGGTCACTGATGAGCTACAGATTTCGAGATATTGGTCAACACTTCTCACAAAATTTATTCTTGACTGGTTTTTGTTATTTTAGGTCATGTTTTAAGTTTGGTCATCAATTTTGATTCACCAGCTGACGCAACCTAGTGCTTTAATAAGTATTTTGTGTGTGGGTTACAAGCATGCACACAGTTGAAAATCCTTTCAAGCCTGCATCCTTTTTCCAGTATTGTGGGTGAAAAAGAGGTCTTTGAAGAAGAATCAGACAAAACTGAACACCCAACCCAAAAAATGAGGCAATATAAAAAGGAGATCCTGAAGCTGCATTAACCCTAGATTCAGTTCAAGTTTGGTGTGCGCACGCTTTATTAAACTAAATAATGTGGGTTCTTGTGACCAGAATAAAAGTACAGATGAATTCCAATCAGTCATTTTGTTATAAATTTTTTTTTTTGCTCAGATAAACTTACATTGTAAGTTGTCTAGTTTGTTGATGAGATAATAGACCTAATCATCCTGGCTAGCCTCACTTTGGAGCAAAGATTCTTTTGAACCTTGTCCATGCTAACGAGACTAGTGAGGATGAGTAGCATGAAGACAAAAGGCTAAAATTTCTTGGCCACTATTTATGAATACGGTCTGTTAACCCATTGACTCCTGAACCCGCCTGCCATTGACGAGTAAAATCGCCTGAAATTAGACGGAAATTAACGAAGACAGAATAAAAACCAACATTTCACCTGACTATAGACAGAGTAAAAGCCAACACTTCTTAATTCCAATTCGATCGGATGCAGGACCTCCCTGAAAACCACTTTCGGGTGAGTAGAGCTTCCTGGGTAAATATCACAAATTATGTAATTATTATTATTCATTATAATTATTATTCTCACTCCCAGGGGTCAAATAAGTTTAACCCTTTCACTCCTATAAGGGCCACTGAGACTTATAGATTTTACTCTGTCTAACGCCAGACGATTTTTCTCGTCAATGGGGAACCCCACAAGAGTGAAAGGGTTAACAACAGCTAGGTTCACTCAAAAACTATGTTCCCATTAACCCTTTCACTCCTGTAAAGACCACTGAGACTTATAGATTTTACTCTGTCTAACGCCACACGATTTTACTCGTCAATGGGGAACCCCACAAAAGTGAAAGGGTTAACAACAGCTAGGTTCACTCAAAAACTATGTTCCCATTAACCCTTTTACTCCTGTAAAGACCACTGGGACTTACAGATTTTACTATGTCTAACGCCAGACGATTTTACTCATCAATGGGGAACCCCACATGCAGGAGTGAAAGGGTTAAGTAGTAATGAAAAATGTAGTAAACATAAATGTGATTGATTGTTTAATATGTTATAAAGAAATTTATTGATCGGAATGAGTTGAATATCAGCCCTTATATTTTATTAAAGTGGTTTGTATATTATGTACTAGGTTCTTTGCAGAGAAGGCTGTAGAGGCATCCTCTTCATTTGTAAAAGCTAAGTGCAAGGCATTTTTGAGGGAGGTATGCTCTGCTAAACTGTCTTTTCATTTCACCATGAAGTTTTTTCCTTCTAGTCCTCCTTTGTTTTCTGAAGTTATAGAAAAATATGTTTATCTTGCCAAGGTACAGAACAAGATTGCTACCCATGCACAATGTGGCTGTGTAAATTTGATTGACAAAGTTTTAGAGGTAACAACATTGCTTTTACATTTTCAGAACAATAACAGTACTTTACTATTACTGCACATGAGGTGGCTATTTGCTGAGAGTGTTGATCTTCGGAATAGCTCCTGTAGTATTTAATGGCATTTTAGAGGTGTTAATTTTTGTAGTTAATCATATTTGTAATACTGAGAATAAAAATGAAAAATTTGTCTAAAATTGACAGCTACAGTGTAGTTTCTCTTTTTGCTATGGTCTTAGTACCCATGAAATATATTGCTTGTAATGATTAATTTGCTTATAAATAACATTTTTGGAATGAAAGTGGGTATTTTTTTCGTTTATTCTTTCAGATACTTCATAATTCTGTTATTCAGGCTGGTGAGAAGGGATTGATGAATGATGAAAATCTAGCAATTCCTGAGGTCATTACTATGTTTGACTGGACAGATTAAAATTTAATGTTCACTTATAGTAATAGTCCATCTAAGAGAGTGGCGCAATCTTCCCACACACAGGGTTTACAGTGGCTGATAACCAGCGAAACATATGAATTTTGATGCCTAATTTGACAGCAGGAATAACTGCATCAGAAACATTTGTTAGAAAGTTTGTTGAGATTTATTCATGAAAAAAAATAATCTGACCTGTAATTGAGATATTTTAGGACTTTTATTGTGGTTTCAGTGGCATCAGCTAGGCAGCCTTTCATTTGAACAAATCCTAGGGTCTGAACTTGCCACGATGTGCCTTGTAAAAAGCTTGTCTTCTCACTGGTACTGTAGGTTTACCAGGGAAAACAAGACGAGCTGTCAATCCAGTAAGGATTTTGCTTGGATAGTGTTCTGTTGTTCTCAGCTGTGTAACAAAAAACAATTAATTTTCATCTATTAAATTTTCCCCTGTAAATCAGTTACATAATGAAAAACTGATTTAACTTCTGCTAACATTTTTCACCTACTATTACATGTATCTGCAGGGTTTCAAGCAATTCAAAACATCACCATTAGCAAGTGAATTTGAGCAAATATGGTTTGGCGATTTACTATCCTTTATGGCTGAAGGAAGTTGACAGTCTGTTGATTGTTATCATTGAATTTGTATTCCTCTGGTTTCTTGCAAAATATAGATGAATACATGTTTTTAATTTTACCAGAGTACTTTCAATAAAATATTGATTATTATCTTTTGTCTTCTTGAGTGTTGGTTGTTTGTTGTTGGTTAAGATAGATAGATAACATTATTTATACACGGTATTCCATCAGCTAAATTACATAATGAAGTAACAACCTGTCTCCCTAACTACAGTTCAAAAGAATAAAATTTAAGACAATAAAAGCTGCTTGGCATAGTTCTAGGGGTAAACTATTCCACAAGTATGCTCCACTCTACAAAATTAAAGCTTTTTTTAATAATCAGTACAGGGTTGTGGATGCACTAATTTGTTTTCAGTATTCCACAGTAGGAATTAATGTACATTATTGCAAAAAACAAAATTTAATTTTAAGTAGTCGGGTGTCATCCTATGTAAAATTTAATACACCATCATAGATTTCTTTCTAGTCTTTGGTGATAGATTTTGCACCACCTTAGCAGGGGACAGATCTAGGAGGAGGGTGCACCCCCCCCCCCCCCCCTCCCCCTTCCTGAGAGGACCTGAGGCTTTCTGATAGAACTTGTATGCTGCAAAAAAAAACGTCACCAATCAGCCACAGCATTCCTTAGTGGTGCACCCCCTGCGAAGAAAAATCCTGAATCCACCCCTGCCTAGTACGCGGAGCAAATCACTAAATCAATGTCATAGCTAGCACATGTCAGCATGCGGACTGAAAATAGTCCTCAAATTGAACCTCAAAATTAATTTTTACCAAAGGTGCCAAATATAGTTTGTAAAATTAACAAAGGGGGGACATAAAGTAATTAGAAGAATAAACAACAATAAGGTTTTATAAACTGATCTAAACAAATAATTTTGCAAAAAGTCTCATTTCATCCGTGCAAAATTATTTGTTTTGATCAGTTTACAAAATCTTATTCTTGTTTATTCTTCTAATTACTCTATGTCCCCCCTTTGTTAATTTTACAAGTATTTTATCATTTATGGTACATATTTTACTGCTTTTTAGTGATCATGGTATTTTTTTAACTGTTTTTAACTGTGACAAACATAGTTATGCTAATTACTCGTACATTTTAACTCGCACTTGAAAATGACCTCCGGAAGGTCGAAACGTCTTAACTTTTTATCGTTAGTTTTTAGAGAAACGGGAAACAATGCTTATTCAAAATTTGGGTGTACAAAAAGAGTATTATGGTATTTTCCGCTTCGGGCAATAGCCCTTTTCTCGGTTAATTTTTCTCATTTGCATTACAATGTAATCTAACGTGGATGCGAGGCAATTTCGGGTTAAAACTACAAAATAGCCCGAAATTGCCTCTCATCCAAGTTTGATGACATTGTAATGCAAATAAGAAAAACTAACCGTGGAAAGGGCTATTGGAAGTGGCCAGAGTCCGCGTTCTTGGTGCTGCCCAAAAGAGATGCGGACTCTGGGGACGAGATTGACCGGGTTAGTGTTAGAGTGTCACCTTGCTTTTATGTTTTGGTTTTCTAATCGGTAGCCTCGCAGCTCTTACAAGGTCTCACCTGATTGGAGACCACCCTAACCCTTAACAAAAAAACAAATAACAGAAACAATGGACCCTAGGCCTAAAACCTAACCCTTTTGTTTTAGGCCTAGGGTCCATTGTTTCTGTTATTTGTTCTTTTGTTAAGGGTTAGGGTGGTCTCCAATCAGGTGAGACCTTCTAAGAGCTGCGAGGTGACCCTTTCTAATAGCGAGCCCCGAACCTCGTTCCTGGGGATTTTCACCGCTGAGAGTAGGACGGGCGGCCTACTCTCGGCAGTGAAAAGCCCTGGGAATGAGGTTGACCCCATCCACCCCCCCCCCCCACCCCCCTCTATGAAAACGAAACATGGACTTCACATCAAAAGAATGTAAAACGGCTAAGAACCATTTAACAGCGACACTTGCGATCCACATTGCGAATCAAAGGAGTGGGGCCATGTTGTCACGAATGAGGGAGTTCTAAATAGAGCCAATGTGGAAGACATAGAGATCAACCTAATCAGGTGACTCCGCTGGATGCATCATGTTTACCGCATGGACAAGACCAACCAAGCAAGGCCTTACTGGCAGGTACAAAACACAGGTCACAAGTCACAGGTCATTGTTTTACCAACACAGAAAGAATCCTAAACATTCCTTTAAGCTAACCTAACAAACGTTTTTAGGTCTAATGTTAGCTTTTGTAAACAGTTAGGGTTGTTTCTGAATTGGGAAAACAATGACCTGTGACTTGTGACCTGTGTTTTGTACCTGCTCAAGCCCTACCTTATGGCGAGCTGGCAAGTGGGACAAGAAAACTGAGTTGGTCGGCCCTTACTACGTTTTAAACCGAAGACGCATGCAAAAAAGTGCTCAAGCATTGTGAGCCCTTTTCACGGTTACTTTTTCTCATTTGCATTACAATATAATCTAACGTGGGTGTGAGGCAATTTCGGGTTAAAACTACAAAATAGCCTCGCATCCACGTTAGATTACATTGTAATGCAAATGAGAAAAACTAACCGTGAAAAGGGCTATTGCGATTCCCAATGTCTAGGTTCGCGACAGGTCGAGCGCTGTGACTATGAAACGCAGTTACAGTTACAGTAAAGTAAGAAACAACGAAATTTAAAAACAGTGCAGAACAAGAAGCATTGTCTGTACAAGCAAGATGATGCCAAATGCGTTGCCCGTTATCATCGTTACGTCTCCGAAACACACCACCAGTAAACTGGAATAAAACCGATGCAACTAAACGCATTTAGTATATTGTAGTTCAAGAAAAGAGTACCTCTGGTCAGAGGTATGCATGGAAACAAATGTAATTCAAAATGAAATATTGACAAGAAAAATTAAGATAAAACCTAGACAAATACAATATAAAGATACGCTGCCCGGTACAAAAACCCGAACTTAAAAACCTGGTGGGACAAAAATGCCAGGAAACGTACTCACACGTCGATCGAATGCAGCGCAAATACAGCAAGATTTCCGCACAGGTCCCTACTTCATTATGCATACACTCCTTTGTTTCAAGAAAACAATAGCGATAACAATAGATGTCCTTTGGGACTGTGGCGCTTTGTTCTTTCTTCTTAGAGGTTTTTTTTCTAAGTCTATATGGATTTTGAAAAAACCGGTCGAACTTCTGACTGAAAAACGGAAAATCGAACATTTTTTCCCGCAATTTTGGCACTTTTCCTGCAATTTTACCCATTTTTCAATTTTAGAATAAGCGCAAGAAGTGGAGTTTCAAGCAATCGTTGTAATAGGGTTCAGATTCTCAAACATAACAAGAAAAACCAAATAAAAGTACTGTCATAAAAAAATTAATGGCTACCTGCTCTTTTTATCGTGAAATTGTTCTTTTCAATGCCCTGCTGTGGGCTCGTTTGTCTGGGTCGACAAAGTTTAGGCGATGGTGAACTGTGAGATGATGTTAGCCCTTGTCTTGTAGGCAATTGTAAACTTTCCGGCCACAGGTAGCTTGGGCTAATTTTTTTTCAAGGAAAGTTTACTGTCAGAAAATTATGTGTTCTGGCGTACATTATCCATTGCAGTTTTATCTTGAGCATCGCGAAACAGATCCATCTTCCGATGCACTTTGTCATTGCCAACTCACTGCGTTTTCACACAGGTTTTGGAAACGGAAGACGAAAGTAAATTGTTTTCTTTGCACCACTGTATGCACAGCTCGGGATAGGCTATAAAGCAGGGACAATTTCCAAATGTTCAAATCTCCCTTTGCTGACGCTTTTCAGATTTTCACACTTAAATTTTGAAGACAAAGGGTGGCATGACCCTTGTACCGACACTGAGAGGTTTGTTGTCTTTCTCACATGGACTAATACTAAAGTAATTCACACCCGTGAGCGGTACACATCTGCAAGACCCGCTAATTTCCGCAACGACAGCCGCAAAAATTTGTGACTACTACGAATCATCTATTAAAAGTTCTTGGTCTCATAGTTTAAAATCCGTCTTTTCTACTCGTTTTTCACAAACGCCAATAATATTGAACCTTTAAATATTTAAAACTTGAAACTCTAAATTTTTTCCTTACCAGCGTAAACGACCGGACAAACTGTCCGGCCATCTAAGGATTTGAGCAAACAAAACCTATTTTTGACCGGACATTTGTCCGTTGACAGGCCGTTATTTGCAGCCCTGTGCTAATGAATTCATACAGGATTGTGAGCAAGCTTGACACGGTGTTTGGGAAAAAAGAAAATAACAAAAAGTGGTAGAATTTTTTTTTAGCCGGGTGTTTGAAAGCGCAATAAAACGGTTTTCGCTGTAGTTATTATGGCAGACAATCTGCGCTCACGTTGCCATTGGCGACGATTATATTGACGAACAATAAGATGATCATCGTCATTCTTCTCCAGCTTCTCCTCGAGAATCTTTATGAATAAAGCAATGGCCAGTCAGGATGTTCTTTTCTCGACGACATTATATGCCTCATATCTTTATTTACAAGATATCTAAACTATGGTGTTTCCGTATGATAATTCATTACACCGCCCGCTTGAAGAAAGGCGTTTCCTACTTATTGTGCTTTCGGCAATCTAGATATTGATATCGATTGTCGTCTCCTAACTGGTTCGCATTGAAAATTTAAAGATTGTAGAAAGAAAATTTAATTAAGAGATCAAGCAACAATTTTATTACCTACAGTAGCTTTTGACCTTCTGGAAGTTTTCGAAATCGCGAAAAGAAATCTGGACGTTTGCCTAAGCAAAATGTTTGCAGCCCGGGGAGGGGACTCGCATATTAAAGGCCGGGAATGCTCGTCGTCTCGCTAGCTTAGGGGTGTAAATTTCAGATTTTGTCTTACTTAGGGTGTTCATGGCAAAACTCCTTCTTATGTAGCCCATATGTAGCCGTCAAGGTCGCGTTCAGAGTTGCACGAGAAGAAATTTAAAAATGGCTATTTAATGTGTTTTAAATATGGTCTCATTTAGGGGTCAAAAAAAGCCTGGGCCACGCCCAGATTGGTTTCCCTTAGGAGTTTAATTCAAAAAATTCGATAAGCATATGCATATGCATATGCAAATTCCCCCCTCTCCGAGGTTTGCAGTCTTTAAATTTAAAATGCAAACAAATTAAGAGATCAGACAACTTTTACTTCCCAACGTTTTAGCTTCTTAGGCCCGGTTCAGACGCCGTATTTTACATGATCCGAATCGAATTCATTGAATTAAGTTCAAGTGAAGTACGGCGTGTGAATCAATTCAGAACGACAGGTCTAATTCGCAGTTTTTCCCGCCTGGCTTAGCCGGGAATTACGGCTATGGAGCGGCTTTGATCCAGACGCCGTACTTCACATGAGCCCAATCAAATGCAGAAATTAGTACAACTTTGCAAGTTTCTTCAA
>OX421448.1:15528300-15548300 GCA_949126865.1 Montipora capitata | reverse complement strand
AGAACTGGTTGTTCTAGGTTTATTGAGGGACAGAATGTAATTTCAGCGAAGATCATGAGAAGAAGGCCGAAGAGAAGCCCTTATCCAACAATCCAACAGAGTGAGGCAACAGGTTTGGATCGTTCAGTTAGAAATCAAACGGCACCTGCAGAGCCTGAGATGCCACAATATATGGCGGGTTCATCCTAGGGATGCAAGAAGGCTTTAAGTACAGGATTCATTTAAATGAGTTATCTTCAGAGAAGACGAATACGATCTCAAGTCTAGTTTTATCCCCCTCAAATGCGTAAAAAGAATCAAAAACCAACATTTGACTTGATTTGCGTTCATTGTTAATTTCAGTTTACACTGTCCCCAATAAGGCGTCAATCATTTTTGCCCCCTAGTTTGATTGAAAAGCGAATTTACAAGTAACTTACTTTGTAACTTAGTGTGAACGCACTTGTATCAAAAGTAAGTTTTCTGTTGCACTTACGGCCTACTTGCATTGGACCTCAGTGTGAATCCGCCTAATTTTCATCAAACCGATTCCGTTCCTGTCTTTAATAAGCTCCGTAATCCGGACATAAAGGAACAACGACGTAGACGAGATGTGATTTCTTGTAATAGAACCTTGAAGGCGTCACGTCACGTCACCATAGCAATACGTTTTCTGGATGTAAACAAAGTAATCCCGCCGTCGTGGAACGTGGTAGCTGCTTTTTCCGGTTATTCTAACTCGTTCCGCCTGTAAAATGAGTACCAACTGTCCTGGAATTAAACTGACATAATGTGGCGTTGTTGTTCTACATTTCTTTGTTTTGACTTAGCTCTGTAATATTTTGCCGATCCGAGCAAACTTAGCTTGAAAGCATCCGTTTTCTATGCGACAGTCTTTAGGGAAATGATAGCCACCTTTCATATTGTATTTGTATTTCTTTATTTAATGAGCTTCAAAGTAAGTATTGTAGTAAGGGATTGTTTTCTGACGTCATATTTGTAGATATGAGGTAAAACACTTAAAACGGTCTTAATTTTTTTCCAAACAAACGAATGAAAAAGCTTTCAGCCCAAAGCAGGACTGTATGCTATTGCAGTATTCATTTTAGACGTCTATTCTGCATAATTCCAGGTATCATCTTCTCCTAATTAACTCGTTGTTCTAGCTTTATCAACAAGGATTTAACGTGAAAGATACGTGACAGAGCTTGAACAGAGCTTAACTACGACCGAGGAAGTTTGTTTTCTTTTTTTTTTTGCTTTTGAATATGAGTATTGAATTAATTGCTCACAACCTTTGTGACACTTGCCGGCACTAAAATTAGCTCTCGTCAAACTTCAAACAGTTGTTTGGATTCTGCATTAGTTTGCTGTATTGCATGTTGGTTTGCAACAGTTTTGGTCCCAATTTTCCCTGGATCAGTTAACAGGGGAGTAGAACGCCTAATTTTTGCAAATAGTAGACCAGTCAAAGATGAGATTTGGAGGCTCAACTTCTTCAGTGTTACGAAAAGAAAAGCTCTGTTCCAGTAAACTGTTGTTTAGTCAGCATTTTACGTACGGTATATTCCTTTCATTACAATAAATAGATCGCTTCCGTTTTAGATTACTTCACTTATTCCAGTTGCCGTGACAAATGGACGCCCTTCTTTTGAGCTTCTGCCTCGATTTAACGTGAACCTCTAGCAGAAGCTTCTGACTCAGATGGAAGCTCTAACAGATGCAGGATGATAGAACGATACAGTCATAACGCAACTTGAACCAATTACATGTCTCTCTTCAAGTCTGTTAATCATTTACCGCCGCACACTTAAATATGGAAAACAATCCAAGAAAACATTTAGCAGCGCACGAAAATGTAGAATTGTTTGATTCCAAAAGACAAATACTGAATCATGGAGAGAGCTACAGTGGAAGAAACATTTGCACGCGAAGTCAGAGGAGATAACTACCTTAATTCATATTTTAACAGCACTGATTGGAAATTTGAATTCTCCTTATCGTAAGCTTAGCAGCAGTTGTTTGCTACTGTGGTTATTCAACTTGACTGCAAATTTCACATGGAATGGCTTCGAATCACGTGCCAAGTACGGTTGTTCGTGCGTGGGTTGCTATGGGTTAAGTGCTGTGTTTGCACGTGGCGTACTGTTTGTCGTGCAGTGCCGTGGTTGGAGCGAGGACTGGGTGAATTGGCACATGACAGGCAGTACAGCGAGGTGTTGGGTGACATATCGCGCGCAACTAAGGTAAGTTGGCATGCGCAGGCAACGAAGCAACACATTCTGGTCACCAGAGACTCGGGAGCATCTCTGGGAAACTCTTTATTCCAGTTGCTGATAAGATTGGTAGAAAAATTCGAGGATGGCTTTCGTGATCTCTGGTTCGCGTACGATTTTCGCACAAAGATAGGCCTTAAAGAACTCGTATTCTATGCATAACAAGTGAACTGGATCATTTTATTTCCCATAATTCTTATATGGGTTCAATAATACAAATACAGGTCGGTTCATATTAAAGATGGTAGAAGTCCTTTGGTAATCCAATTCGAGAGCGAAGGAAATCAAAGCCATGTGAACTGTCAATCTCTTTCATCGTGTCACTTAAAACTTCTAAACAAGAGCAACTTTGTTTTTACCGTTTAGAAACTGTCCTATTTCCTGGCATTGTTCGCCATAATATCTGGTTCTCTTCAGTACGGAATGATGCGCAGAGACCAAGCCACACATCTCGTCTTTGGACGTCAGTGAAGCTCACGCAGCATTGGGTGTGGTCTTGCACTTGCTTAGATTTATTAGTGGAGTCCACATATATTATGCTTTGGCTTTGTTCTGGAGAATTCCCACGTGCTTAATGCTGATGACCGGGTACTCCATGATTGAATTCCAAGGTAACATGACGCTCCGGTCCAAAACCGTTTACAATTTATATTTAAGAAAGAGGGATGCGTTGGGAAGCAGGTGGTCGTAGTCTTTTTAGTTTGAACTGGTTCTTTCAGGATATATATTTGAGAGAACTACCTGTGAACTGCCTTAATAGCAAAGTCCACTCAAGATGATTCTGAGCAAAAACGACCTTTATTCAGGCGATTTGCCCTACATTACCTTGAAAAACGTCGGGCCGACTTTTTTCAAGCAAGATTACCCAAATGCAATCCGCGTCAATCTTGTTCATTTGTGTCCATCCGTGCTTTTCTTTCCTTTTGTTGTATTTCTTTTAATTTGTTTAATTTGTTTGTTGTTCAACAGTCTTAGTGGTTATTGCAATGTTTCATTCTATTTTTTGGGCATTTTGGGTGTCATGAAATTGCATCATTTTAGGTGACATGCATGTTTCTCTTTCCTTTTGTTGTATTTCTTTTATGTTGTTCAACAGTCTTAAGTGGTTATTGCAATGTTTCATTCTACTTTTTGGCCATTTTGGGTGTCATGAAATTGCATTATTTTAGGCTGGTGACGTAGCCCCACTAAGCCTAAATTTAAGCATTATTTGCAGTGCTACTATTATCCAAGCTGATCGGTGCTCCCGAGTAGCTTCTCTAAGCATTTTTTTTCCATTACATGCAGAACTCACTCAAAAACGACTGAAAAACAAAAACACCTTCTTCTCATTGAAACACGCTGTTGAAGGTTACAAAGAAAGAGTTCAGTTTGTCAAAGATTCATCATCCGCTTGTATGGTAAGTTACTACGACTAAAAAAATTTGCTCATTAAACGTGCATGTAGTAGGCTTTGTGACTTCTACGTAGTTGTTTACAAGGGTGTTTCTCACTTCAAACATTAAATTAAAATGTTGGAAGCATACTAGCTCTTGACTACAACCACTGGTCTTCAAGGCCACAGTTGCTGGACTCAATCGAAATTTTTGAGGCTGGTTTTCACTGGCGATGGAGTCGGAGTCGGAGTCGGAGTCGTAATCAGAAGCGCAGAGCGATGCGATCTAGTGAAAATCAAACTGTCAGAGTCGGAAGCAGAATACCGATACCGCTTATGGCTCCGTCGCTTACGATCCAAAGAAAACTGCATTGTCGGATTCGGAAGCAGAAGCGGATGAACAAACATCGATTCCAAGCATTGTGATTGGTTGGTTTTTCCGCTTCTGCTTCCGACTCCGACAATCTAGTTTTCACTGGATCATAAGCGACGGAGTCATAAGCGGAGTCGGAAGAAAATGGAAACGTTCTGATTCTTCCGACTCCGATTCCGTCGAGCTTATGACTCCGCTTATGACTCCGATCGTTGATTTTCACTAGGTCATAAGCGCTCTTACGACTCCGACTACGACTCTGACTCCGACTCCGACTCCGACTCCGACTCCGACTCCGTCGCTAGTGAAAACCAGCCTTTAAAGGTAAATGAACTGTCTTCCTTCACAGTAAATCCACCGGCAATTTGTTTTCGACCCTGTTTTAGTACTTCTGTTTGGTATAATTACATAGGTGAATAATGAAAATTCTCTTCGCTGATTGGTTGCAATTGGGGTGATTATTACCCGATAATCACCTAAGTGGTTTGTTCAAAACGGTCGCAAGCCGTTTTGTCGAGGTGACAGATGAAACCTATTTAATTATTCTAAAACAAATATTCACATCCTGCTCGGTGAATAATAGGCTTTTTGCAACAATTCGTCACGTGAACGTTTTTTTCATAAACACGATGATTGTGCTGGTTTCATGAAATTACTTTTCCAGAAGTAAAAAGAGCAGCTCAAAATTTTCCCTAGTATATCGTATAAACCGGTATTGTTACAGTTGACAGAATTTATAAGGATTTGTATGGGAAATGGACGCTTTGCCACCCAGTCAGGCTTCAATGATTTTCATACAAATCCTTGTATTATTCTAAGTTTTCAACCCACTTTAAAACTCTTCCTTCGAAATATGAAAGTCGAAAAACGGATCCTTCTGCAGGTACCGGAAAGCACTGTGTCTTTCCTCACGTGGGATTAGTCTTTATTTGGAGTTGTTTTGTTTTCTGTCTTTTGTTTCTTTCGTTTTACGTAATTTCTGCTCCAATACTTGCAGAAGCTGCCCGAAAAACTTCCACCCTTGCACATTTATTCTCGCTTATTTGACCCATGATAAAATAGGAATCTGAGCTTTGTTTGTGGCGCGTAATTATAGCCCACACGATCTTTCCATTTCTGGAATTTATAAAGACCGAGTTTAAGTTCACCAATTATAAGTCATGTGACCAGTTTGTTGCAAATGGTACGTTGGCCCACAGGGGACATGCTGCAAATTAAAGAGTTGCTGGAAATAAATTAAAGTTGCTACAAATTAAAAAAAGGTGCTGCAAATTAAAAGAATGTTGTTGCAAATTAAAACACCAAAAGTATGCATGCGCACTGAAGGAAGGACAGGTACAAAACACAGGTCACAGGTCATTGTTTTACCAATACAGAAACCACCCAACTGTCTACAACTGCTAACATTAGGCCTAATTAGGTCTAAGGTTAGTTTTATTGGATGTTTAGGATACTTTCTGTATTGTTAAAACAATGACCAGTGACCTGTGACCTGTGTTTTGTACCTGCCATTCCTTCAGTGCGCTAGCACACGCTTGATGGTTTTATATGCCGCGACATTCTTTTAATTCGCAGCAACTATTTTGAATTTGCATGCAGCAACTCTTTAATTTGCAGCAAGTCCATTGTGGGCCACCGTAAAATAGCCTATTGCTAAATATTCCTGAAATCTTGATTTGTTGCTTTTCTTTGTCATGTAATCGTCATAGAGTGTCCACCCAGCATGGTTTAAATAGCCTCGTTTGTGTTTGAAGTCACTTACAGCTAAAAGTGGCACTTTAAGTGGTGTATTCCGTGCTGGAATAGGAAACAAACAAATAACCATCATCTTGCAGCCCAAGGGATTACTTTGGGGATATTTCTTTACCGCCTTCATACGTACTCTACTCGTCCCTGAGAGTTATAAGTGCAATTTCTTCCTTGTGTTTTAGTAAATAAATATGGCTTCTCGCTGCTACTAGAGCGAACACTTTTGACTCCTTGGTATATAAAGATGTCAATCAACGCTGACTGTTGCACTTGATAACCGCAGTCCATTTGGGAGTAGAGCTTATTAAAGTGTTCAGAGGACAAAAATGTACTTATCACACGGGTTTGGAACTGTTGGAATATTGCACGGCGTATATTGCATCGCACGGCTTGATACCAACGCACACCAATACTCAGACAATATTGTAGGTTGAAATTAAAATTAACCTGAATTTAAATTTAACTGTAACATATATACTAAAACAACTATTCACCTCATGTGTCGGTGGCTAATGCTAGCCACTTCCACTTCAGTAAATAGTTGCTAACTATCTCTGCTGTACCTAATATGGTCAAGGAACGCGTCAGCAATTAAGCGAGCTGAAAAGAATTTTTGCAGCTCTGAGAATAAAGTGGCCGATAAAAGCAGTTTTGGACCGGAATTGACCGAGGCAGAAATTGATGCTTTAGTCGACAATACTACCCCCGGGAACACCAAAGAAGAGTTGTTGATCCCAGAGTTTTAATAAAACAATTATTCTACTCAGGCTTGCTGGATATAAAATACTTACAACCAACAAGGCACGTTTATCTATCACTTCATATCCAGCGAGCCCTTGTAGAATAATTGTTAAATATTCGCAGATATAGCATTTCTTAATACACTATTTGATATTTCTGTGGGAACAATCATGATTTTGAGTTATTAATGTGTGGTAGCTGAGATTGGAGCATTCATCATTTAATTCCGAGGCAGTCGTACCTGAAGTCGGGTTCAACTGAAGTAACGTTTCACAGATTTTGTAAATTCCCTTTAGGTCTAATATCGTAAAAAGACCTTTTAGGAAGCATGACACACACAAACCTTTCCGACAAAAGTCCCAGAAATTGATAATTCGTCGCTGGAGGGTGGGAGAAACTGTGGTTTAAACGTTACGCAACACACTTGATGGTGCTTTCGCTAAAAATATGAGCTAATTGTCGCTGTGATAGACACTCGCTGTAGTCACGATAGGTTGTACCGATAACTGAAAAGAAGAAGCCACACTTGCGTTTGCCGTTCCCCTTTTTGATCAAGAACCCAACATCTTGTACAAGCAAAAGCTTCAAATGACACACATTATGGGGTGCAAGGATGGCGCAGTGGTGAGAGCACACGCCTCCCGCCAATGTGAGCCGGGTTCATTTCCCAGATTCGACGTCATATGTGGGTTGAGTTTGTTGGTTCTCTACTCTGCAGCGAGAGGTTTTTCTCTGGGTACTCCGGTTTTTCCCACTACTCAAAGCCCAACATTTAATTTGGTTTGTGTTAATTGTTGATTTTAGTTTACAGTGTCCCCAATTAATGCTCCAGCGCTAGAAGACTAGACACTTAAATAAAGTTCCTTTCCTTACCATCCACGTTTGCGGCATTCCGTTGGGATGGGGGTGGAAACAAAATTGGGGAGGGATTAACAGAGAACAGCAGGCTGAAGTTTAAGTTCCACCAAAAATCTGGGAACTTGTACGCTTGATTTCGGCTTCTTTCTTGCCTGTTCGCTACAGTTATCTAACAGATTCTAAAAAAAAATGAGGGACACAGCAAATTGTCAAGAAAAGGGAATAGCATTTTTGAAATGAAGAAGCCTGTCGTTTGCCTTGCCCGCAAACGCCAAACAAATCTCTATCGTAAACCATCCATGATTAGAAATGTTTACGACACTTCCACCCACTCGACGGAAAGTAAATTTTAATATACCAAGTGAGACCCAGAGCAGGAAGATCAACAGTGCTGCAAAATCAATTTGATAAACAACGGTTCAGATTTCCTGTTTCTCACATAGTAATTTATATTTTACGTCCGCTTCTGAGTGTAGTCCAGAGAGGAAGATTTCGACAACCGTCACACGGCGACAGAGATCACCGCTTTTTGCAGAGGTTCTCTCTCAGAACAACTTTCACGAGTTACTTGAAGACAGGAAAAGGGATATTATTAGCTGGAAACTCGTCAGACCGGAATGCAAAGTTATATATTTTGGTTGGCCTTTGCTCAAGAGTTCTAAATCCTATAAACGCTTTGCAAAATTCTTGGCTTCCCAATTTTTTTCACAACAATTTTCGTCTTTGGTGGAACAGATGTGGCGCGGTGGTGAAAGCACTCGGCTTCCTCTAAAGTGGCCTGGGATTGAGTCCGCATTGTTAAGATTCAAGTCTACAAAGTATCGCTCCCCTCGCCTGTGTATTCCTTGTTTAAGTCAAGTACATCTAGTCATCCGAAGAAATCCTTGACTATTGCTACGTCATAGCCTCGTTTGCATACACAAAAAAACAAAGATGGCGGATTTCAATTGAAGCGTTATTGTTGGCTACTTAAACATATTAAGCCCAAATGAGTGGTCAAGTATGACAATGCAGATAAAGAACTTTCGATTCAGAAAAATTTCTAGCCAGTACTTTTCCTTTAAGTCTGACGTCTACAGCCAACGGCCAACGGGAAACTGCAGGCTCCTACTTGTCATAAAAGCGTGGAAATTCTCTCATTTTAACTTGTCTCGTTCCTTTAAAAAGTTTCTTGATATCTCGAGCTAGGAGGACAGAAATAAGCTAATATCAAGCAGGGTTCTTACATTTTTGGCAAAACCCTGATTTCACTCACGACGTCGTTTCCCGTTTGGGATAAACGTCATGCTTAACCTCTTTAATAGTTGTCTCAAACGTTGATGGTTCTGTTCAGTAAATCAGAGTTAGTAGAGGCAGTAAATTAATCACTATCCAATGGATACCTGAGTTAGTCGACAGTGGACGCCGTGCTATCCTCTCCTCTTTCTGAAAACCCAGACCTGATTTTTTGTGCGCTACGTTTATTTGCAGTTACTCCTTTTAAGAGGAAAATTATAGAATGTTTCTAAGCAGCTGCTTTGCAATAGCTTTTCACTGCTTTGGCCGGTTCCTTCCTTCCCTGTACCTCTTCGAATACCCTATCAGCAAGCAATCATTGGTGTTACGAAAAATAGCATTGCGTGACTAGTGTTACTTTCTAGATGCTTCGCGAGAGTTCGTAGTTTGTTTATTTTTAGGTTTGTGCGTAAGCGTTTCTAAATCGGTGTGTTTTGTAATCTTTCTATAATTAGATTGATTACTATTTTAGAAAGTTCTAGAAGATTATTGTCAGAGTATATAAGTAGACGAGTCCACGCGAAGTTTTTTTAACTAGTTTTTCACAAGCGAAGAGATTTGGCATTTGCCGTGTTTAGTCAAGTGTGACAGAAGCTGTGTTTATTCAAGTTTGCGGAGGTCGTGTAAGTTTATCAAGTACGTGTTGTTTGGAGTCTTCGTGGAAACTACGTTTATTTTTGGAATAAATCTTCTTGTTGTTGTTCCGACAACCCTGCATTCAGTTTAGTCTGCAAGCTACCTGTCCTCAAAACATAGGAACTCGTAACATTGGGGGCCTGTCCGGGAGAGGAATTCATTTGCTTGGCGACTACAGTAACCAGGAAAGGGCATCTCAAGAAGAAGGAGTTACAGAAAAAGTAAGAAGAAGTGTTTCAAGGAAGTAGATATTGTGTGAACTACTGCTGTGGAAATGGATAAGTTCATACAAATTGGAGAAAAGTTCGGATTGGAGGGAGAAAAGCTTCTTGAGTTTGTGAGGGAAGAGGAAAAAAAAGAAGAAAGACGTAGACAATTGGAAGAAGAAAGAAGAAGGGAAGAGGAAGAAAAAGAAGAAAAACGCAGAAAATTGGAGGAAGAAAAGGAAGAGAAACGCAGACAGTTTGAAGAAGAACGAAGAAGGGAACAGGAAGAAAGAGAAGAAAAAAGGAGGCAATTAGAAGAAGAAAAGGAAGAGAGGCGTCGAATGCTTGAGGAGGATAAAAGAAAGGAAGAGGAAGAGAAGGAGGAAAGGCGCAGAAGAGAAGACGAAGAGAGAGAAACTAGGCGACAAGAATGCGAACTAAGAAAATTGGAGATGGAAGCCGAGCTGTTGAAACAGAAAGAGGCTATTGAAGCGGCAAAAAGAGAACATGAGCTGGAGATTACACGTTTGGCTGTGGAGAGTGCTGATGGGCGTCCTGAAGTGAGAGAGGATAGGGCCAAGGCACCCAAGCTTCCCTCATTTTTCGATGGCAAGGACGACCTTGATGCTTATTTACAAAGATTTGAAAGATTTGCAGCGACAGCTGAATGGGAGAAGACCGGATGGGATTCGAAACTTAGTGCTCTTTTGTCTGGACGTGCGCTAGAAGTTTATTCGTGGTTATCCGAGGAAGCAGCCCAAGATTATGACCGAGTAAAACTAGCTTTGATGAAGAGATATGCCCTAATGGAGGATGGTTATCACCGTAAATTTAGGGCATCAAAGCCGGAAGTTGATGAGAGCCCAGAGCAGTTTATAGTGCGACTCGAGCGATACTTGTTGCGGTGGTTGCAATTGTCGCACACTGAACGTTCTTTTGAAGGCCTGAAAGATCTAATTGTGGAAGAACAGTTTATTGACTCTTGTCCAAAAGAGTTAGCTATTCACCTTTGTGAAAGAGCCCCGGAAACGCTTGACCAGATAGCGGAAATCGCCGATCAATACTTGGAAGCACATGGAAAGCACCCGTTTAGCTCTGCGACCAAGAAGCCGGTAGTACAGTCCACGGCGAAAGAAACAAAGAACGCACAGAGTGATACAACAGCTCTCCAGTGTTACAGGTGTAATGCCCGCGGACACAAAGCAATTAACTGCCCAACTCAAGCAAGATAGTGTTTCCTATGTGGCAAGCAAGGCCATGAGGCGAGGAACTGTCGATCAAGTGGACGAAAGTCAGGAGGCCAAGGTAAAGATGGTAACCCTGTGCAACGGGGTCAAGTTAGTGCTGGCTGTTTGGTTAAGTTACCAGATCTTAACGCTACCCCCGAGGAAGTCAAGTCGTGTATTCAAAATGATCAGCTTCTGTTAGCCTGTGGCAAGAAAGTTCCGTTGCTAAGTAATGCCTGTGTTGAACCCTTAAATGGAGTAAGAAGTAAGATGCCAGTTGTAAAAGGCAGAGTTGGAGAGAAGACTGTCGATGTTTTAATACCGGTTGCAGTGGAGTTGTAGTCAAGAAGGACCTTGTCGACGAAGATCAGTTCACCACAGATTTTAACGTCATGTTGCCTATTGACAACACAGCGAGGAAGGTACCTATAGCAAGAATTTACGTTGATACGCTTTATCTTAAGGGCCATGTAAAAGCGCAGTGCCTTTCAGATCCTATCTACGACCTAATTATTGGTAACGTACGTGATGCAAGGGACGCACAAAATCCAGATCCCAGTTGGCAAGAGGCTTGTGCAGTAACTACCCGAACTCAAGCTAAGAAAAAGGATGAACGCACTACTTTGAAGGTGCCTAGTACCCGTGAAAATCCTATTGTGGATAGAGAGAAGCTCAAACAGATGAAGCGTGAAGATGAGAGTCTGCGTAAGTACTGGGGTCGAGACGGTATGCTAGTGAAGGGTCAGGCGGAGATTTCATTTGAAGAAAAATTTGGAGTACTGTACCGCCTGTACAAGCATCCTTACATGAATGGTGGTAAACCGCTTAAACAAGTTATGGTACCTGAGAAGTTGAGACGCCCCATAATGGAAGTAACTCACGGATCGATCATGGGTGGTCACATGGGCATCAAGAAGACAACAGATAAGATCCAGAGTGCATTTTATTGGCTTGGAATTCAAGGTGACGTAATCCGATTTTGCAAGTCCTGTGACGTGTGTCAGAAGACTGTAAGTAAAGGATCAGTGCCAAAGGTACCGTTAGAGAAGATGCCGCTGATAGACAAGCCCTTTAAGAGAGTAGCAATAGATCTTGTTTGTCCTATCAGGCCCCCGAGTGAAGAAGGACACAGATATCTATTGACACTGGTAGATTTTTCGACTCGCTACCCAGAGGCTGTGCCACTAAAGAACATTGACAAAGAGACTGTAGCAGAGGCATTGGTTGATATCTTCAGCCGTCTAGGAGTACCCGAAGAAATCTTGGGTGATCTCGGTACGCAGTTTGTTTCTGACTGCATGAGAGAAGTCACCCGACTACTAAGCATTAAACAGCTTACAACAACACCCTATCACCCGATGTGTAACGGTTTGTCGGAGAAGTTCAATGGAACGATGAAGTCTATGCTGAAGAGACTGTGTAGTGAGCAGCCAAGACAGTGGCATCGCTACATAAACCCGCTCTTGTTTGCTTATCGTGAAGTTCCCCAAGAGTCCACTGGTTTTTCACCGTTTGAGCTTTTATATGGAAGAGCTGTCAGAGGACCAATGGCTATACTCAAACAGCTGTGGACGAAAGAAGTTGATGAGCCTGAGGTAAAGAACAGTTACCAGTACGCTTTTGAATTACGAGAGAAGTTAGAAGATACCCTTAAACTTGCCCATAGTGAACTGCAAAAAAGCCCAGCAAAAAGGAAAGCACTATTACGACCGCAAGTCTAAAGTTAGAAAGTTCCAGTCAGGTGAGAAAGTGCTTATACTGCTACCTACCGACCATAACAAGCTACTTATGCAGTGAAAGGGTCCCTTCGAAGTTAGTTCTGTGGTAGGTCTCAATGACTACAAAGTGAAAGTGAAAGGCAAGGAGAAAGTTTACCACGCTAACCTACTTAAAAAGTACTTTGAGCGAGAGGAGACTACAGCCGAAGGAGCAGTAGCAGGTGGAGTAGGCGCTACGTGTATAGACGATGCTGTCGACCGTGCAGCTAAAGCTGATGAAGCAGAGGGAGAAAACGTTGATTTTTTAGAGATTGGTGGGTATGTAGCCAAGGAATCGATCGAGGATGTTAAAACCGGACAAAATCTGACGGATGAGCAAAGGAATGAATTTATGGATTTGGCTAAACAGTTTACGAATTTGTTTACTGAAGCACCAGGTGCCACAGATCTCGTTCAGCATCATATTAAAGTCATTTCAGAGGAGCCAGTTAGATCAAGACCTTATCCAGTACCTTACAGCATCAGAGAATCGCTGAGAAGAGATATTGCCGACATGATCAAAATGGGAGTTATTAGAGAGTCCAGCTCTCCGTATGCGTCACCTGTAGTAGAAGTGAAGAAAAAAGACAACACAAACCGCGGGTGTGTTGATTATCGGAAATTAAATAGACTAACTGTATTTGATCCCGAGCCTATGCCAACTGCTGAACATTTGTTTCAGAAGCTTAGCGGAGACAAGTTCTACTCAAAAATTGACCTTAGCAAGGGATATTGGCAGATAACAATACCAGAGGAGGACATTCAGAAAACGGCGTTCGTAACACCTGACGGGTCGTACGAGTTCTTGAAGATGCCGTTTGGAATGATCAACTCGGCAGCAACACTGAAGCGTGCAATGAAGAAGTTGCTAGAAGATCTAGCCAATATTGATTTCTACTGGGATGATATATTGGTTCACACCCGTACGTGGGAAGAACATATTAGAGCCCTAAGGGAGCTATTTTCGCGCCTTGTACATGCGGGGTTGACTATTAGACCTACTAAGTGCCTATTCGGAGTAAACATGGTGGATTTCTTAGGCCATCGACTGGAGCAAGGAATGATTGGTCTACATCAGGATAACGTGGAGAAAATTAAAGATGCCCCGAGGCCAAGTACAAAGAAACAGGTGCGATCATTTATGGGTCTAGCAGGATACCACAGAGATTTCATCCCTAGCTTTGCAGCGATTGCAGTGCCCTTATCTGATCTCACACGGAAAGGCCTACCTAATAAAGTTGTGTGGGGTGAGGCACAAGAGAAAGCCTACCGAACAATCAAGTCTTACCTAACAAGTGAGCCTATTCTACGACTCCCCGATCCAGCTAAAACTTATTTCTTAAAGACGGACGCCTCCAACAGTGGAATTGGTGCAGTATTAATGCAGAAACATGATGAGAAGTTGTTTCCTGTTTGCTACGCAAGCAAGAAATTGACAGGTGCAGAAAGGAACTACTCCACAATTGTAAAGGAATGTCTAGCGATTGTATGGAGTATCAAGAGATTTCATCTTTATTTGTACGGAGTTTCTTTTGTTCTTCAGACGGACCATGAACCCTTAAAGTACATGAACGGTGCTAAGTTTGCCAACGGACGTCTTATGCGTTGGGCCATGTTTTTGCAGAGTTATTCATTCACAGTTGAAGCCATTAAGGGCTCAGAGAACGTTGGAGCAGATTACTTGAGTCATACTGAGGAATAAGTTTATTGACATTGAACTACCCCGTATTTAGCAATTTTTCTTGGTTAGGATAGATTTAGGAAATTTCTTCTGGAAGGGGTTATGTTACGAAAAATAGCATTGCGTGACTATTGTTGCTTTCTAGATGCTTCGCGAGAGTTCGTAGTTTGTTCATTTTTAGGTTTGTGCGTAAGCGTTTCTAAATCGGTGTGTTTTGTAATCTTTCTATAATTAGATTGATTACTATTTTAGAAAGTTCTAGAAGCTTATTGTCAGAGTATATAAGTAGACGAGTCCACGCGAAGTTTTTTTAACTAGTTTTTAACAAGCGAAGAGATTTGGCGTTAGCCGTGTTTAGTCAAGTGTGACAGAAGCTGTGTTTATTCAAGTTTGCGGAGGTCGTGTAAGTTTATCAAGTACGTGTTGTTTGCAGTCTTCGTGGAAACTACGTTCATTTTTGGAATAAATCTTCTTGTTGTTGTTCCGACAACCCTACGTTCAGTTTAGTCTGCAAGCTACCTGTCCTCAAAACATAGGAACTCGTAACAATTGGACCAAAAAAGACTTAGTCCTCAGGGTAGTTAAGAGCGAGATGATATCCGGCTCCTACTTCGAATACCGGATGTTAAGACAGGTGTAAAAGCTTTCCGTATGCCAGTGCGCAAAACTGTAAAAGAATGAAAAGCAAATTGTGACAAAACTCAGATTAGGTAGGACGGAACGAAGAAACGAAAAAATCATAGCAAGACCACCACGACAAGCCCATGAGAGGAAACTTTATTAGGCAACATATATACACTACCGCATTTCGTAATCTTTGGCCAATCCCGAATTTACGCATGGTTCTCCGAGGAAGTTCACTTCGGCGCTCTAAGAGAGCCTTGAAGACAATACTCACTTAGGCCTGCTTATTTCTCAATTATGAGGTAAAAGTCAATTGCAAAATATTTGTAATGATAACGAAGAATCGAAGTAAGATTGTAATCATTTTTTCCGAAATTTCATTCTAAGTATTCTAAAGTTAATTGTTTCTATCGGATAATAACAGGTTCCAAAAAACAACGTCGAGGAAATGAAGAAATACAGCAAAACAGTTTTTGAAACTGACTTGGAGGATAACAAAACAATAGCATCAACCGCAAGTTTATGTGTACAAGGAAGGGTAACGTTTTTGCAAACGTTGGCCGTGTACCACTTATATTTCAACAGATTTACCTATTAGAGGGTAATGTGAAGGGCTAGTTTTCTCCTCATATAGACCATGATGTGAGCGTTAGCCCTACTAATGGAATTGGGCCTGTTAGATATACGGTAAAGGTAAAGTCACTTTATTTGACGTCGGTAGTTCCTTCAGTTACGAAACTGGTATCAATGGAAGCCGACGGTGCTCCCTTTACCCCACACAATATGCTATTTCTGACAGTTGTAGCCTGCGAAATTGGCAGAAATGGATATTTTGCCGGCACAGACCAGAGGACTGGGTCCGGTTGTCTTGTGGGGATCATGGGTAATTTGTCGTACAAATAGTGAACCGTTAGGGATTTGAATCAGTCTAGGTTCAGCTTTCTTCGCCTACTTTTTTGTTAAATTTTCCCCTTAGCCTCCATGGGGTAGTGGTACTTGCATAGGGTTTGGAGAATACGTTCCCTCATTCCCGAAGGGTTTTGGGTTTTCGTGTCCGGCAGGTGCCCAGTGTACTTTTCCCTTAACACAGTTTTTAGGAGGTCAGTACCATCAAGTATGCTAACGTATTGTTATGCTAGGAGTTTGTAAGCATACGGTAAGCAAAATAAATCGGCTTGTGGCGCTTGCTGTCCTACGTGCCCATGTATCTACACAGTTGTGTTGGTGATTGAGTTAGTCGTGTTGTGTCTGATTGAATAGTGGAGTCAAAATGTTGAGGTATTCCACGTGTATTTCTACAGTTTAAACTTGACTTTTTTAGCGTTACAACTTCTCTTCAAAAGCACGTGGTTTTTCTCTGACGTCACATGACGTCGCATACAGTGTTTAGTCCTCTGGCGCATTTAAAATAGGAGGAGGAGGAGCAGTCGTGTCTCAGATGGCTAGTGCAGGGCTTTCGGAGCGAGAGGTCCCCGGTTCAATCCTCGGTGACTTCAATGTCTGTTTCGACTTTCCTCTGATCCGTGTAGCTATAGCTTTAAATATCCGTAAAACGGAGCACTGACTCAGGGAGGGGGTAAAGGGCGGACCATTGGCTTCCATTGATACCAGTTTCGTAACTGAAGTAACTACCGACGTTAAAGGGACACGGTCACGGTCTGCGCATGCTCGTGTAGCTAATCGAAACTTGAAAAAGTCAGCCTGACTTTCTCAAGTTACTAGCAATCACAAATTCAAAATGGCGTCTAGCGGAGGATCCGGACATGGCGGTAAACTCATTAACTCAGGGCGGAAACGAAAGGTCGAAGACAGAGGGGAATTTGCTTTGGATAAAGATAGCATTTGCTTTAGATAAACTTGATCTAATGCAAAATATATGCAGAATTCTTCAACTTACCGATATTTCCATAATGGCGGTCGAGCGTGACAAGTCTCGGAGAGAGTGAATGCTACTGCGCATGTCAACCCGTGACAGTGTCCCTTTAAATGAGAGTATGGAAACACGGCTGTGACATCACACGAATTTTAATTGGTTCTGTAGCCAGACGCGAGTTTTGATTGGCTGGTAGGAAATATGAGCGTATATCAAGAAAACCTGTTTCAATCAAGAAATATAACTACAACTATGATACAAAATTTAAGATAAAAATCGAAACTATTTACAAAAAGTACAGCAGTCACCAGTCACATGAATTTATCTACGTTTAGAAGAGTGGTCGAAATTCCTTTACTATAGTTAGTATTAGTAATCTAATGTGGAGAGGAAAAGAGTTCCAAAGTTTCCTACCAGTGAAAAATTGAAAGAGTAAAGACCGTAAGTAGTTGCCTTAACAGGTTGAATGGAGAGTGAACGAAACATAAATTCGGTTGATATTACATATATTCAGTTATTTCGAAACATAATGGTAATGAAATTGGGAGTCAAAGCCTTGAAGGGCCTTATAAATAAGATTACGATTTCTATGTGTATGCGCACGATGAGAAAAAAATATGGATAGCAGCATATGGCGCGAGTAGTTCAAAGGCCAGATAACTTTCTCCAGTGGGTAAGTATTTTGGCCAAGAACTGCCAATGACCATTTGACAACCACCATGTAATTTTTTCCAACAAATAATGTTTCCAAAAGAAACTTAAGTCACCAACGAACAGTTTCAATCTGTATTAAGATTGTAGGATTTTCTCACGTATTCGTACAGCACATGTAAAAAGGCGCGTGCGAAACCTTGAACACCCTTTAATTTTAATTAAACACCCAAAAAGTTACATGGTTGAAATGCTGCGTTTGAAGTGAAGCAATTTGAAATCATCTTAGGTTTTAAAGTATATTTCACTGAGGACTTTTTTTTTGCTCAAAAGACATTAATGTTCTTTTAGTTCTCTGAACATTTATAAACAACTTAACGAAAGGGCAATTCTTCTTTTAACAAAAAAACAGGCATACTGATGAAAATCAGTAAATTTCGAGCACCTTTTTCAAAAGTTGAGCCTTATTTAAGCACTTCTTTGCCATTTTTGAAGCACCATTTTCCAGTTTGCCAGCCCAATGGGGATAGACCTATCGTCAAATCATTTTTGGGCAAACTTCGCAAGGCCAAAAAACTAGGAAATACAAGTCACCTTATAGCCTAATTTTTATGGATGGAAAACTTAACTATCATAGATTTTTGCTATAAAAAAACACTTTAAATAAGACGTATTAGAAGAGAAATAACGATTTTTCAAAAAGTGTTAAAAATCGCGATTTTTGGCCAAATGGCAAAAACAAACAAACAATGAAATGTGATGTACCACAGGGTAGTTCCCTTGGTCCTCTTTTATTCTTACTTTACATAAACAACATTTTTACTGCTCTGATAAACTGAACTTTAGGATTTTTTTGCTGATGACACTAATGTTTTTGCTTCATCACCTTCTATTCGAGATCTTGAAAAACTAAATAATGGAGAGCTGGCTAAAATTAAAGAATGGTGCGAACTAAACAAGCTCTCTATAAATATTAAGAAAACTAATTACATGATTGTTAAATCCCCTAAAAAGAAATCAGGAAACATAAATGTTAAATTACCAAATAAAGATGAAAACAGTGAAATACGGACATGTAAAAACTAGCCATAAAAAAGCTAAACTTCCGAGGTTTCGGCGACCTCATGACGCCGTCATTATCAAGGAGTTGGAAATGAACATGCGAGTTCATAACAGGTACAAAATACTCCAAATTTGCATAAGTGAAGAAGAGCTAAACAAGAACTTTAGCACGGATTGAATCTGTTTGCACGTTCAGCCGTGGTCTTAATTGTTTGATGTACAGCATTTCGTTAACCAGACAGTCCAATTTGTTCACGCATTTTTTCAACACTCTAAAGCAGCAAAGGAGGTAGGTCCTCAGGGACAGCACCCGCATGGTCTTGATCGTAACGCTTGCGTGCAGAAGATGACGTACTCTTGTGACCATCGACGCGTGCATGTAGATGGCCACGTGTGTAGCCAACATAGCTACCTGTGTCGCACAGGTTACAATGAAACTGGTACACAACGCACTATTGATTAACCAGCTGTGGTTTGTTCTCGCATTCTTGGAGGTCTTGGCCAATTCTTCGACTGACAAAGAAGGGTTTGAATGTAGTTTGGAGCTTGAGACTTAAGTCTTTCAACTGAGTCTTAACAAAGTTAGCCGGATCCTGGTCCTTAAATGGTGTGACTGCCCGAGTCACGTCATTTCGCACCATTTTGCACAATTGCAAATGTTGGTCAGTAACTCGTGAGTTGACAAAGGCATTAATGGTAGAGTTGATAAGGTGTTGGGGGTACTTCAAATGTGAGAACAGGGACTTTAAGCGTTCACACTCCTCCGAGAAATGGGTACACGCGATCAGGTATAGTTGTTAATAAGCTTCGTTTGTATCGTTTGTCGACGTGACTATGGTAGTGGAGAAGTAGACCAGTACTGATAGGCTTCACGTAGACCTTAGTCTCGATTTGGGGCGCTCGGTTTAGGAGGTGAGTGCCCATCCTGCTGTCAGTTTTAACATGGAGAAAGGATGGAATGCTTCCCTTTGCCAACTCTACCATTAATACCTTTGTCAACTCAAGAGTTACTGACCAACGTTTGCAATGGTGCGAAATGGTATGAAATGACGTGACTCGGGTAGTCATACTATTTTTAAAATTCAAAAAATTTCCACAAGCATATGCATGGGCAAAGTCCCACCTCCCCAGGGGTTTAAAATGCATACAATCAATTAAGAGATCAGGCAACTTTTACACCACACACCTTTTTACCTTCTAGAAGTTTTAAGAAATCGCCCATTTCATTGAATTATTTTGCATTGGTCCAGTCCCTCTGTGACAAAATATCACAAAATCAACATGTACAGCTTTAAAGTAAAGAACTTTCCATTTGTTTCGTACTAGGCCGTAGCAAGAGTGCATCACCCAAGAGTTAGATTTACCCAAATTGTCCTAGTCCTCATCAGCGTCAGAAAAGTGTCTGTTTTTGAACCAAGTTTTGCGGGAAAATAAACAATAAACAAATCGGCTAACTCAATGTTGTGCCCGAGTCAAACCCTTTGGGAATAAAGCGTTTTGTTCCAGGAATTTCCTTATCATTTCAATGTGAATGCTACATTAAAATTTTTGTAATTTCCAAACATTTCTACTTTCCTAGGTTGTTTTTTAGCTTATAGACATTTGCCTCCCGAAACAATTAATTTGCTTATTTAGCTTTGGCCAACCTTACAGAAACA
>OX421448.1:15515800-15525800 GCA_949126865.1 Montipora capitata | reverse complement strand
GTTTCTTCAACAGCTTCCCTACTGCTCGAGAAGTCACTGCGTTGTCTGTAAAGCGAACGATTCTCACATCGTACAACGGTCCCGGCATTGATCTGTTTAAAAGTACTTTTCATCAGAGACTTGGCACTTCCATTTTTGATTTTCTTTTGTCTAAAATTTATCCCGATATCATCTCTTAGACACCAGAAGCTGATCGTGTTCCCTTCAAGTGCTGTGAAAACAGTTTGTGAAGGTAGATCTTTCATAACCAAAGAGATAGTTACCTTCATTGTAGGTTTCTCATCAATGCTGTATTGCATCTTTAAAATGTCTGCCAAAGCCTGTGCTCGTCCTTGCTCAGCAGCATACAAAGCTTCATCAACCTCTCCATTCTTCAAGAGTGCTCTCCACAGAGCGGTGTACGCAACACCCTTTGTGTCACGAAAGCTTATTTTCCATGCATCCTCTGACCAAAGAAGACGCCTAACTTCATCAAAATAATAAATGCTTAGACGATAGTAATTAAGAGCTTTGCTCAAGGAGCCAACAAATTCATGAACAAGACCAATATGATAACATGCAGTTGCAAGCCCTATTGGGTCCTCTGTTTCCTTGCAAATACTAAGACCTTGATGATCGTACTCTATGGCTTGCTTGAAATTACCAAGACTTAGATAAGCATTGCCGAGATTGCAATAAGCTTTTCCTTCTCCAGCCCTCTCCCCTACCTCTTTCGCAATACTAAGACATTGATGGAGGTACTCTATGGCTTGCTTGAAATTACCAAGCTTTTGATAAGCAATGCCGAGATTGCAACAAGCTCTTCCTTCTCCGGCCCTGTCCCCTACCTCTTTTGCAATACTGAGATGTTGATGGAGGTACTCTATGGCTTGCTTGAAATTACCAAGACTTTCATAAGCAATGCCGAGATTCCCATAGGCTGCTCCTTCTCCGGCCCTGTCCCCTACCTCTTTCGCAATACTAAGATGTTGATGGTGGTACTCTATGGCTTGCTTGAAATCACCAAGACTGTCATAAGCATTGCCGAGATTGCAATAAGCTTTTCCTTCTCCGGCCCTGTCCCCTACCTCTTTCGCAATACTAAGATGTTGATGGTGGTACTCTATGGCTTGCTTGGAATTACCAAGACTTCCATAAGCATTGCCGAGATTGCAATAAGTTTTTCCTTCTCCGTCCCTGTCCCCTACCTCTTTCACAATACTAAGATCTTGATGGTGGTACTCTATGGCTTGCTTGAAATTACCAAGACTTCGATAAGCATTCCCGAGATTGCAATAAGCTTTTCCTTCTCCGGCCCTGTCCCCTACCTCTTTCGCAATACTAAGATGTTGATGGTGGTACTCTATGCCTTGCTTGAAATTACCAAGACTTCGATAACCATTGCCGAGATTGCAATAAGCTTTTCCTTCTCCGGCCCTGTCCCCTACCTCGTTCGCAATACTAAGATGTTGATGGTGGTACTCTATGGCTTGCTTGAAATTACCAAGACTTTGATAAGCATTGCCAAGATTGCAATAAGCTCTTCCTTCTCCGGCCCTGTCCCCTACCTCTTTTGCAATACTAAGATCTTTATGGTGGTATTCTATGGCTTGCTTGAAATTACCAAGACTTTGATAAGCATTCCCGAGATTGCAATAAGCTTTTCCTTCTCCGGCCCTGTCCCCTACCTCTTTCGCAATACTAAGATGTTGATGGTGGTACTCTATGGCTTGCTTGAAATTACCAAGACTTTCATAAGCAATGCCGAGATTGCCATAAGCTTTTCCTTCTCCGGCCCTGTCCCCTACCTCTTTCGCAATACTAAGATGTTGATGGTGGTACTCTATGCCTTGCTTGAAATTACCAAGACTTTCATAAGCAATGCCGAGATTGCCATAAGCTCCTCCTTCTTCGGCCCTGAAACCCACTTTCTTAAAAATGGCTAATGCTTCTGTGTAATTTGTTATGGCCTGATTAAAGTGAGCTACAGCATGATAGTAGTTACCAAGATCTAAATAAGCGAAACCCTCGCCTTGTCTGTCTCCCTCCTTTCTTGCAATGCTCAGCTCTTGCATATGCCGCTCCAAAACGTCCACATTTCTATCCACCATTGTTGATAATCAGAACCAGGAAGTTTTTCTCAGAAATCTGGGGTGCACCTAGAAGATAAATAAACAAAAACACAATAGGTTAGACCAGGGTTTGACATTGTATAAGCACGAATTTAGGGACCCCTTGCGATTGCGGTACAATTTACCACTGCAGGACCTACCGTCTACCTGTGCTCGTGGAGAGCCATTTAACGTAAGCCATGCCCTATCATGCAAAAAGGGGGAATTTGTGGCGCAAAGCCATGACGGAGTGAGAAATCTACTAACCTCTCTACTCAGCAAAGTGTGCAAGAACGTCCAAGTGGAGCCTCACCTCCGCCCTTTGGACAATGAAGTGATGAACTTAAGATCAGCCCTAACAAGTTCCGATGCGAGATTGGATGTGAAGGCTGGTGGCTTCTGGTTGCGCGGAGTGACAGCATTTTTCGATGTTAGAGTGTTGCATGTCAACTCCGAGACTAACCAAAGGAAACCAACTGCAGCAATTTTCAAGGAACAGGAGAGTGAAAAGAAGCGAAAGTACCAACAAAGGGTGCTAGAAGTCGAGATGGGCTCCTTATTTTTGGAACCAACGGCGGGATGGGCGGAGAATGCAAAATGTTTATGAAGCATTTAGCGGAAAAATTGGCAGACAAGGACTTTGAAGGCTACCCAGTTGTTATTAGCTGGCTCAGGACCAGGATTTCTTTTGCTATTTTAAAGTCTGTAAATACTGGCATCACAGGGTCATGCCAGCCCTTTTTTAGAAGTGAAGTTGGAGATGATTTTAAAGTAAATTGTACAGCTGCTGACCTACTTTTATGAAATAATTTTATATTTGTAAACCCCTTCTGAACTGAAATTTTTATATTTTAATTGAATGAATATGTAATAAAGGTTAAGTCAAGCTTGTTCTTTGTAGATTAAATGTTCCTTACAAGGAGGTGAAACTCAAACTAACCAACGATATTACAGAAAACATACTGTAACTGACACAACGGTAAAATTTTAAAAGTGTAATGCTAAACCGACATGATCAACTTGTTTGTTGAGTTTGGCCAGTTTCATCTGCTCAATATGGAAGCTCTCCTTGATTTTGAGTTGATAGAAAAAGGTACCATTTTCAATACATTTTAAGCAAGAAACATCACAATTATCCTGACAATGTTTAGACAAACTAAGATGCTTGAAAATATGATAATTTTTATCCCAGAAAAGGTGCTCATTTACACGTGTGTAGAAATGCCTGTTATGCCCGTTATTTTCCTTGCCAAATTTTTTACAGGGGCACCTAACGTTAATTTCGGAAAATATCTGCTCGGAAGACGATTTGAGATCTAGAATTTTCGAAACATTTGTCCTAAGATTTCTTGCTTTCCTGCCTCTCCTAGGGTTTTCGAACATCTGAAAAATGGTATAATTGCCCATTTAAAACAGATTTTTACCCTAAATAAGTCACCTAGAATTCTCGGGAGCCTTTTTTTCCGGCTGAAATTTTCGAAAAGGTAAGTTTTGATCCCTAAAGTTTTCGGATCACTAGACTTTCAGCTAGGAAATCCGAACAGATGAAAAATTTTTCGGGGATAAAAATATGCTTTATCTACCGTTTAAATACTAAAAGACGTTTAAAAATGCTATGTTTAAGTGGTTTTGAACTATCTTCTCGTTGGGTGCCCCCGTTTTTAACCTTCTCTTGCACAAAGTCTTGGTCAATTTATGACAGCTGATGATGCAGGGGTTTGTCTGCAAGCATTTCCTTCTTGTCTCGCCCCATTTTTCGTAACTCTAAAAAATTTAATTTCATGTGGTTATCCACTGCCAAGTCTTTCCGTAAAACATTGTCTAGGGGAAATAACTTTCTAACACAAATCATTTATACCTACGCAAACACCGTGGATCGAGATCAAGTGAATGTAAACAAAAATATATCAAAATACATCACTTACTTCATCGATGTGTAAGGAAAGAATAGAGGGTAGTATAGTTCCGTAAGACAGCCAAAACGGTCGATGCAAGAACAACAAATTTGAGCCAAGTTTTACGAGTTTATTAGAGTCGGGAACTAACAAATCAACAAAGCCACGATAAGCCAATGGATTAAACATAGTAAATTGATACTATTTACAAGCTGAACAATAAAAACTATGCTAAATAGCTGATACATGAAGAAACATGCTTACGAACTAAAATGCAAAGAAATTACCAACAAAACGAGTAAAATTACTGCAAATTGTAAACAAACTAAACAATGTTATAATCCAAGAACTATTATATGAAGCCTGGATTTGAAAATAGCACAATAATCCTACAATAGTACATTGAAACTAGTAATTGTGAAATAATGGTAACAAACGGATCATTTGGAATCAAATGCAATCAAAAGGATACAAAGCGGTAGACAAAAATACAGTAATTACTCATTGGAAAACAGCAAATCACATGCTGTACCAGACTAAAGGTCAACATAGATAAATAAACCTAGACAATAGCAAATGAAATTTTGCAATCACTGCTAAGAACTAAAATCAAGAACAGAAAGCTATATGTAGTGACTAAACTAAAGGCTAGGCATAAATAAAGAAATAGGAAAATACTGATAACATACCAAATGTTATTGATAATATACACCTCACAAGTCTTGGAAAATGACTTGTCTTGAAGACTGACACTCTTCAGATAAATTAACTGAACCAACTGAACTTACTGAGTAAATGGTAACCAATTTATAATGGATTTCAGGAAAATAGAAAAATAACTAAAGACCAAATAAGGCTAGGGAGTAAATCTACCACCCACTAATACAGGATTTACCTAAGGGAAGAAGGAGTTTACCACTCCTACACGACAGGAATTAGGTAAGAGAAATGTGTGGGGATAACACAACTACACAAGCAAAAATATGAGGAAATTGAATAATTGGGTTATGGGTAGACAAGCAAATAATAGTAATTAGGATAATGAAAAGAAGTTGAAAATAATTGGAATAAAAATAAACACAAAATGAACACAAGTGACCTAGTTACAGTTCAATCAAACGACAGACAAATAACTTAGTACAGGTACACCCAGCAAGCTAATACTACTTAATACCTTGCAATGTTCCTCTTTAAACCCTTTTTAGCAGGAATAATGAATCTGGCTGAAAAAAATATTTAAGGGATAAATAATACTGGTGGATCATTTGGATGCATCATTCGCAACTAATCATGAGTGACCGTGAGCACTTCAGAAAATCAACTTATAAGGAATTCTGACAAAAAGTAACGCAAAAGTCATCAGAACTGGTTTATCACACATAAATTATTACTTGTTCGTGTTATTAAGAAATGAGAAACAGTGAGCAACTTACCAAAATGGATGCTAATCGACGCGAGGTCCTCGACAAAAAGAAATGACTCTGCAAAATATGATTATTTAATGTGGTTATCCATGCATTATTGAATCTTGTAGGAAAACTTTTAACTTTCATAACAAAAATCACTTGCGTAGTATGCAAAAAAAGTACTCCATTTTTCTACTGACTTTTGTCCCAGAGCCACTCTATACTCTATCCTAATCTAGCTGATTGGTTTCTAAACATGAAAGCTTGAGGCTTATTACGTGCAGTATTGTCATTGCCTGGGTAATATTAATAAGCCCCTTTGTTTGTGATGAATATACCGGTATATTCTAAATAATAAAGATAATTTGAAGTCCTGGGTTCTACTAAACAAACAAAATAATGATATAATAAATAAACAAACACACAGTATTCTTATGATTGTTTAAACCAGTGAAATTATGAATTTCAACCTGAGACACACGAAGAAAAGTCTTTCATGCAATTTTCAGTCTTTGGCTGAAAAATCTGCATAATCAGGCCGAAAAAAAAAAGGTATCTACCAAAGACTAGTTGAAAAGTTGCCAAGCTGGCTGCATTAATTTTCGTGCAAATCATTTGTGTCTTGTCGCCTTGCTTTTAAGAAATTTATGGTTGGAATTTAAAAATCATATCACCACCGACCAGTAAACTGTAAACACGTCAGGTATTAAAATTTACAGTATGTTGCCCTATTTCCCGGACACTTACACTTCACGATTCTGCATGTATTTCGTTGTAAAAACGAAGCAAATTCGAACGATACGTTCCAAACACTTATCAATTAGTCTGCTTGCGTTTGTTCTTTAGGTAAGAAGTCTCAAGTTTTCGTTGAAGTTTACTAAGTAAAATCTGTTTCTTATTACATGCGACTTTTATCAAGCGTCGCGTTATACCTTTTCATTTTCAAAAGCGGTCTGTTAGATTTAATTTTACTTTTTTTTTCAACATACGTCAAGCTACAAGGTATGTTTTTGAACATATAAGAAGTTTCCATTTGCAGTTTTGTATCTGCGTGCAAAAAAATCTCCGAAAATAGTGCAACTGACTATACTACACATATTCGCCAGCCAGCTAAATTTCTGTTCGATGGACAGTGCGAGAGACGCTGTTTATGCAAAATATTGAAATTCCTTTGAGCAAATCAACAAAATTGGCACTTACGTATAGCAAAAATTACAGAAATAATTTAACAAACCTTTAACATGAATAACCCAAGAATCGCAATAGCGTCAAACAACACAAAATGGGGAATACTATATACATCACATTTTTGGAGAATATCAGCTGTGCAAAATTAGTGCGGGCAGATATAGGCGTGCGGTTATGCGCATGCCTATCGCCACAAGCCAGCACAGTGGGACAAAATTGCCTTCCCTTAAGATTAATCAACCGAATTCTCACATTAATATATAAGAAAATTATACCTTACGCATAGTAGCTCATGATTCTGGTGGAGTCTAGGTGGGTGAGAGTTGGCCACTCTCTAAACACTGCTTGACGACTCGTGCGGATGTTGAGTTACAGGGTATAGGGAGAAATCGAGCCAGTCGAAAATATCCCTCGGGTAACCCCGAACTCTGGGCCCAACTGGTTACAGGAGGGTGCTCAGAGATCCCTCGGGATCTCAACCTCGCTCCCAGAGGTTAAATGGGAAAATGACAACCGCCTTGTCAGCGGTAAAAGTTCTAGGCAAAACAAAAGCCAACCGAGCACCCTCCAAAAAACAAGGGTCTTGTTTTGCACCGTTACATGTCACGGAACTTTGGCTCATTTGCCCGCATCTGGGGGCAAACTTTCAACGAAACATAGAGTAAAAACAATTACAGACAGGCACTGTAAAATAAATGTTTAGTCCTCAGTTAGTTTTCTTTGTAGATTTCTTTTGCATCCGGCCTACTCTGGGACCTTAAGTCGCCGTACCTTAGAGCGACTTACGGCCACTTAAGAAAAAATTGCCAGAAAAATCAGGCGACTTAAGCCGACTTAAGGCAACTGATCAAAGGTTTCCATATTTCTTTTCCAAAATCAGAAAAAAAAGCAACTGTGAAATATTATTATTACTTCACAGTTTTTAATTGCTATATGACAGTGTCAAATGTCTATATCTGAATGCCACTAGAGCTATAAAGGGATGGGCTGGAATAACAGCAACCATAATAAATAATTAGCAGAATTTCGGAGATGAACAAAGAGTTTCCAGCAATCTGATTGGTTGAGTGGTTTCCTATAGAAATAATAATATGATTTTATATTCACCGCACTACCTTGTGAATATAAAGCAAAACAAAACGGCAGGACTGCCGCAGGCACTCGTGACCGTTAAAACAGAAATAAACTGTGTCGTTAATCAATAATAGATAAAGTTGTTCAGCTTTGAAGTTATGGAGACAATTGTCTCAGATGTACACTCACCTTGCCATTGGCAAATAACTGTTAAATATAATTCAAAAACTCATTAATAATTCATGAGCCTAACAGCCTATCAAAGCATCGATAAAACGTCACGTGTATGAGCTTTATATCCTGATAAACACTCCTCGTTAGTATTCTTTATATAAAGAATACTAATAAGGCATAGCTTGTTTTTCTTGTATGCTAATATTCTCCTCTCACAATTTGAACCATTGTTTTGAGTCCAGAGGAACACGCTCTTTGTGGAATGTTTTTGAAGCCGTTCAAAAAACTCGCAGCACGTGTTTTATCGGGCCTAAAATCACTCGGCTACGCCTCGTGTTTTTAAACCCGATAAAACACTGCTGCTCGTTTTTTAAACATTACTTAAAGTTAAAGTGTATTGCAAGTTTTTTTTTTCTGATAGCTACAAATCTTATTTATTTATTTATTTATATATCCATCAAAAGATAGACATAATTTAAATAAAACTGTTACAGAAAATTTATAATGTAAACAAAAAGAAACAACAAGGAGGTCAAACTATTTTACAAATGAGAGCAAATAATTATTGTTATCCTAGTAAACTTATCTGCAAGATTGCAGCTTGCACTTTCATATTTGCACGAAAGTAAATTTGGTCAATCATACAAAATCCATTGGCATCAAACAATGGTTGTTCCTTTTCGGGAACCCAATCAATAAATGCTCTTCTCTTTCTTCAGTTAGGAAGAGGACTCCAATATAAGATAGCGAGTCATATTCAGTGCCGTATTTTTGAAATCCAAAGTAGACAATTTTTGTTAGATCACTTTTTTTGCTAAAGCAAATGATTTTAATCTTTTTTACATTCGAAGAACTCCAAAATTCTTAACTTGCCTAGATGATACCGTTCACTTATTTGCTCTCACCGTATCGAGGCTCAAGCGAACGGTTGACCGGCCGTGTCGTTGTAGGGGAGTCTCGAAGGATTTTGAAAATTAGAATATTTTTCGCTGTTTCTCAGCAATGGATCCAAGCTAGGCCTTGAAACTAGGTCAAGGAGAAGTAAATTTATCCGTGTGGCCGTCGCCGGAGTTTGAGCGTGACTGATGCCGGAGAAGTCTGATTTTATTGGCGAGATGTGAGGTAGGCTAGAAATTAGTTGCCAGCCTTTCCTTTATTTAGGTACGAGTGACAACCGGGGAATTTGAGAAGTCGCTTAAGTCGCATTCAATCAGGCAAATAACCACACAAAAAGCGAGAAAGTCACCACGACAATAACGTACAGCTTTCTTTATTGACAGTTTTCTTGGCGCTTTTCATTAAGTCTGCTTGTTCGCTAAACAGAAATAAACGTTGCCTAAAGATTTTTACAATTCATTAAATACCAATTTTTAAGAGTTAAGCTTAGTTCCAAATTATAGTGGTAATGTATGTATGCTTAAAGAGCCCTAGTCAGCCACACCCATGTTTTTGTTGACATCCGGGAGTTTTGGTGTTGTATTACACTTGGGACGTGACCAAACCAAAAATAATCGTGACAAAATGCGAGAGATTTTTATCGGCTCACCTATATTTATTTGATAACTAAAAAGTTGGCAATGAAAACAAGGCAAGACAGTTTAATTTAGTTTAATTCATTGCTTGCACGGTACTTTGTAAATGACGATAAGCAGTATTTAGTCTCAGTAAATGTAAACTAAAGATAGTTTCATTTGTCGCTCATGCAAATCGCAATACACACTAGTAGCATCAGATGAAATCTCTTATTCTACGTTCCTAGAATTTCTTCGTTTTAAATTTTATCAAATCCTCAAAAGGGGTGTTGAATTATCCAACAAAAATTTCTTCTTCATGTAAAGTAAACACAAGCTGACCTCTACAGTTTTTTTACTTTCAGATCAATATGAAAATATGTCACACGCAAGCTTGCTCAGTTCCACAAAACTCAGTTTTAATATCGATGAGAAAATGAAATTAACAACGAAAAGATAAAGGCTTTTACAGATTGTAATAGCGATCAATATTTCTCCAGAAATTTTTATTAGCTCATTGCTCGAGCGGAAGACACGTATAACATTATTTGAACCAGAATCAACGATCCGACGGTGAATTCGCTGTTCGTGATTCCTTGCAGTGTAGTCCAAGAAATTATTTCTCCACTTTCCAGAAATGATAATGCACTGATTCTGATCAT
>OX421448.1:15488300-15503300 GCA_949126865.1 Montipora capitata | reverse complement strand
AGGGACACATGATGTCCACAAATAACTTTTTAATATAGAAACACAACTTATTTCCTAAACAGCTAGCTTTGTTGAATTCTATTAATTTTGTGTTGCACTGAGATACAGGTATGATGACTTTTGTGTATTTAAAAACTTTTTTCCCCACAATATATAAAGAAATGCTTATTAACAAGTTTAATATGTAGTGTGTGAGTGTTGTGGGGGGGATGGGTATTGTTGTATTCTAAACAGACCAATACTTCGTCCTGGAGAGTAAGGCACAATAAAGATCAACTATTACTATTACTTCTGTGACTATTTCAAAGTGACTTCATGTGGTTGTCAAAAATTTAAGAAAGCTCATGTCATTTTTCACCATTCCATTTGAATTCAATGCTGTCAGTTGGCCAATCTTGCTTGAAGAAATCGACCATGTGATGTTATAGTACTGATAAAAATAATGTGATAATGTGTTTTATGCCCTTAGGCAGCGATAAGTCCTACGAAAACTCAAATTGCTGTTAGTGGTATACTTTGGGATTAATAAATACATGTTCATGTATTGTTATTTGTATTTATAACTTCTGTAAAATGCATAAGTTTTTTCCCTTTAATTTATAAGACTAATTTTACTTTTGTACTAGTTAGGCATGCTGTTCTGAATCATGCACTACAAGGCTTTATGTATTTCATTTTGTATTAAATTGTGTACTAACACTGGGATTGTAATTCAGTTAATAGTTGTGTTGTTGTGGGTCTTTTCTCTGGAGTGCCATTTATACATGAGGATGCTAATTTTCGTCGAGGCTCATATGGTTTGTGCTTACATAACAAAGAAAGTAGAAGCCCAAATGCATAAACGTCACTAGCTATTGACTGTGAGTGAGTTCCTCTAACAACTTCAGGAGCTATGTGCTTATGACATTTTCTATATTTTTCTTGGTCTCTTGAAGACAGCTTGTAGATTTAGCCATTGACTATTGTTGTACATTTGCCAAAATCTATGATTACAGGGTGTAAACTGTTATGGGTTTCATTTATGATGAAATTGTCACCTTTTAAATCATTGTGCAGGTATTCCTTAGAGTGGATGTAGTATAAAGCATCTGCACATTCAAACATAATTCTACACCATTCCCTTTGGGGATCATTAACATTTTGTAGCACAAGGGATTTAAAAGTCACACAGTGACCCTCTATTCCATGGAGCTGGATTATAGTAAGGTATGGTTTGGCTGCAGTGCAGCATCCAAACAACAGAGGCAAACCTGAATGTAAGAAAAGCTCACAGTGATTACTCAAAGCCAGGACAAGAGATTGTCTTAAACAATGGATAGGAGTAAATAGTTCATTTAAAAAGAAAAGGCCTTCTAGCAGCTGCTGAGTTGCAGCTTTAGTCCCTGAAGATTACCTGGGTGGTCCATTTTTGCAAGAACAGATGCCTCATGCTTCACAAGAGAGAGGTGAATGTTTACTTTAAGTTGCCCTGTACATATTCTTTGAGCAAATGCCAAAGACCCCCTCTCCATGAACTTCATCGTGGCTTCTACCATTAGTTAAGTAACGTCGACTGATTTGCTTCAAACTAAATGACGTAAAAAAATAGCATAATTAAGTGATTTGTTAAAATTAACACTGTAGAATGCATTTTGATCAATGTTTTTATTGTATCCTTCCTTTTTTTTAGGCCTGGGAGAATATTTTAATACTGTGACTTAAAAAAAAAAACAAAATAAGTCTGGCAATTGTTTCTTTCATGCCATAAGCTTACCTTACTTCTTTTGGGCAGGTGTGTGTTGGGGAGGGAGGGAGGCAACGAGGGATGGGGGGAAGGGGGGTGTAAAGGAAGCTGTGTCTCTTTCCATTTTTTCCGATAAAATACGGCTATCCTTCTTGCATCGATTCCAGCGTCCTTCAAATCTCTGATTTGGTAGCTCTAGGTTTCTTCAAGTTCTTTTACTAGCTTAGACTTGACCAGGGCACGTTTTTCCTTTTTTGTCATTTGGCGCATCTTATTTTTACGAGCGTTCTTACGTCTTAGTCTTTTTCTGCGTAGTTCCGATCCTCGATTGTATTCCTTCTAAATTTCCTTTTGCGAGGTAACTGGCTGATGTCCGGTTTGCACAATCTGAACCTTGTTTTGCCAACCTTCAGCAAGTGAATCACTCGTACGATCTGCTTCAGACTGGGGCAGTCCCGTAGCGTGACAAAACATTGATTCACTGACATTTTCAATCAGTGAAAGGTTCCGGCAATTCTACTTTTCTAGAAAAAGATCAACTCTTCTACTTGAAAAGAGCAGAAAAATTGACTTTCTGCATTTATTCTTCTTAGAGCAACATGCAAAATATTTACCTTTTTTGTTAATGCTAGTCGATCAGGTGAAAAGTTAAAAAAAGGTACCTTTTTAGAGAAAAAAAGGCGGGTATTTTAAGCTTTCGAGTGAAAATATTTTGACGTCAATATTGTCCACTTTTCATACATTTCTCACTTTACAAAACAAAACTTTAAAGCGCGAAAAAGGTACCTTCTTTCAGTTTGAAGCGATCTCTTCAAAAGAGCAAAAAAGGTACCTTTTTTGCGGTTGGAAGCGATGTTCAAGGAACCTTTAAAAATAAACGGCGTTTTCAAACTATATTTGAAAGCCGTTTCAAATTCTACTGATTGACAGATGTCAACCGTTTATCGCCATTTGTTTTGCTTGAATTGACTGACCCATTGGTCAAGAGACGAGAGACATAGGGCCGTTTATACGAGAGAAAATAAGCCGCGGCTTACGTAAGCCGCGAAAGGAACTATTTATAGACCGAATGCACAAATGGCGGCCAAAAAAATATTAGGGCCGTTTATACGAGAGAAAGTAAGCCGCGGCCAGAGTTAGCCGCGGCTTATTTTCTCTCGTATAAACGGCCCTATTCTTTTGTTTATGTGCTAATTAGACTCACTAGCCTCGTTTACATGTACAAAATACAAAAGAAATGTTGCTTGAGAGCGAGGCTAGTGAGTCTAATTAGCACATAAACAAAAGAATACATTTTTGGCCTCCATTTATGCATTCGGTCTATACGAGTATAAACTCCCCGGCCAGGATAAGCCGCGGCTTGAGAAAGCCGTGAACGTAGATTTTGTACCATTTATACGGGGTGTTCGCGGCTTACGTAAGCCGCGGCCAGAGTTAGCCGCAGCTTATTTTCTCTCGTATAAACGGCCCTATTATGCTTTTGTTTTCGCAATAAAATGTTCCACCTTAATCAATAATACTCCATTTTTTCCAGTGCTCGCCTCTCCCCAAACAAGTCACTAAAATGCTCGATAATGCTCATTATACAGAGTTTTTTTTATCAACTTTTACGCTAACGAAAACATATTAAGTGGTATAACAACAACGTATATGTTGCAATTAATTTTTTTATTTCAGTTAATTTTTGTTTTTCCATTGTTTTTGGGTATGGTAATGTTATGCTAATGAATTTGAAACAAAAAAAAAAAACAAAAATTAACTGAAATAAAAAATGTACTGCAACATATACAAGTTAATGATTTTAATACAACCGATAATCCCTTATTATGAACGGTTGTATTAGGGTGGCATTTGAATTTTTTTTCTTTTTTAAATATCGACTTTAAGTGTTCATTTTCTCTTTAAAAGTTTTCATTTTCATTTTCTCTGAAAAAAAAAATGATAATACATTTTTCGGAAGATTCCACTAAAATGCTCCAAAAAAATGCTAGCATAAGTAACGTAAAAAGGTCTAAGAAGGGGAAATAAAAGCTTTTCAGGCTCACTGCAGTGTAAGTAAGGGGGTCTCAAAGGGATTGCGGCATTTCCGGTTAATGGCTTTACTTCGGCTTGTAGGTACGTACGTACGTAGGTCGGACAATATGCCAATAATGCACGACGCGATAATTGTAATATTGTGCGTCCGAGCCATTTCTGTGAAATAGCCGGGGCCACTGAGGAATAGCCTCCCATACAAATGTTTCTAGGGGAGTCCAGGATGGGTTTTGCTCGGTTTAATTTGATTCGGGACAGCGAAATTTGATTGTACAAACGGGACCTAGAGTCCCCTAAAAACGTTCGTTGGAGGCGCCAACGGTTGACATCTGTCAATTAGTAGGATTTTAATTGAAGCGTCATTTATTTTTAAAGGTTCCTTTTTCTCGCTTTTGATGAGATTGCTTGTAAGCGCGAAAAAAGGTACCTTTTTTGCTCTTTTGATAGGTTCACTTCTAAACCGCAAAAAAGGTACCTTTTTCGCGCTTTAAAGTTTTGTTTGGTAAAGTGAGAAATGCATGAAAAGTGGACAATATTGACTTCAAAATATTTTCACTCGAAAGCTTAAAATACCCGCCTTTTTTTCTCTAAAAAGGTACCTTTTTTAACTTTTCACCTGATCGACTAGCATTAACAAAAAAGGTAAAAATTTTACATGTTGTTCTATGAAAAATAAATGCAGAAAGCAGGGTGATGGGCTCCTGCAGAAAGTTAATTTTTCTGCTCTTTTCAAGTAGAAGAGTTGATCTTTTTTGTAAAAAAGCAAAATTGCTGGAACCTTTCACTAATTATTTTCTTCGTATTCGGTCATGATAGTTTTCATTTGAAATACGCGGGAATGTTTTGCATTTCGCGCCCTCTAGCTATCTCTATACCACGTCTGTCCATAACAGGCAACTATGTCCAAATATGGTTAACATATTAGTTTCCAGTGCCGTTGTTAACATTACGTTCCGATGGGGGAAATCTGGGATCTACAGATTCAACACTCATTGAGAAGCATGCGCAAAGGGAGCGTGAATGTGCGGTTGCCATGACATTTTTCAGAGGGAGTTGGCATCTAAAAGCGACGTTCAGGCCAGGTGATCTGGGTCCGGTTGTTCGAAAGCCGATTAACTTAATCCAGGATTAGCATAAACTTTTGCTACAAGTAACTTTTTGGTGAAAGTTTCTTTTGCTTATGTTTTCTTTTTTCAAGATTGACTTCTTCTAATGTAAAGTTTTGCCGAATATCAGCGTTGAACAGCACTTGGGAGTAGAGAAATAAACTCCTTAGTTAATCTTTAATCTGGGATTAGCGTTAATCGGCTTTTGAACAACCGGGCCCTGGTGACGTAATTCGGAGGACTGGGGAGAAAAATGTTAACGCCGTATCCCACAACCGCGCGCGGCCTTATTTTCGAATTCAACATGGCAGAGGCGAGGATAGATCTCCGTGGTTTCCTCCTGAATGTTTATTCATTAACAGGAAATGTGGTAGACACGGAATGATCTGTTGAGTTTTGGTGATGGAAATACTGCAGGGAGTTTGGAAACAAAGCCTAAGGCCGCGCGCGGTTGTGGGATACGGCGTTAAAACTTTTCTTCCCAGTCCTCCAATTACGTCACCAGATCACCTGGGGATGTATTGGTCTCTGAAAATACAGTTTGCTTCTTTACGAGGTTAAAAATCTACCTGGGCCAAAGTGGAGGTGCATTTAATCTATTCTTGCGAACGTTCGTAATGTATTTTGGGAGGACTTCAGAAGCATGGCAAGCGTAAGTCTTGAGCATACCTTTTATTTAACATATTTTTGCTCCAAATAGGCATAACTACAGAATAAAGGGCCACTTAAGGTTACATTTTAGATAGAACGGCTCGACGGCTCGCCAGTCAAGAAGAATGAGTGTATGAGGCTCGATGGCTAGTCACTTACGGCCTCAGCACTCTTCGCTCTCATTTTACGGTTCGGTTAACTACACTTTATACGATATCGTTTGAAGAATATGGCGCTCATTTACTGATTAAGGCTAAGCGCTTGTTACTGGGTTGCCGTATGGCAATCCCAGTCGGAAAGTGGGTAGCATTTGTTCGGTGTTTTTTTTTTTCTTTTTCCGTGTCGGTAAAAGTCTTGCCTGTCACTCCCCTGCTAAGTGGTATCTTTGTGCATAGAGCCTTCTTCTCGTATTTTCTTAGGATAGAGAGGGTAGTGGTAATGCGTAGATTTCTCTGGTGGACACAGTAGCATGATAAACGTAACTGGCAATGGCGTCGAAAGTCATGTAATGAGAATGGCGTTTTATTGGATCTTTGAACAAAATATACCCTTATGAAGCTCAATAATGGAAATTCAATTGGATACTGAACAAGACAGGCGGTGGAATCTTAAAAGCGACGAGTAATGGACTTCGACAACAATCTGTCGCCCTTCGAGCCGAAATGAAAGTGAGCTGCATTTCAAATATTCAGTACTATTTTACCAAGTGTGCTGTTATGTAGAACACTGAAACCAAATGGAAAATTGTCTGGTAACTTATTAGAGACTCGTGACTATTATAACTAAAACTATTTACAACGTGTGAACATGAAAGCGAATGTGTTGTGGTTCAATTTCATCCTTAATTTATATCATATAGCGATGTTTCTCGTGACGTCACCCATTGTTATTAATATGCCAACCAGGACCTAACTGGCTGCTGAAACAATGACTTCTTTTGTTCCCTGGTTGGCAAATTTGAATATCAAAAGAAATGTAACGTCAATGTTTGTAAACAAGAAATATCGCTATTTACCCTTGTTTTTAACGTATGTTGATGATTTTAAAAAAAGGAAATAATTTGGACCAAGGATATAAAACTGAACACAAAAAATACAAAGGTGAATAAAATGAAAGTGAGAGAGCTTACAATGATGTCTCAGGGACTTGCAAGAAATTGAAATTATTTTATTGGTTCATTGTTGATTTGATTTAATTTTTTTTTCCACACACGAACATGTATTCCTGTGATAAAAACAAATACTCAGCGTGGTCCTCACCATATTGCCTCATAAGTGTACAGTTATGTTCCAGTGTTTAAGCAGTTGCCTACAAAGTCGTAGCATCTTGTACAAGTTGTAGCCTTTCTCATCCTTTTCAATGTCATCCAGAGTTGGCTCTAAGCAATCGTTTGTTGATGTGAACTGTTTTTCCCATTCTTTGAAACTCTTTGCTACTTGCGAGTGCTTTCCAAGGACTTGTGTCTGGACATGAGCTAAATGTGTTTTGTAGTCTTCTTGAAGAACCTTACTATTGGGGCTGTTTCGGACCTTGTTTCTGTACTTATCAAGTTTCCTTACATCTTTTGTCTCACCTATGATTTTTGCTACATTCTTAGCCAAAGCAGAGGACAAGGAAGATGTGGACAAATTTTGTCCTTCACCACAGTGGTTGGTCTCATGGGCTACTGCTGTTGGAGGCTCTTTAAGCTTTGCTGTCCTGTCCTCGGTGCTATCCTCTTTCATAGCTTCCTCTTTTAACTGCTCTTCCAACTTCTGATCATCCTGGTCCAAAAGGCATTCCCCCACTTGTTCAACAGCAACTAAAGTTTCCTCTTCTTCATCATGACTATCTTCTTCTGCATAATCTTCGCTTCTGCTTTCAATTTCATTACAATCATCATGATCATTTTCGCCCTCATTATCATTGTCAACATCATCAGCATCTTCTTGTAAGAAGCCAGTGTGAATGATTTGGTTGAGGTTACTACTTTCATCAAACACTCTGATAGTATGATGGGGTATTTTAACCCCTGCTGATGCCACACACTTGTCTTGCAAGTATATGGCTTCTGACTTCAGAGTGTGATTGCGAAAATGGTGTAAAGGTGGGAGAGTGTCAGCTCCTGGTTGAGCTTCAACTTGTCTACTGACATAAAAAAATTCAACGCCACTCAGAACATGCCAAGTTCCTTCACCACAGAGGAGGAAGTCTGCAATTTTTTCCAGCTGTGCTTGGTACGCATGTGGATACTTCAGGATCACTCTGTGTGGGATTATGGTGTTCTGTGCGGGAGGAAAGCAGTGTGCTAACTTCCCAAGTCTGGACTGTTGCTCTTTTAATGTGTCTCTTTGGTTATTCTCCTCTGCCTTCACCTCCGCTTGCATTCTTATGATGCCAGGGGTTATTATCTCTCCAGGGGCCCGTTTCTCAAAAGTTACGAAAACTTTTCGGGCCCGAAAAGCCATTCGTGAAACTGTCAACCGCTTTGAATCGTTATCTGGAACTAAAATTGAGAATGTTTCATAAGCAACACAACGTTGCGACCATATCTCATGGTCTTCTTCAGGCAACTGACAACTTGTCGCGTGACAGAAGTGCCACGTGACAAGCGGCTACCAATCAGCCTCACTGTCCTGTCCCACGTACGTGACAATGAGTGTCTTGTCACGTGACAAGTTGTCAGTTGCCTGAAGAAGACCGTGAGATATGGTCGCAACGTTGTGTTGCTTATGAACTATTCTCAATTTTAGTTCCAGATAACGATTTAAATCCACTCGAGTTACTTATTCTTCTACTGGATGAATCAAAACATTCACGCTTATGTCAACCGCTTGTTGTGGAAAGCCGATCTTTTAACATGATTTCAAGGTCACAAAAAGAAAAATAACTGTGAAGTTTGACGACTTAAATCCTCTCCGTTCTTGAGATAAAAAGGGAATTGTGACACCCGAAAAAAAACCCGTTAAGTTTCGGGACTTTCGAGAAACGCGCCCCAGGTCTTCTACTTGATGTTGATGTAGAGATGCTTGAAAGTGTATTGACGTTACGGTCTTGTTTTTCAGTATTGGTTGACCTGCAGCAGATAATACGATGTTGGATAAGAGCATGTACAACCAAAGAGTGTAGGTATCGCCCATAAAACTCTTTCTCTGAGAGGATCTGAGGCTTCCCAATGACTTCTTCACATGCAATGGCATGGAGAAAGGTCTAATTGTGAAGTCTCAGGATGCTTCTTGGGCAGCGCTCCTCTGGTGTTGCATAAAGAATCCTGGATATTTCTGTCAAGGTATCCAGATTATCACTCACAAATCCTGCACATTAAACAGTCAAAACAATACACCCATTTACAAGTGGACAATCAACATCAACAGATTTTATAACCTGACCATGCTCAATGTGAGTACCTGATTTGATTACATGGTTACCTTATTTGTGAAGACTAAGACCAATGAGAGATGTCTCTAACTTTAAATGGGGCTTGGGAATTAGGACTAGAGTAGCCACAGGTTAGTGTCATTCTTTCAGTGGGAAATGGCAGTATTGGATGGCCCTGGTGATTCACAAATTTTTGAATTTATTTAAATGTATCACATCATTCTATTAAACTGTACATGCACATTGTAAATTAACCTTATGTTTCATACGAAACATAATGTCTTGGGTACTCTAAATGCTTTTCTTAAATCTAAATCTGGCTAAAAGCATGTTTCATAACTGTGCGAGATCAGCTGCAAGGACAATATGATAAATAGAGGATATTACATGGCCGTGCGGGGATACGACTTTTATCTTAGAGTGCTGCAAGTATCTCTCACGAGTGAGGGAAGCGAACGAGTGAGAGATACTTTCAGCACAAGAAGATAAAATTCGGTAGTCTGAGCCACGAAGTTGGTCTTTTGTTCCTGCCACTAACTCGACTGCTTTTACACATAATGCCTTCTCTTCATCAGGAAGGTGAGCAACTATTTCAGTGACAACATTAGAAATGTGTTCTTTGATGTCGTGCAATGGCTCTGTAGGCAGGACCTCATACATGCCTAAAAACACAGCAATAATAAAAACAAATAAGAGATTGCCTATCTTCAATTCTGTCGAGTATTTATAGTATTTGTATTTTTAGAGATTCAATTTCATGCTCTTAAGCATGATGGGAATTTCTTATTACCGGTAAGTTAATAGGTATGGCTTTATTAATTTTAAATGAATACATGGCTGTGCACCACAGTAACATCAAATTGTTACTTATGTTAACCCTTTTAATTCATTATTACATATAAATTAAATGCAGGTAACAAAAAATATATTATTTGTTAAAGATTCTGTACCTAAGTTGATATCTTCCATGCTTTTATCCTGCTCATTGATCAGCAATGCAGGTACTCTCTGTACAGTCCCTTCAGCTGTTCCTTAAGGTTCTGCTGCAGATCTTTCTTTAATCCTTCATCATTCAATCCTCTTGCTAAACATTCTGCTCTCAGCTCTGCCACAGCCATGTTTTGGAAGGGCCTGATTCCTACATTTCTTTTCTTTCTCCCAGCTGGTCCAGCCCGAACTATTTTAATGCCATCTGCTAGGGATAGATGTGGGGACCTTAAGCAGTATGTAAGGTCGCGATATCTGCGTGATTCTCCGCTACAGCCACTGCAGCCATTGTTGCCTCCCAGTTGCTCACCACTTCCAAATTGCTGCTCTGGCCCATCGCCATGGAAGAAGCGCATGGTGTCTGTCACTGGGCATCCCTTACTTGTCAGCAGGTTGTTTTGCAGCTCATCCAAACATTGGTGTCTTGTCTCAATGTAACCCAACTGCTCGACTTCTTTTCCACTGCACCTCGCAAGGATGTATATTTGGGGCTTTTCAACTAGTGTGGGAATATCAATGACACCATATCCCTTGTCTTTCATTTCTACAGCTGTGTAAAAAAAAGGCTGGATCATACACACACTGAATGAGATATAGGAGGTGGCCATGGTTCAATATTGAACCATCCCCCCATACCATCAAGTGTCTGGTTCTCTCAAACCTCATCAGCCGTTCCTTTCTCTGCTCTGGAGTGTCTCCCAGATGGTTCTCATCATCCCCTAACACTTTCAGCCGTTCTGTTATCTGCTCATCGCTCATTTGCTCATACTCCTGGTTGGTATGTCCTGTCACTATCCCAAGCTGTTCACACCTCTCCAGTTCCCTTTTTCTGATTTCTGCTAAAGGTATTTTCCTTCCAGAAACTGTGAAAAATACTTCCTTTAAAGTGCCATCACTGTTTAGGATTAGTTTCCTGTACTGCTTGGGCACCAACAACTCACCAAATTGCCTCACGTTTGACCTAAAATAAACGAGAAAACAAATTAAATTTAAACATAAATAACTTATATTTGGTAGAAACTTAATTTTCTGGGGAGAGGGGCTTCTCTTAGTACATGACTGTATACTATAGTTTAATAATTCAATCCCTGAATTTTTTTTTTTTTTTTTTAAATCTTCAATTTTGGTAATAGTATTGACTTTTTATACATATCTTATTGAATGATCTTTGTGTTTAAAAATGGGTGACTTACCTTGAGTGTTTCTTTGATTTCTCTGTTTGTTCTAGGTGTTGGAAATGTGATCTCCCCTCCAAGCATTTTATTTAGCCTTCGTCTTGGCTTTGCTGGCCTTTTGTGGAACTGCTGATAGCGCTGCAGGTTCACCCCCTGTTTTATCAGGTACTCTTTGACAATCCCAGTTTTTTTTATATCTCCAAGACCATGTCGCCTTGCCAGGTCTGAATAATTGATCTATGGGGAAAAAAAAGTTTTAAATATAATCCTTCCTGTGTAGCCTTGAGGCCCAACAATATAATAATAGAAGTTTTAAAACCATGCCATGTGGTATGCTCAGGTGAAATTGGGGAGGGGGTTGTGAATAAGAACTTCTAAAGTTATTAGCTTTTGAGGGCCCTCAAGGTATTTTTCATGAGAAAATTATTATAGTGTAGGTTGTAGAAATAAAGCATCTTTGAACTTCTCACAGGGGTAGGGTATGTGTATGCATGCACATAAATGTGTGTATGCAGGGAAAAGGGTTGGGTTGAATCTGATGCTTTTGCCTAGGGAAAGTTAGATACTGTTATTTGAACAAATACACTCACCTTTTCACCATCTGTCATATTTTGTACTTCTTGTAGGAGGTTTTCCCTCTCAAAGTGGACTGAAGCTGGTGATGATGAATGGCGCTCGGGTTTTCTTTCTCTAAGCTTTTCCTGGTTCTTACGTTTCTGAGCCCTCAGTGATGCCTCTGTGGATGATTCAAAGTGGAGAGATTGCCTTTGTCTCAACCTCTGGGTGAACGACTGCCTTGTTCCCAGCATCACATCACAGCCTCTCTCAGCCAACTGATCCTGAATTTAATTTTTTTCTTGGAGAGCTTTCTCTCGACGTTCACGTTAAGATAAGTTCCCTTACTTTCGTTTGTGCTTCAGCAAAGCAAAGCTTACGTTAAAAATTCGTTCAAATGGGCCATTCAGTTTGGAATAAATGTGTTTGACAGCAGATTTTATGGCTGTTTGGTTTGGTTTAAGTTTACTTTGTGCCTTCAAACCACTTTTACCAACTATATCTTGCACAATTTTTCGAGGCCTAACAGTATCTCCATTAGGAAAGAGAGTATGGATGGCGAAATAATGAACTTGGCAACCCCCACAATTTGACAATGTATCATTAAGTAAAGTACGATCGTCCGGGTGAGTGTAGTCCTTAGAAGGACTGTTTGAGATGACATCTCAAACAGTCCTTCTCAGGACTACACTCACCCGGACGATCGTACTTTACTCAATGATATGACTCCTGGGTTCAAATCATTTACAATTTACAATTTGACTATGTATGCGGCTTTTTCTGTGACATTGGAAGAACTTTCCAGTTTGCAGCCGAAAATGTGTTTATGTACCGTGATCGGCTTTTGGAATTCATATTCCGGAAAGAGCTGTAAACTGCTTTAGACTTTTTGATATAAGTCAAGCGTTCGACGGCAAAGATGTCTCGGCTGTCCTCTTCAAAGATTCCAAAGTAGTTCTTCCATCTCTCACCAGGGTCAGTTTCAATCGAACTGCTTCCAACTTTATGCCAGCTCTCTTTTACAGCAACTCTTGCAAATCCACAATTAAACACAACCGACTGACTTATCCACACGACTGCAGTGGCGCTATAATCTGTTTAACTGCAAATGTTGTTAACGATCGCGAAGTATTTCGTGAAGAGTTTCTGAAGATATCGTTGTGCGTATACCGCGCTATTTTTCGACTTTGGCGCAAAAATGTTAATTTATTCTTGTTATATGATACGATTTTAGGGTAGAATAACAGATGTCGTTATTTGTTAAGCCTTTTTATCGAAGCAAAGAGAAGGGAAGCTGGTAAGTTAATCTTAGTTTTATTACTTCGAAGTTGATCTGTCGGTCAACTAAACGTATAAAATTAACGTAAGAAAAACCAAAAAAGGGAGAAATTCCATCATAATCATACCAAGTTTCCCGTCTTCAATCTTAAAATGAGCTGGTTGGGATTTGGTAATGTTTAAGCCTTCAAATTACCTCTTTCGAGTTCTTGAAGTCTGCTTTGGAACTTTGCGCCCTCGCCACATAAACGTTTACTGAAATTCCCATTGGCTTACTCTGAGCCATGACAACAGCGGCTTTCTTTCATGAACCACACACTCGCGTGTGAAGATGGCGGACAAGCGACTCCACACGCAGTTGCGAGTTTCCGAAATTCCCACCGCTTTCCTTGTGTAATTTGCAATGTTTTTCAACTAAAGGCAAGCTTATAATGTTGATTTTCTTCACCACGGTTGGAACCACGAGTGCAACTATTTGTGCTAAAAAGCTTAAGAGAATGGCGTTGTTATTGCAAACCAAAACTCGATCGAATCCACCTCGGACAGGGATAAATTTTGGCTGGGTTTCCAAACGTAAAACTAATATATGGTATCTCATCTATTCATAGCCACTGTTGCTTTCCGACTTTCTGTTTGTTTAGTGGTGGGAATTTGCTTCAGAATACAACCAACGAATTTGGCGCGTAAAGTAACGTTGCTGAAGGTATCATATCGTATCATATTACTTTCCGGTAAATTAGTAATACATGCTGAGAGGGCTGCTCCTAATGCACCTTTCTGCCAAGTCTGAGAAAAATCGGGTGCAAACTACTTAAGTTTTTTGGTTTTTTTTTTTTTTTTTTTTCAAAAAAATGGTTTAAATGCTGGGTGACCCAGGCCTTAATTTACTTGAGCCACAACATCTCTAAGGACATGCAACTAATTGCTATCGAAACAATATTTTCCAACAGAGACTCTATCCGTAAGGCAGGTAAGGCCAGGGAAGCTTTTTTTTTTTATTTCAACAGGCAGGACAATTGATCCCAACGGTCTTAATATCCGCCAAGAAACGTAAAAGATTTCAGTTTATTATTTACAGTCTTTTCCGTTATTTTTCCGTTACTCTTAGTATTTGAACTCAAATTTGCTGTAACTACCATATTTTATCACATTTTTCCAGTATTACGTCAACATCCACTTACTATATATATGTACAGAAAAGCAATCCAATGTAAACTCTCATTGTACCTGAAGAAGGCTGGTTTCGCCAGCCGAAATATAGTACACCACTAAAATCAAATCTACGCTGTATCGGCTCTTTCTCAAAATATTTACCTTCTATATAGCCCATTATATGGGAGTACCCCTGACCGGGCTTTAAACCCAGTAGACATTAAGGGTTTGTTATGGCTAAAACTGATTGAATGCATTCATGGTCATTTGCTTTGTGACTTCCTCAATTTTGAACCTAAGCGGATTCAAAAGTTAAAACCTTCTTCCTTCAGGAACAATTCAATATATATCATTTACTTACTTCCTCTATGGTTAAGGAAAGAATGGAGGGAAGTATGTACAGTTCGATCACACAAGAAACAAACAAATAATTTATTACACCCCTCAAGCTAATGTTACTTATTACCTTGCAACGGCAGACGAATAACTTATTACACCCGGCAAGCCAATATTACTAAATACCTTGCAATGTTCCTCTTCAAAACCTTCTGAGCAGGAATACTGACTCTGGCTGAAAAAAAGTTAAGGGATAAATAATACTGTCAATACTGGTGGATCATTTAGATGCATCATTTGCAACTGATCATGAGTGACAGTGATCACTTCAGAAAATAAACATGAAGGGAATTCTGACATAGTCACTAACTTGATCCAAACTGAGTAAAGAGAAAACAACAAAAAGTAACGCAAAATTCATCAGAACTGGTTTATCACACATAAATTATTACTTGTTCGTGTTATTAAGAAATGAGTAACAGTGAGCAACTTACCAAAATGGGTGCTAATCGACGTGAGATCCTCGACAGCAAGAAATGACTCTGCAAAATTTGATAATTTAATGTGGTTATCCATTTTAACTTTCATAACACAAATCATTTATGCCTAGTATGCAAAAAGAGTGGAACTGGAGCGGAAAGCTGAA
>OX421448.1:15480800-15483300 GCA_949126865.1 Montipora capitata | reverse complement strand
ATGCAAAAAGAGTGGAACTGGAGCGGAAAGCTAAAAAATTCTCAAGAGAACGGATCGAGGTGGGATGACTGTTCCATTACTCCAAACAATTCAAGTAATGCTTTCGTTCGGCGAGGTTCAAAGTTGTAATGAGAACGCATACATTATGCGAGGCTCTGGTCTTGCTTAGCTTTCTGTAAGACTTTAAAGCGAGTAGACATTAAAGGTTTGTTATGGCCAAAACTGATTGAATGCATTCTTAATCGTCATTTGCTTTGTCACACCCTCAATTTTGAATCTAAGCGGATTCAAAAACTAAAATCTCCCTTCAGAAACAATTCAAGATACATCATTTACTTACTTTCTCGATGTGTAAGGAAAGAATGTGGAGGACAGTATATAGTTCGATCACACAAGAAACAAATTTATTACACCCCTCAAGCCAATGTTACGTATTGATGGGGGCGTTGGGATTTTCGGTTTTGGCCACTTTTCACTTTTTAGGCCGGTTTTTCGGTTTTTGCACCAAAAAATGTCGGTTTTTCGGTTTTTGTAACTCTTACGGTTTCGGGTTTTCCCTTTTTTTAGCATATGGTTTTCGGTTTTCAGCCAAAATACAACCGGATTTTCGGGTCTGGTATCCAACGCGGTTTTCGGTTTTGCCTGTTCCGTTTCTGATTTCTGGTTTCCTCAATCGACAGAGCGTGCCGCGGGAGTTCTCAAATGGACTCCAAACGCAGAGGTCAACTCAAGGACTTTTTTCTTGCCTAACCCTGCAGTTATTCTCTGCCTAAACAGAGGGTTGTTTTTCTGCCAAAGCGGGTTAGCACTGAGCTTGTCTGTATATGTGTCACAAAGTGTCTCACCTTTTTTTGGTGTACCATAATAATCGAGGAGCGAGGCATTGGGTATTAGACACCTTTTGTTGTAGCGGTTGACGGAGCAGTTCATTCGCCTTTCATCAATTTAATGATGAATGTGACCCGGCCTGGATTTGCGGAATTATATCAATGCCATATGTGGGTTGAGTTTAAACCCGAATACATTCTCCCGTTTTCCCCTCTTGTCAAAAAAGAAACAACGTTTGATTCGATCTACTTCAATTTTATGTGATTTGATTTCATTCACAGTTTTTTCAATTAGGGGCCAAGAATTCTGGATTTCAATGATCTCATCAACAACTGTATGTTAGTGGGACACGTGATTAAGCAGGTGAAGCGGATAACTTCCTGAATGTTTGTGAGATGAGATTTTCTTTCATATAATCTGAATGCGTGTCACTCACTGTTGTTCTACTGAAACATGGATTGCGTGACAGCCCGAGCTATTAGTGAAATGGCTAATAGAGTGTTTTTACGCGACGTCACGGCAGTCATGTTGGTATTCCAAAACAAAGAAATGGCGGCAATGATGGTGTACCAAACTAATCCTCTGGGAAGTGAACTCTATTTTTATGCAAAGACTTTCTTTTTTTTTCCAGGAATCCAACGTGGTTGCTGGTCACGTGAGTGAAAACGCATTATACGCTGGGGGAAAGCTTTCGACAACAATTTGTACACGTGTGGTGTTTTCTTAGACTTTTTAAAGGCCTTTCACTGTAAAATATATGACCTTGTTAAACAAGTTGTTAGCCTATGGAATAAGAGAGACTCCTTTAATCATAGTTACTTTTCAAATAGGCAAGCATGTTGAATTGCATGGGTGTTTTATCGACGTTAAACCCGCGAGGCGAACGCGGGTGATTTTTAGACCTAATAAAACACGCAAATGTGAGCAAATTTTGTGGAAAAATCCGACTCAAAGCACTTCTTGGCTTGTCAACGATTCCTGAAATCATTTCTTGTTCTCGCTCGTCCCTCGAGTCAAGGGTTTACAATTTTTTCCTGCTTTCTTTCATTCGCCCACTGCACAAAAACGTCTTTTCAGTGTTATGTGGTTTTTTTAGTGTCTTCATATCTTCGCTCATTTGTCTCAGTTCTTAAATAAATTCATGGGTCACCGCTTCGAAACAAGACGCCTTTGTTTGAAAAACAGCCACAGAAGAAATTCTTCACTGTTGCTAATGATTTTAAGTAATTTTGCCCGCAGAAATTACCAAAATTAACGAGTAATGCCCTATGCCATTGCCCTCTACGATAGTAAAGACAAAACTTGAAAATTTATTGTCAGGTACCGACGTCCTCTACACGATAAATTTGGTCATTTCATGTACGAGAACTGCAAAGAAATGTATCAAAATGTGAAATGCACGTTCGGGGCGTGCACAGCCTTTGTTTTTGTTCCAGCATTAAGCCCGTTGTTTTATGAAGCTCTGGTAGCCGTCGTGCTTACGTAAGCTCCATAGTAGGGACCTCACAATAAGAGGACGACGACGACGATGACGGCTACGAAAACGCCGCAAAACAATAGAGTTAATAAACAAAAACAAAGGCTCTGCACGCCCTGATGCGTTTTGCATTTTAGTATATTTCTTTGCCGTCCTCGTCCTCGTCCTGACAAGGACGTGAATTAACTACAATTT
>OX421448.1:15443300-15453300 GCA_949126865.1 Montipora capitata | reverse complement strand
GGAAGCTCTAACAGATGCAGGATGACAGAACGATGCAGTCATAACGCAACTTGAACCAATTACATGTCTCTCTTCAAGTCTGTTAATCATTTACCACTCGCAGCACTTAAATATGGAAAACAATCCAAGAAAACATTTAGCAGCGCACGAAAATATAGACTCCATCAATCCCTAAAAGACAAATACTGAATCATGGAGTGAGCTACAGAGGAAGAAACATTTGCACGCGAGGTCAGAGGAGATAACTACCTTAATTCATATTTTAACAGCACTGATTGGAAATTGGAATTCTCCTTATCGTAAGCTTAGCAGCAGTTGTTTGCTACTGTGGTTATTCAACTTGACTGCAAATTTCACATGGAATGGCTTCGAATCACGTGCCAAGTACGGTTGTCCTTGGTTGTTCGTGCGTGGGTTGCTATGGGTTAAGTGCTGTGTTTGCACGTGGCGTACTGTTTCTCGTGCAGTGCCGTGGTTGGAGCGAGGACTGGGTGAATTGGCGCATGACAGGCAGTACAGCGAGGTGTTGGGTGACATATCGCGCTCAACTAAGGTAAGTTGGCATGCGCAGGCAACGAAGCAACACATTCTGGTCACCAGAGACTCGGGAGCATCTCTGGGAAACTCTTTATTCCAGTTGCTGATAAGCTTGGTAGAAAAATTCGAGAATGCCTTTCCTGATCTCTGGTCCGTGTACGATTTTCGCACAAAGATAGGCCTTAAAGAACTCGTATTCTATGCATAACAAGTGAACTGGATCATTTTATTTTAATTCTTATATGGTTTCAATAATCAACAAAATACAGGTCGGTTCATATTAAAGATGGTAGAAGTCCTTAGGTAATCCAATTCGAGAGCGAAGGAAATCAAAGCCATGTGAACTGTCAATCTCTTTCATCGTGTCGCTTAAAACTTCTAAACAAGAGCAACTTTGTTTTTACCGTTTAGAAACTGTCCTATTTCCTGGCATTGTTCGCGATAATATCTGGTTCTCTTCAGTACGGAATGATGCGCAGAGACCAAGCCACACATCTCGTCTTTGGACATCAGTGAAGCTCACGCAGCATTGGGCGTGGTCTTGCACTTGCTTAGATTTATTAGTGGAGTCCACATAGATTATGCTTTGGCTTTGTTCTGGAGCATTCCCACGTGCATAATGTTGATGACCGGGTAATCCATGATTGAATTCCAAGGTAACATGACGCTCCGGTCCAAAACCGTTTACAATTTATATTTAAGAAAGAGGGATGCCTTGGGAAGCAGCGTGATCCGGTGGTCGAAGTCTTTTTAGTTTGAACTGGTTCTTTCAGGATATATATTTGAGAGAACTACCTGTGAACTGCCTTAATAGCAAAGTCCACTCAAGATGATTCTGAGCAAAAACGACCTTTATTCAGGCGATTTGCCCTACATTACCTTGAAAAACGTCGGGCCGACTTTTTTCAAGATTACCCAAATGCAATCCGCGTCAATCTTGTTCATTTGTGTCCATCCGTGCTTCTCTTTCCTTTTGTTGTATTTCTTTTAATTTGTTTAATTTGTTTGTTGTTCAACAGTCTTAAATGGTTATTGCAATGTTTCATTCTATTTTTTGGGCATTTTGGGTGTCATGAAATTGCATCATTTTAGGAGACATGCATGTTTCTCTTTCCTTTTGTTGTATTTCTTTTATGTTGTTCAACAGTCTTAAGTGGTTATTGCAATGTTTCATTCTACTTTTTGGCCATTTTGGGTGTCATGAAATTGCATTATTTTAGGCCGGTGACATAGCCCCACTAAGCCTAAATTGAAGCATGTGCTAGTTGCAGTGCTAGTATATAGCAAGCTGATAGGTGCTCCCGAGTAGCTTCTCTAAGCATTTTTTTTCCATTAAATGCAGAGCTCACTCAAAAACGACTGAAAAACAAAAACACCTTCTTCTCATTGAAACACGCTGTTGAAGGTTACAAAGAAAGAGTTCAGTTTGTCAAAGATTCATCTTCCGCTTGTATGGTAAGTTACTACGACTAAAAAAAATTGCTCATTAAACGTGCATTTAGTAGGCTTTGTGACTTCTACGTAGTTGTTTACAAGGGTGTTTCTCACTTCAAACATTAAATTAAAATGTTGGAAGCATACTAGCTCTTGACTACAACCACTGGTCTTCAAGGCCACAGTTGCTGGACTCAATCGAAATTTTTGAGGCTGGTTTTCACTGGCGACGGAGTCGGAGTCGGAGTCGTAATCAGAAGCGCAGAGCGATGCGATCTAGTGAAAATCAAACTGTCGGAGTCGGAAGCAGAATACCGATACCGCTTATGGCTCCGTCTCTTACGATCCAAAGAAAACTGCATTGTCGGATTCGGAAGCAGAAGCGGATGAACAAACATCGATTCTAAGCATTGTGATTGGTTGGTTTTTCCGCTTCTGCTTCCGACTCCGACAATCTAGTTTTCACTGGATCATAAGCGACGGAGTCATAAGCGGAGTCGGAAGAAAATGGAAACGTTCTGATTCCTCCGACTCCGATTCCGTCGAGCTTATGACTCCGCTTATGACTCCGATCTTTGACTTTCACTAGGTCATAAGCGCTCTTACGACTCCGACTACGACTCTGACTCCGACTCCGACTCCGACTCCGTCGCTAGTAAAAACCAGCCTTTAAAGGTAAATGAACAATTACTGTCTTCCTTCACAGTAAATCCGCCGGCTATTTGTTTTCGACCCTGTTTTAGTACTTCTGTTCGGTATAATTACATAGGTGAATAATGAAAATTCTCTTCGCTGATTGGTTGCAATTGGGGTGATTATTACCCGATAATCACCTAAGTGGTTTGTTCAAAACGGTCGCAAGCCGTTTTGTCGAGGTGACAGATGAAACCTACTTAATTATTCTAAAACAAGTATTCACATCCTGCTCGGTGAATAATAGGCTTTTTGCAACAATTCGTCACGTGAACTTTTTTTCATAAACACGATGATTGTGCTGGTTTCATGAAATTACTTTTCCAGAAGTAAAAAGAGCAGCTCATAATTTTCGCTAGTATATCGTATAAACGGGTATTGTTACAGTTGACAGAATTTATAAGGATTTGTATGGGAAATGGACGCTTTGCCACCCAGTCAGGCTTCCTTGTATTATTCTAAGTTTTCAAACCACTTTAAAACTCTTCCTTCGAAATATGAAAGTCGAAAAGCGGATCCTTCTGCAGGTACCGGAAAGCACTGTGTCTTTCGTCACGTGGGATTAGTCTTTATTTGGAGTTGTTTTGTTTTCTGTCTTTTGTTTTACGTAATTTCTGCTCCGATACTTGCAGAAGCTGCCCTAAAAACTTCCACCCTTGCACATTTATTCTCGCTTATTTGATCCATGATAAAATAGGAATCTGAGCTTTGTTTGTGGCGCGTAATTATGGCAAACAAGATCTTTCCATCTCTGGAATTTATAAAGACCGACTTTAAGTTCACCAATTATAAGTCATGTGACCAGTTTGTTGCAAATGGTACGGTGGTCCACAGGGGACATGCTGCAAATTAAAGAGTTGCCGGAAATAAATTAAAGTTGCTACAAATTAAAAAAAGGTGCTGCAAATTAAAAGAATGTTGTTGCAAATTAAAACACCAAAAGTATGCGTGCGCACTGAAGGAAGGACAGGTACAAAACACAGGTCGCAGGTCATTGTTTTACCAATACACAAACCCCCCAACTGTTTACAACTGCTAACATTAGGCCTAATTAGGTCTAAGGTTAGTTTTATTGGATGTTTAGGATACTTTCTGTATTGTTAAAACAATGACCAGTGACCTGTGACCTGTGTTTTGTACCTGCCATTCCTTCAGTGCGCTAGCATACGCTTGATGGTTTTATATGCTGCGACATTCTTTTAATTTGCAGCAACTATTTTGAATTTGCATGCAGCAACTCTTTAATTTGCAGCAAGTCCTATTGCTAAATATTCCTGAAATCTTGATTTGTTGTTTTTCTTTGTCATGTAATCGTCATAGAGTGTCCACCCAGCATCGTTTAAATAGCCTCGTTTGGGTTTGAAGTCACTTACAGCTAAAAGTGGCACTTTAAGTAGTGTATTCCGTGCTGGAAGAGGAAACAAACAAATAGCAATCATCTTGCAGCCCAAGGGATTACTTTGGGGATATTTCTTTACCGCCTTCATACGTACTCTACTCGTCCCTGAGAGTTATAAGTGCAATTTCTTCCTTGTGTTTTAGTAAATAAATATAGCTTCTCGCTGCTACTAGAGCGAACACTTTTGACTCCTTGGTATATAAAGATGTCAATCAACGCTGACTGTTGCACTTGATAACCGCAGTCCATTTGGGAGTAGAGCTTATTAAAGTGTTCAGAGGACAAAAATGTACTTATCACACGGGTTTGGAACTGTTGGAATATTGCACGGCGTATATTGCATCGCACGGCTTGATACCAACGCACACCAATACTCAGACAATACTAGACATATTTTGTTGGAACACTTACCAAATGGTCCAGAATCATTGGGTTACAAGATCGTAGATTAAACAAAGCCGACGGCAAAAAAGTGTGCAACCTGTCTCGCTTTCAGGAACTTGTTCAATCCGAGCCGGCTGATGTTGTGTGGGTAACTGAGACCTGGCTGACTAGCTTCGTTGAAAACAAGGAAATTTTACCATCAGGCTATGTAATCTACCGGAGAGATCGGGGAAGCCATGCTGGCGGCGTATTATTAGCTGTTAAAGCGAACTCTTTCAGCTCTTGTCGCAAAATCGCTGATTTAAATGACTCGGATCTGGAAACCGCCTCTGTGGTACTAAGAACTAAATCCAAAGCTAAAAGACTAGCTTGCTGCTGTTATAGAACTCCAACACCTGAGAGGGACTGGTCGGATAAATTTAATATCTACTTGGCTAAATGCTCGTCACGCTACAGCAATATGCTAATCGCCGGCGACTTCAACTTCCCTGAAATCCACTGGGAATCGCCTGAGAGAACCAAAGGTGTTGATGAAGTCGCATTCGTTGAACAGTTAAGCGATTTTTTTTTAACACAACTGAACACGATACCAACTAGAGGTGATAACGTCTTAGATCTTGTTATTACTAGCGTTGCTAGTTAAGCAAATGATATTTCTGTACTCAGTCCAAAAGAAAGCGGCCTGTTCACGGATCATGGCACCATCGTATTCCATTTAAAGATTTCAAGGAAAGCCGCGCCTCCCATTGCACGAACAGTGTACGACTATTGCCGAGGATATTTCAATGGGCTACGCTCAGCCATCGGGGCCATCGATCTGTGTAGCAAGATCAACACGGACGATGTCAACATAAGCTAGCACCAGTGGAAGGACGCGTTCCTCGCTGCGGTTCAGGATTATATCCCTACAAAAAACATCAAGCGGCGCAACAACCCACCCTGGATCAATGGAGACATTGTTCACGCCCTCAGGAAGAAAGAGTCCGCGAGGCAGAAATTTTTGAGCTCCCCAACTGACTCTCTTCGGGCTAAATTCAGAGAACTCAGAGCCAAAGTGAAAAATATGATCAAGGAGAGCCGGACTAACTTTTTTAATTCTCTGGACTCCGACCTCTGTAACAACCCAAAGAGATTTTGGTCGGTATTTAAACTCAGTAGTAAAGAGTCTAATTTTCCCGATACCATGTCAATGGGCGTCGGCGAAGGGGTATCGACACCAAGTCGCACGGCCTCAAGCCCTGCTGATATCGCATCTATGTTCAACGAGTACTTTGAGTACTTTACGTCCGTGTTTAGTACCAAGGATCACCCAGACCCGACACCAACGGAAACTGAATCATCGGACCACGCCCTGTGAGACGTCAGCTTTACGACGGAGGATGTATCGGAACTCTGCTATCCCTTGACCCCAACAAGGCTACTGGTACAGACGGCATCCCCTGTCGTCTCCTCAAGGAAACAGCGCGCCAAATAGTTCCATCACTAACTCAGCTGTTTAACCTGTCTCTCTGCTGTGGTACGCTCCCGGACGACTGGAAACTGGCGAATATCATCCCTGTCTACAAAAAAGGAGAAAAACAGTACGTAGATAACTACCGCCCAATCTCTCTCCTCTCAATAGTCTCCAAGGTTCTTGAACGCTGTGTGCTGGGCAAAATAAGTGACCACATATTCTGCCTTATCAGCTGCATCCAACATGGCTTCACTTCAGGCAAATCTTGCACCACGCAACTTTTTGAAGTACATGATCACATCGGCTCGTTACTGGACGCTGGCAAGCAAACAGACATTATATACATGGATATGTCGAAAGCATTCGACAAGATCGATCATACTCTGTTGCTGAACAAGCTCCAGACCAACTTCCTCATCTCTGGAAACCTATTGTCATGGTTCCGGTCTTACATGTACTTGCTAGGCCGGAGACAACGGGTTACCCTACTCGGTACCAGTTCCCTCGAGATGGATGTCACGTCAGGAGTTCCCCAGGGTTCCATTCTGGGCCCAATATTGTTTCTCTTGTACGTGAATGACCTCCCTGATGCTGTGGTGAACTCGAAAGTGGCCTCATTTGCTGACGACACTAAGCTGTACCGGAGGGTTGACTCCACCCAAGACGCTATCCTCCTGCAAAACGACCTAGACAAACTGGAGGCCTGGTCTATCTCCTCAGGCTTGGTTTTCAACCAAAAGAAATGCAAGCAGCAGCACATCACAAGAAAGTTCAATCCAGTTGAGTTCCAGTACAAGATAAATGACAAGCCGCTAGAGGTCACCAATCACAAGAAAGACCTCGGAGTCTACGTTAGTTCCGACTTAACGTGGAAAAAGCACACGCTCGAACAGTGCGCTAAGGCAAACAAGTTACTGGGGTTCATACGTAGATGTGCGATGGACGTTCAAAGCTCAAGCACCCGCAGAACTCTCTACTTAGCCATCGTACGTGCTGCTCTTGGCTACGCCACTCAAGTGTGGTCTCCGCAAACAATAGACCTCATAAGACGCATCGAACGCGTCCAGCGACGCGCCTCAAAGTTTATTTTAGATCTACCCTTCCTATGTGAGGAAAGCTATAGAGGCAGGCTCTTGTCAATTGATATTCTACCTATCTGCTTTTGGCATGAGTTTTTGGACTTGGTACTTTTCTTAAAAGCCACCAACGGTATTGTTTGTGTATCACATGACGTGCTCCCTGAACGCATTGTTCCCACAAGGGTCACTAGAGCAAGCGCTAGCAATGCAAAATCTTTCAGACCAAAGAAATGCCGCACTTCTACTTATCAGCACTCTTTTTTTGTAAGAACTTCTAGAATCTGGAACGCCCTCCCCCTGCAGTTAAGATATGAACATGTAACTCTAAACCAATTTAAATCTCTCCTCTCCTCATACTACAAAGATGCACTTATCTTGAGCTTCGATGTTGAGGACCCTAGAACCTGGAAATCTGTCTGCTTAAAATGTAATACGCCACGCAACTTTTCAGAGCCTATTTCGTGTTGTTATTAGTTTACTAGATTTTACTATTTTATTCAAGTGTTTAGAACTTTGTTAATCTTGGGCCCACAGTAATTGGCGTCAGCTGTTGTGGATACCCTGCCTTAACCCAGTATTTGTTTATTTTTTGTGTACGTCGTCATGTTTTGTTAATAGTTTATTTAGAAGGCGATGTTTAATAAATAAATAAAATAAATAAACATCCCCCACCCCTCAATTCAATGTTGTGTGAGAATTCTTCGGGCGACTGTTAGTAGTTGTGAAAATCAACATTGGAGGAAGGGGGAAACGGGGATGGGTGTTCCAACAAATGTGACGAGTATTGTAACTTGAAATTAAAATTAACCTGAATTTAAATTCAACTGTAACATATATGCTAAAACAACTATTCACCTCAGTGCCGGTGGCTAATGCTAGCCACTACCACTTCAGTGAATAGTTGCTAACTATTCTGCTGTACCTAATATGGTCAAGGAACGCGTCAGCAATTAAGCGAGCTGAAAAGAATTTTTGCAGCTCTGAGAATAAAGTGGCCGATAAAAGCAGTTTTGGACCGGAATTGACCGAGGCAGAAATTGATGCTTTAGTCGACAATACTACCCCCGGGAACACCAAAGAAGAGTTGTTGATCCCAGAGTTTTAATAAAACAATTATTCTACTCAGGCTTGCTGGATATAAAATAATTACAACCAACAAGGCACGTTTATCTATCACTTCATATCCAGCGAGCCCTTGTAGAATAATTGTTAAATATTCGCAGATATAGCATTTTTTAATACACTATTTGATATTTCTGTGGGAACAATCATGATTTTGAGTTATTAATGTGTGGTAGCTGAGATTGGAGCATTCATCATTTAATTCCGGGGCAGTCGTACCTGAAGTCGGGTTCAACTGACGTAACGTTTCACAGATTTTGTAAATTCCCTTTAGGTCTAATATCGTAAAAAGACCTTTTAGGAAGCATGACACACACAAACCTTTCCGACAAAAGTCCCAGAAATTGATAATTCGTCGCTGGAGGGTGGGAGGAGCAACTGTCGTTTAAACGTTACGCAACACACTTGATAGTGCTTTCGCTAAAAATATGAGCTAATTGTCGCTGTGATAGACACTCGCTGTAGTCACGGTAGGTTGTACCGATAACTGAAAAGAAGAAGCCACACTTGCGTTTGCCGTTCCCCTTTTTGATCAAGAACCCAACATCTTGTACAAGCAAAAGCTTCAAATGACACACATTATGGGGTGCAAGGATGGCGCAGTGGTGAGAGCACACGCCTCCCGCCAATGTGAGCCGGGTTCATTTCCCAGATTCGACGTCATATGTGGGTTGAGTTTGTTGGTTCTCTACTCTGCAGCGAGAGGTTTTTCTCTGGGTACTCCGGTTTTTCCCACTACTCAAAGCCCAACATTTGATTTGGTTTGTGTTAATTGTTGATTTTAGTTTACAGTGTCCCCAATTAATGCTCCAGCGCTAGAAGACTAGACACTTAAATAAAGTTCCTTTCCTTACCATCCACGTTTGCGGCATTCCGTTGGGATGGGGGTGGAAACAAAATTGGGGAGGGATTAACAGAGAACAGCAGGCTGAAGTTTAAGTTCCACCAAAAATCTGGGAACTTGTACGCTTGATTTCGGCTTCTTTCTTGCCTGTTCGCTACAGTTATCTAACAGATTCTAAAAAAAAATAAGAGGGACACAGCAAATTCTCAAGAAAAGGGAATAGCATTTTTTAAATGAAGAAGCCTGTCGTTTGCCTTGCCCGCAAACGCCAAACAAATCTCTGTCGTAAACCATCCATGATTAGGAATGTCTACGACACTTCCGCCCACTCGACGGAAACTAAATTTTAATATACCAAGTGAGACCCAGAGCAGGAAGATCAATAGTGCTGCAAAATCAATTTGATAAACAGCGGTTCAGGTTTCCTGTTTCTCACATAGTAATTTATATTTTTCGCCCGCTTCTGAGTGTAGTCCAGAGAAGAAGATTTCGACAACCGTCACACGACGACAAAGATCGACGCTTATTGCAGAGGTTCTCTTTCAGAACAACTTTAACGAGTTACTTGAAGACAGGAAAAGGGATATTATTAGCTGCAAACTCGTCAGACCGGAATGCAAAGTTATATATTTTGGTTGGCCTTTGCTCACGAGTTCTAAATCCTATAAACGCTTTGCAAAATTCTTGGCTTCCCAATTTTTTTCACAACAATTTTCGTCTTTGGTGGAACAGATGTGGCGTGGTGGTGAAAGCACTCGGCTTCCTCTAAAGTGGCCTGGGATTGAGTCCCGCATTGTTAAGATTCAAGTCTACGAAGTATCGCTCCCCTCGCCTGTGTATTCCTTGTTTAAGTCAAGTACATCTAGTCATCCGAAGAAATCCTTGACTATTGCTACGCCATATCCTCGTTTGCATACACAAAAAAACAAAGATGGCGGATTTCAATTGAATGCAAATTATCTCCGGTACGAAGTATAGGAGATAATGACTTTCTACACGTTATTTCTTGAGCATGTTGGTATTATCACCCCTTATTGGCGTTAGCTCGTTATCTA
>OX421448.1:15433300-15438300 GCA_949126865.1 Montipora capitata | reverse complement strand
TATTAGTTGGTTATGCTGGCCTATTTCGAATTTCTGAATTATTGAGTGTTAAGATCAAGGACATTTCGATTAGTGGCGATGGCATGTCGATTTTCGTCTCCCAGAGGAAGGATAATCAATTTCGTGAAGTGCATACTTCTATAATTGCTTTGTTTGCTAGTCCTAAAGAATATTGCTCTCCTGTTTTGCGTAGGATAGTTCCCACTGGGCATGGTGCCTATTTCCACAAGTCTTTAGGGATTAGTTACTCCACTATTCGTGACGAATTTAAGAAATATATTTCGCCGTTTGTAAATAATCCGGGTGATTATTGTTACATAGCCTCAAATCAGGTGGCGCTTCTAAGGACGGTTGTAAGCTAAGTGATCCCGAGCTGAAAGATGGACATGCAGGATGGAAGAATCCTTGCAGTAAGAGGCGTTGCACCATGCATTTTCATGCTGAGGTGCTTGAAGTTACTAGAAGTATGGGTATCTAAGTTGTAAAGGTTTTTTGGCCAGTGGAGGGTCCGAGTTTGTGTCGTGGCTCCATCCAGATTTCCCGTTCCCTTTGATAAGGGTTATGTGGGTTTTTCCTGGCCCCCCTGACACTACTCGCTTGATGTAATTTAGTTATTAATAAAGTTTGCCTGGTACTTGGAGCAGGCCTTATCCTCCAAGATTATATGGTCTTCTTGCATTATTATTTAGCGTAGAAGCGTTATTGTTGGCTACTTAAACATATTAAGCCCAAATGAGTGGTCAAGTATGACAATGCAGATAAAGAATTTTCGATTCAGAAAAATTTCTAGCCAGTACTTTTCCTTTAAGTATGACGTTTACAGCCAGCGGCCAACGGGAAACGGCAGGCTCCTACTTGTCATAAAAGCGTGGAAATTCTCTCATTTTAACTTGTCTCGTTCCTTTAAAAAGTTTCTTGATATCTCGAGCTAAGAGGACAGAAATGAGCTAATATCAAGCAGGGTTCTTACATTTTTGGCAAAACCCTAATTTCACTCACGACGTCGTTTCCCGTTTGGGATAAACGTCATGCTTAACCTCTTTAACAGTTGTCTCAAACGTTGATGGTTCTGCAGTAAATCAGAGTTAGTAGAGGCAGTAAATTAATCACTATCCAATGGATACCTGAGTTAGTCGACAGTGGACGCCGTGGTATCCTGTCCTCTTTCTGAAAACCCAGACCCGATTTTTTGTGCGCTACGTTTATTTGCAGTTACTTCTTTTAAGAGGAAAATTATAGAATGTTTCTAAGCAGCTGCTTTGCAATAGCTTTTCACTGCTATGGCCGGTTCCTTCCTTCCTTGTACTTCTTCGAATACCCTATCAGCAGGCAATCATCGGTGTTACGAAAAATAGCATTGCGTGACTAGTGTTACTTTCTAGATGCTTCGCGAGAGTTCGTAGTTTGTTTATTTTTAGGTTTGTGCGTAAGCGTTTCTAAATCGGTGTGTTTTGTAATTTTTCTATAATTAGATTGATTACTATTTTAGAAAGTTCTAGAAGCTTATTGTCAGAGTATATAAGTAGACGAGTCCACGCGAAGTTTTTTTAACTAGTTTTTCACAAGCGAAGAGAGTTGGCTTTAGCCGTGTTTAGTCAAGTGTGACAGAAGCTGTGTTTATTCAAGTTTTCGGAGGTCGTGTAAGTTTATCAAGTACGTGTTGTTTGGAGTCTTCGTGGAAACTACGTTCATTTTTGGAATAAGTCTTCTTGTTGTTGTTCCGACAACCCTGCGTTCAGTTTAGTCTGCAAGCTACCTGTCCTCAAAACATTCGAACTCGTAACATTGGGGGCCTGTCCGAGAGAGGAATTCATTTGTTTGGAGAGTACAGTAACCAGGAAAGGGCATCTCAAGAAGAAGAACTTACAGAAAAAGTAAGAAGAAGTGTTTCAAGGAAGTAGATATTGTGTGAACAACTGCTATGGAAATGGATAAGTTCATACAGATTGGAGAAAAGTTCGGATTTGAGGGAGAAAAGCTTCTCGAGTTTGTCAGGGAAGAGGAAAAAAAAGAAGAAAGACGTAGACAATTGGAAGAAGAAAGAAGAAGGGAAGAGGAAGAAAAAGAAGAAAAACGCAGAAAATTGGAGGAAGAAAAGGAAGAGAAACGCAGACAGTTTGAAGAAGAACGAAGAAGGGAACAGGAAGAAAGAGAAGAAAAAAGGAGGCAATTAGAAGAGAGGCGTCGAATGCTTGAGGAGGATAAAAGAAAGGAAGAGGAAGAGAAGGAGGAAAGGCGCAGAAGAGAAGACGAAGAGAGAGAAACTAGGCGACAAGAACGCGAACTAAGAAAATTGGAGATGGAAGCCGAGCTGTTGAAACAGAAAGAGGCTATTGAAGCGGCAAAAAGAGAACATGAGCTGGAGATTGCACGTGTGGCTGTGGAGAGTGCTGACGGGCGTCCTGAAGTGAGAGAGGATAGGGCCAAGGCACCCAAGCTTCCCTCATTTGTTGATGGCAAGGACGACTTGGATGCTTATTTACAAAGATTTGAAAGATTTGCAGCGACAGCTAAATGGGAGAAGACAGGATGGGATTCGAAACTTAGTGCTCTTTTGTCTGGACGTGCGCTAGAAGTTTATTCGCGGTTATCCGAAGAAGCAGCCCAAGATTATGACCGAGTAAAACTAGCTTTGATGAAGAGATATGACCTAACGGAGGATGGTTATCGCCGTAAATTTAGGGCATCAAAGCCGGAAGTTGATGAGAGCCCAGAGCAGTTTATAGTGCGACTGGAGAGATACTTGTTGCGGTGGTTGGAACTGTCGCACACTGAACGTTCTTTTGAAGGCCTGAAAGATCTAATTGTGGAAGAACAGTTTATTGACTCTTGTCCAAAAGAGTTAGCTATTCACCTTCGTGAAAGAGTCCCGGAAACGCTTGACCAGATAGCGAAAATCGCCGATCAATACTTGGAAGCACATGGAAAGCACCTGTTTAGCTCTGCGACCAAGAAGCCGGTAGTACAGTCCAAGGCGGAAGAAACAAAGAACGCACAGAGTGATACAACAGCTCTCCAGTGTTACAGGTGTAATACCCGCGGACACAAAGCAATTAACTGCCCAACTCCAGCAAGAAAGTGTGTCCTATGTGGCAAGCAAGGCCATGAGGCGAGGAACTGTCGATCAAGTGGACGAAAGTCAGGAGGCCAAGGTAAAGATGGTAACCCTGTGCAACGGGGTCAAGTTAGCGCTGGCTGTTTGGTTAAGTCACCAGATCTTAACGCTACCCCCGAGGAAGTCAAGTCGTGTATTCAAAATGATCAGCTTCTGTTAGCCTGTGGCAAGAAAGTTCCGTTGCTAAGTAATGCCTGTGTTGAACCCTTAACTGGAGTAAGAAGTAAGATGCCACTTGTAAAAGGCAGAGTTGGAGAGAAGACTGTCGACGTTTTAAGAGATACCAGTTGCAGTGGAGTTGTAGCCAAGAAGGACCTTGTCGACGAAGATCAGTTCACCACAGATTTTAACGTCATGTTGCTTATTGACAACAAAGCGAGGAAGGTACCTATAGCAAGAATTTATGTTGATACGCCTTATCTTAAGGGTCATGTAAAAGTGCAGTGCCTTTCAGATCCTATCTACGACCTAATTATTGGTAACGTACGTGATGCAAGGGACGCACAAAATCCAGATCCCAGTTGGCAAGAGGCTTGTGCAGTAACTACCCGAACTCAAGCTAAAGAAAAGGATGAACGCACTACTTTGAAGGTGCCTAGTACCCGTGAAAATCCTATTGTGGATAGAGAGAAGCGCAAGCAGATGCAGCGTGAAGATGAGAGTCTGCGTAAGTACTGGGATCGAGACGGTATGCTAGTTTCATTTGAAGAAAAATGTGGAGTACTGTACCGCCTGTACAAGCATCCTTACATGAATGGTGGTAAACCGCTTAAACAAGTTATAGTACCTGAGAAGTTGAGACGCCCCATAATGGACGTAGCTGACGGATCGATCATGGGTGGTCACATGGGCATCAAGAAGACAACAGATAAGATCCAGAGTGCATTTTATTGGCCTGGAATTCAAGGTGACGTAATCCGATTTTGCAAGTCCTGTGACGTGTTTCAGAAGACCGTAAGTAAAGGATCAGTGCCAAAGGTACCGTTAGAGAAGATGCCGCTGATAGACAAGCCCTTTAAGAGAGTAACAATAGATCTTGTTGGTCCTATCAGTCCCCCGAGTGAAGAAGGACACAGATATATATTGACGCTGGTAGATTTTTCGACTCGCTACCCAGAGGCTGTGCCAATAAAGAACATTGACACAGAGACTGTAGCAGAGGCATTGGTCAGCCGTCTAGGAGTACCCGAAGAAATCTTGGGTGATCTCGGTACGCAGTTTGTTTCTGACTGCATGAGAGAAGTCACCCGACTACTAAGCATTAAACAGCTTACAACAACACCCTATCACCCGATGTGTAACCGTTTGTCGGAGAAGTTCAATGGAACGATGAAGTCTATGCTGAAGAGACTGTGTAGTGAGCAGCCAAGACAGTGGCATCGCTACATAAACCCGCTCTTGTTTGCTTATCGTGAAGTTCCCCAAGAGTCCACTGGTTTTTCACCGTTTGAGCTGTTATATGGAAGAGCTGTCAGAGGACCAACGGCTATACTCAAACAGCTGTGGACGAAAGAAGTTGATGAGCCTGAGGTAAAGAACAGTTACCAGTACGTTTTTGAATTACGAGAGAAGTTAGAAGATACCCTTAAACTTGTCCATAGTGAACTGGAAAAAGCCCAGCAAAAAGGAAAGCACTATTACGACTGCAAGTCTAAAGTTAGGAAGTTCCAGTCAGGTGAGAAAGTGCTTATACTGCTATCTACCGACTATAACAAGCTACTTATGCAGTGGAAGGGTCCCTTTGAAGTTAGTTCTGTGGTAGGTCTCAATGACTACAAAGTGAAAGTGAAAGGCAAGGATTAAGTTTACCACGCCAACCTACTTAAAAAGTACTTTGAGCGAGAGGAGACTACAGCCGAAGGAGCAGTAGCAGGTAGAGTAGGCG
>OX421448.1:15415800-15418300 GCA_949126865.1 Montipora capitata | reverse complement strand
AGCAGGAATAATGAATCTGGCTGAAAAAAATATTTAAGGGATAAATACTACTGGTGGATCATTTGGATACATCATTCGCAACTAATCATGAGTGACCATGAGCAGTTCAGAAAATCAACTTATAAGGAATTCTGACAAAAAGTAACGCAAAAGTCATCAGAACTGGTTTATCACACATAAATTATTACTTGTTTGTGTTATTAAGAAATGAGAAACAGTGAGCAACTTACCAAAATGGATGCTAATCGACGCAAGGTCCTCGACAAAAAGAAATGACTCTGCAAAATATGATTATTTAATGAGGTTATCCATGCATTATTGAATCTTGTAGGAAAACGTTTAACTTTCATAACAAAAATCACTTGCGTAGTATGCAAACAAAGTACCTCATTTTTCTACTGATTTTGTATCAGAGCCACTCTATACTCTATCCTAATCTAACTGATTGGTTTCTAAACATGAAAGCTTGAGGCTTATTACGTGCAGTATTGTCATTGCCTGGGTAATATTAATAAGCCTCTTAAAATGTTTGTGATGAATATACCAGTATATTCTAAATAATAAAGATAATTTGAACTCCTGGGTTCTACTAAACAGACAAAATAATGATATAATAAATAAACAAACACGCAGTATGCTTATCATTGTTTAAACCAATGAAATTATGAATTTCAACCTGAGACACACGAAGAAAAGTCTTTCATGCAATTTTCAGTCTCTGGCTGAAAAATCTGCATAATCAGGCCGAAAAAAAAAGGTATCTACCAAAGACTAGTTGAAAAGGCGCCAAGCTGGCTGCATTAATTTTCGTGCAAATCATTTGTGTCTTGTCACCTTGCTTTTAAGAAATTTATGGTTGGAATTTAAAAATCATATCACCACCGACCAGTAAACTGTAAACACGTCAGGTATTAAAATTTACAGTATGTTGCCCTATTTCCCGGACACTTACACTTCACGATTCTGCATGTATTTCGTTGTAAAAACGAAGCAAATTCGAACGATACCTTCCAAACACTTATCAATTAGTCTGCTTGCGTTTGTTCTTTAGGTAAGAAGTCTCAAGTTTTCGTTGAAGTTTACTAAGTAAAATCTGTTTCTTATTACATGCGACTTTTATCAAGCGTCGCGTTGTACCTTTTCATTTTCAAAAGCGGTCTGTTAGATTTAATTTTACTTTTTTTTTTTCAACATACGTCAAGCTACAAGGTATGTTTTTGAACATATAAGAAGTTTCCATTTGCAGTTTTGTATCTGCGTGCAAAAAATCCTCCGAAAATAGTGCAACTGACTATACTACACATATTCGCCAGCCAGCTAAATTTCTGTTCGATGGACAGTGCGAGGGACGCTGTTTATGCAAAATATTGAAATTCCTTTGAGCAAATCAACAAAATTGGCACTTACGTATAGCAAAAATTACAGAAATAATTTAACAAAGCTTTAACATGAATAACCCAAGAATCGCGATAGCGTCAAACAACACAAAATGGGGAATACTATATACATCACATTTTTGGAGAATATCAGCTGTGCAACATTAGTGCGGGCAGATATAGGCGTGCGGTTAGGCGCATGCCTATCGCCACAAGCCAGCACAGTGGGACAAAATTGCCTTCCCACAAGATTAATCAACCGAATTCTCACATTAATATATAAGAAAATTATACCTTACACATAGTAGCTCATGATTCTGGTGGAGTCTAGGTGAGTGAGAGTTGGCCACTCTCTGAACACTGCTTGACGACTCGTGCGGATGTTGAGTTACAGGGTATAGGGAGAAATCGAGTCAGTCGAAAATATCACTCGGGTAACCCCGAACTCTGGGCCCAACTGGTTACAGGAGGGTGCTCAGAGATCCCTCGGGATCTCAACCTCGCTCCCAGAGGTTAAATGGGAAAACGACAACCGCCTTGTCAGCGGTAAAAGTTCTAGCCGCAGGCTAGGCAAAACAAAAGCCAACCGAGCATCCTCCGACAAGGGTCTTGTTTTGCGCCGTTACATGTCACGGAACTTTGGCTCATTTGCCCGCATCTGGGGGCAAACTTTCAACGAAACAGAGAGTAAAAACAATTACAGACAGGCACTGTAAAATAAATGTTTAGTCCTCAGTTAGTTTTCTTTGTAAATTTTTTTTGCATCAGGCCTACTCTGGGACCTTAAGTCGCCGTACCTTAGAGCAACTTACGGCCACTTAAGAAAAAATTGCCAGAAAAATAAGGCGACTTAAGCCGACTTAAGGCAACTGATCAAAGGTTTCCATATTTCTTTTCCAAAATCAGAAAAAAAAGCAACTGTGAAATATTATTATTACTTCACAGTTTTTAATTGCTATATGACAGTGTCAAATGTCTATATCTGAATGCCACTAGAGCTATAGACCTCTTTCATAATGGCGGCCAAATAAATTATTCTTTTGTTTTAATGCTAATAAGCCCTACTAACCTCGCTACGACGAGCAAATTTCAAAAGAATATTTGTTCTAAAACGAGGGCAGTAG
>OX421448.1:15393300-15410800 GCA_949126865.1 Montipora capitata | reverse complement strand
AAGTAAAGATCCTTGGGGCACACCAGTATCTATTTCCAACAATTCAGAATTTGAACCATTTACAGTGACAAATTGTTTACGATTTTCAAGATAGTTTAGGAGCCACTCGTAAAAGGAGCCACTAATGCCTATAGAGTATAGTTTATCCGTGAGAGCTGTATGGTTGACGCGATCGAACGCTTTTTGAAAATCAATGAAGACTACACCAATAACATTACTTTCATCCAAGGCTAAACGCCATCGTTCTGTTAATGAGAGCAGGAGAAGTTCAGGTGAGCCTCCCTTTCTGAAGCCCCATTGATTCTAAGAAATTAGATTGTTGCCATATAAGAAGTTGTCAAGTTGTTGGCTGACAACATTCTCTAATAGCTTGCCCGGAATGCTGAGAAGGGAAATAGGCCTGTAATTTCCACAGTCCAGAGTGCTTCCTTTCTTGTGAAGACATTTCACTTGTGCTTGTTTCCACTGGCTTGGGAATTTGCATAATTCCAAAATACTTCTTTGAGCCAGTGGCATAAAGCAATCTAAAAATGTATCTCCCAAAGGTGCAACTCCCTGCTGGATATATCATCAGGTCCACTTGCCTTGCCAGGTTTCAAACATTTCAGAGAAGATTTCAGAAGATCCTTGTTAAGGGCTATGTTATGAAGAGGGAGGGTAGGGATTTCACAGTTATTTTTTGCAGACTAACAAGGAGAGTTTACTGAAGAGTCTTGTGTTGATTTTGAAAGGGATTTTCCAACATTGACAAAAAACGAATTTAGCGGCACATAATTCGATTGACAAAACATTTTAAGCATTAGACAATATGTGAAAAATTGCAAAAAAGCTTGATGAGAAAGTAAATAGCAATAAAAAAGGAACTGAAGAAAACAAACCTGGAAGTCATTTTTTTGCTTCTTCACTGACGGCAAGCAACACAAAGCGCGCGAACTTGACATGATTACCCTTAGAAATCATGCACTGCGGTCATACATGACATGATAACCCATGACCTCGAGTAACCTTGACATGATCACTGTATAATCTGCAGTTATAACGTCACGGGCACTGATTTCGAAAATTCACTGTACGCTTTCGGCCAATCAGAAAAGAGATAGTGAGTTCAATGTATAATAACAGTATTTAATTGAATGACTGGTTACTATGTCCAAACTGTTCATAATGTGTGCCAATGCATATATGTTGATTGTTCCGATCCATATAACAAGAAACTCTCAAATGCTTAACATCCCTACTGGTCAAGTTGCAAAAGTGACAAAAGTGTACATTGGATAAATTTAGTTGTCACAGTCAGCTTTTGAGTGTCAATTTTTGTTGCCTGGACTCGTAATATCTCCTAAGGGACACATGATGTCCACAAATAACTTTTTAATATAGAAACACAACTTATTTCCTAAACAGCTAGCTTTGTTGAATTCTATTAATTTTGTGTTGCACTGAGATACAGGTATGATGACTTTTGTGTATTTAAAAACTGTTTTCCCCACAATATATAAAGAAATGCTTATTAACAAGTTTAATATGTAGTGTGTAAGTGTTGTGGGTGGGTGGGGGGGGGGGGATGGGTATTGTTGTATTCTAAACAGACCAATACTTCGTCCTGGAGAGTAAGGTACAATAAAGATCAAATATTAGTATTACTTCTGTGACTGTTTCAAAGTGACTTCATGTGGTTGTCAAAAATTCAAGAAAGCTCATGTCATTTTTCACCATTCCATTTGAATTCAATGCTGTCAGTTGGCCAATCTTGCTTGAAGAAATGGACCATGTGATGTTATAGTATTTATAAAAATAATGTGATAATGTGTTTTATGCCCTTAGGCAGCGATAAGTCCTACGAAAATTCAAATTGCTGTTAGTGGTATACTTTGGGATTAATAAATACATGTTCATGTGTTGTTATTTGTATTTATAACTTCTGTAAAATGCATAAGATTTTTCCCTTTAATGTATAAGACTAATTTTACTTTTGTACCAGTTAGGCATGCTGTTCTGAATCATGCACTACAAGGCTTTATGTATTTCATTTTGTATTAAATTGTGTACTAACACTGGGATTGTAATTCACTTAATAGTCGTGTTGTTGTGGGTCTTTTCTCTGGAGTGCCATTTATACATGAGGATGCTAATTTTCGTAGAGGCTCATATGGTTTGTGCTTACATAACAAAGAAAGTAGAAGCCCAAATGCATAAACGTCACTAGCTATTGACTGTGAGTGAGTTCCTCTAACAACTTCAGGAGCTATGTGCTTATGACATTTTCTATATTTTGGTCTCTTGAAGACAGCTTGTAGATTTAGCCCTTGGCTATTGTTGTAGATTTGCCAAAATCCATGATTACAGGGTGAAAAGGCCTTCTAGCAGCTGCTGAGTTGCAGCTTTAGTCCCTGAAGATTACCTGGGTGGTCCATTTTTGCAAGAACAGATCCCTCATGCTTCACAAGATAGAGGTGAATGTTTACTTTAAATTGCCCTGTACATATTCTTTGAGCAAATGCCAAAGACCCCATCTCCATGAACTTCATCGTGGCTTCTACCATTAGTTAAGTAACGTCGACTGATTTGCTTCAAACTAAAATGACGTAAAAAAAATAGCATAATTAAGTGATTTGTTAAAATTAACACTGTAGAATGCATTTTGATCAATGTTTTTATTGTATCCCTCCTTTTTTTTAGGCCTGGGGAGAATATTTTAATACTGTGACTTAAAAAAAAACAAAATAAGTCTGGCAATTGTTTCTTTCATGCCATAAGCTTACCTTACTTCTTTTGGGCAGGTGTGTGTTGGGGAGGGAGGGAGGCAACGAGGGATGGGGGGAAGGGGGGTGTAAAGGAAGCTGTGTCTCTTTCCATTTTTTCCGATAAAATACGGCTTTCCTTCTTGCATCGATTCCAGCGTCCTTCAAATCTCTGATTTGGTAGCTCTAGGTTTCTTCAAGTTCTTTTACTAGCTTAGACTTGACCAGAGCACGTTTTTCCTTTTTTGTCATTTGGCGCATCTTATTTTTACGAGCGTTATTACGTCTTAGTCTTTTTCTGCGTAGTTCCGATCCTCGATTGTATTCCTTCTAAATTTCCTTTTGCGAGGTAACTGGCTGATGTCCGGTTTGCACAATCTGAACCTTGTTTTGCCAACCTTCAGCAAGTGAATCACTCGCACGATCTGCTTCAGACTGGGGCAGTCCCGTAGCGTGACAAAACATTGATTCACTGACATTTTCAATCAGTGAAAGGTTCCGGCAATTCTACTTTTCTAGAAAAAGATCAACTCTTCTACTTGAAAAGAGCAGAAAATTTGACTTTCTGCATTTATTCTTCAAAGAACAACATGCAAAATATTTACCTTTTTTGTTAATGCTAGTCGATCAGGTGAAAAGTTAAAAAAGGTACCTTTTTAGAGAAAAAAAGCGGGTATTTTAAGCTTTCGAGTGAAAATATTTTGACGTCAATATTGTCCACTTTTCATGCATTTCTCACTTTACAAAACAAGACTTTAAAGCGCGAAAAAGGTACCTTTTTTCACTGTTGGAAGCGATGTTCAAGGAACCTTTAATTATAAACGGCGTTTTCAAACTATATTTGAAAGCCGTTTCAAATTCTACTGATTGACAGATGTCAACCGTTTATCGCCATTTGTTTTGCTTGAATTGACTGACCCATTGGTCAAGAGACAAGAGACATAGGGCCGTTTATAGGAGAGAAAATAAGCCGCGGCTTACGTAAGCCGCGAAAGGAACTATTTATAGACCGAATGCACAAATGGCGGCCAAAAAAATATTAGGGCCGTTTATACGAGAGAAAGTAAGCCGCGGCCAGAGTTAGCCGCGGCTTATTTCTCTCCTATAAACGGCCCTATTCTTTTGTTTATGTGCTAATTAGACTCACTAGCCTCGTTTACATGTACAAAATACAAAAGAAATGTTGCTTGAGAGCGAGGCTAGTGAGTCTAATTAGCACAAAAACAAAAGAATACATTTTTGGCCTCCATTTATGCATTCGGTCTATACGAGTATAAACTCCCCGTCCAGGATAAGCCACGGCTTGAGAAAGCCGTGAACGTAGATTTTGTACCATTTATACGGGGTGTTCGCGGCTTACGTAAGCCGCGGCCAGAGTTAGCCGCGGCTTATTTTCTCTCGTATAAACGGCCCTATTATGCTTTTGTTTTCGCACTAAAATGTTCCACCTTAATCAATAATACTCCATTTTTTCCAGTGCTCGCTTCTCCCCAAAAAAGTCACTAAAATGCTCGATAATGCTCATTATACAGAGTCTTTTTTATCAATTTTTACGCTAACGAAAACATATTAAGTTGTATAACAACAACGTATATGTTGCAGTTGATTTTTTTATTTCAGTTAATTTTTATTTTTCCATTGGTTTTGGGTATGGTAATGTTATGCTAATTAATTTGAAACAAAGGAAAACCAAAAATTAACTGAAATAAAAAATATACTGCAATATATACAAGTTAATGATTTTAATACAACAATCGATAATCCCTTATTATAAACGGTTGTATTAGGGTGGCATTTGAATTTTTTTTTCTTTTTTAAATATCGACTTTAAGTGTTCATTTTCTCTTTAAAAGTTTTCATTTTCATTTTCTCTGAAAAAAAAATGATAATACATTTTTCGGAAGATTCCACTAAAATGCTCCAAAAAATGCTAGCATAATTAACGTAAAAAGGCCTAAGAAGGGGAAATAAAAGATTTTCAGGCTCACTGCAGTGTAAGTAAGGGGGTCTCAAAGGGATTGCGGCATTTCCGGTTAATGGCTTTACTTCGGCTTGTAGGTACGTACGTACGTAGGTCGGACGATATGCCAATAATGCACGACGCGATAATTGTAATATTGTGTGTCCGAGCCATTTCTGTGAAATAGCCGGGGCCACTGAGGAATAGCCTCCCATACAGATGTTTCTAGGGGAGTCCAGGATGGGTTTCGCTCGGTTTAATTTGATTCGGGACTGCGAAATTTGATTGTACAAACGGGACCTAGAGTCCCCTAAAAACGCCAGTGTATCGTTCTTTGGAGGCGCCAACGGTTGACATCTGTCAATTAGTAGGATTTTAATTGAAGCGTCATTTACTTTTAAAGGTTCCTTTTTCTCGCTTTTGATGAGATTGCTTGTAAGCACGAAAAAAGGTACCTTTTTTGCTCTTTTGATAGGTTCGCTTCTAAACCGCAAAAAAGGTACCTTTTTCGCGCTTTGAAGTTTTGTTTGGTAAAGTGAGAAATGCATGAAAAGTGGACAATATTGACCTCAAAATATTTTTACTCGAAAGCTTAAAATACCCGCCTTTTTTTCTCTAAAAAGGTACCTTTTTTTAACTTTTCACCTGATCGACTAGCATTAACAAAAAAGGTAAAAATTTTGCATGTTGTTCTATGAAAAATAAATGCAGAAAGTAGGGTGATGGGCTCCTGCAGAAAGTTAATTTTTCTGCTCTTTTCAAGTAGAAGAGTTGATCTTTTTTGTAAAAAAGCAGAATTGCTGGAACCTTTTCACTGATTATTTTCTTCGTATTCGGTCATGATAGTTTTCATTTGATATACGCGGGAATGTTTTGCATTTCGCGCCCTCTAGCTATCTCTATCCCACGTCTGTCCATAACAGGCAACTATGTCCAAATATGGTTAACATATTAGTTTCCAGTGCCGTTGTTAACATTACCTTCCGATGGAGGACATCTGGGATCTACAGATTCAACACTCATTGAGAAGCATGCGCAAAAGGAGCGTGAATGTGCGGTTGCCATGACATTTTTCAGAGCGAGTTGGCATCTAAAAGCGACGTTCAGGCCAGGTGATCTGGGTCCGGTTGCTCGAAAGCCGATTAACTTAATCCAGGATTAGCATAAACTTTTGTTACAAGTAACTTTTTGGTGAGAGTTTCTTTTGCTGATGTTTTCTTTTTTCAAGATTGACTTCTTCTAATGTAAAGTTTTGCCGAATATCAGCGTTGAACAGCACTTGGGAGTAGAGAAATAAACTCCTTAGTTCATTTAGTTAATTAGCTCTCATTTTACGGTTCGGTTAACTACACTTTTTACGATATCGTTTGAAGAATATAGCGCTCGTTTACTGATTAAGCCTAAGCGCTTGTTACTGGGTTGCCGTATGGCAACTCCAGTCGGAAAGTGGGTAGCATTTGTTCGGTGTTTTTTTTTTCTTTTTCCGTTTCTGTAAAAGTCTTGCCTGTCACTCCCCTGCTAAGTGGTATCTTTGTGCATAGAGCCTTCTTCTCATATTTTCTTAGGATAGAGAGGGTAGTGGTAATGCGTAGATTTCTCTGGTGGACACAGTAGCATGATAAACTTAACTGCCAATGGCGTCGAAAGTCATGTAATGCGAATGGCGTTTTAGTGGATCTTTGAACAAAATATACCCTTATGAAGCTCAATAATGGAAAGTCAATTGGATACTGAACAGGCGGTGGAATCTTAAAAGCGACGAGTAATGGACTTCGACAAAAATCTGTCGCCCGTCGAGCCGAAATCAAAGTGAGCTGCATTTCAAATATTCAGTAATATTTTACCAAGTGTGCTGTTATGTAGAACACTGAAACCAAATGGAAAATTGTCTGGTAACTTATGGGTTCAACGAAGACAGAGAACGAATAGAACACCTTACGTGGATCTGTGATCAACTCTGCACAGTCTTCAATAAAAACATAATTGGAAATGTGACAGCCAAGAATTGTTTGAAAGAAAGCTTGTCGTCTATTTGGGGCTTCATTATTTAAGGAAAACGTTCTTCATGGAAACGGTTTGATCCTGAAATTTTGTTTGTTGTAATATTGCGCATATTTGACACGATTGAGTTTCTTGTCTTCACGCACGCAATGAAATAGGAAGAGGTTTTCGCCTCTAAGAGCAAATATGTTGTTTGTTTCAATAAATTTCTCGCTAGAAAAGGATTCTGTGGTATTTTCTGCCTTTGTGAATTATAATATCATGTTGTGTATTGAATTTTCGAGCTTAAGGTTGAAATGTGATGTGGGAGAATTTTTTTAGTATTGCTCTGTAAGCAAGAAGGGTTCACAGGCCTGTTGGAAGCTTGCTTGAGTTTCAACAAAATGAGCCCCAAAATCAGTGAAAAATTGTGACGCCGATGAATAATAAAGAAGCTGCTATTTCCAAAATGATGGAATTACCTGGTGATAAATAACGTCGTACGTGTCTTGGAGACTAAATTTTGGTCAACCTTAATTAAGAGTTGGGCGATTGTGATCTTTGTTTTGACTTCGCTCATTTTATTGTCAAACTTTATAACACTTGACAGAAAAAGAAACTTACAAAAACCCGGTATCTTGCCATCATTTGACACAGATGCTTCACTGTTTGGCGAGTAAACATGCCGCGGTAACTTAATCACGGCGCCCGCTGAATTCCGGCCATGTCACTTTCGATTTTGCGATTTATTTGAACGTAGCAAAAATCTCCCAAAATGTTTGTCGCTGATCGTAACTTTTATATTCTATATTCACGGTTCAAAATTAATGTTGTTTTCATGTCGTAAATATTTTATTCTCGATCGACCGTCCCGGAAACTTCCTTCTGCTCTTCCTTAAAACTGTGTATTAGTTATTTACTTTTGCATCAATATTTGATTTGCATAAAGCAAGCTAACAAAATCTGTACCTTGCTGAGTTCGCATTTGTTAGCGTTAATAGTATTTTCGGTCCGATGCTTCTGTTTTATGAGGGGTATATTGTTTTGGTCTCCCATCAAGGTACTAACCCCGCCGGACAGAGATTATCTTCAGTGAACTTTAGTGAACTTTAGTATTACAAAGCTGTCACGTGCTCAGAGGGCACGCTTAAACTTGTGGTGAAAAGAAGCTGTAAGGGAACTTGAAAATTATCAACATGTCAGCCCAGAAGCCAATGTTTCTCGCTTCTCTTTGATTTGTTATTCTTCAGAGACTGGAATGCTGTAGTTCAATATCACACAATTCAGTGCCTTGGGATTTTCTGTAACACGTACCACAGGCAACCCAGTGTATGTTTCAAGGAAGCATCTCGTTTCAGTGATTACGTCGAAGCACTCTTTTAAAATTTTAGCTTTCAATTTACGGTTTGGTTAACTACACTTTTTATGAGATCGTCTAAAGAATATAGCACTCGTTTACTGATTAAGCCTAAGCGCTTGTTTCAGTGATTAGGTCGAGGCACTCTTTCAAAATTTTAGCTTTTAATTTACGGTTTGGTTAACTACACCTTTTATGAGATCGTCTGAAGAATACAGCACTCGTTTACTGATTAAGCCTAAGCGCTTGTTTCAGTGATTAGGTCGAAGCACTCTTAGCTTTCATTTCACGGTTTCGTTAAGTGCACTTTTTATGAGCCGTCGAGCCATTCAACTGCCGAGCCGGCGAGCCGCCGAGCCACTCTCTTATATATGTACCTCGTTCTTAAGGCACTAAAACCACTGCCGAGCAGGCGAGCCACCGAGCCACGCTCTTATATATCTACCTCGTTCTTAAGGCACTAAAACCACTGCCGAGCCTGCGAGCCGCCGAGCCACTCTCTAATATATCTACCACGTTCTTAAAGCACTAAGGTCAATGCCGAGCCGGCGAGCCGCCGAGCCACTCTCTTATATAACTACCTCGTTCTTAAGGCACTAAAACCACTGCCGAGCCGGCGAGCCACCGAGCCACGCTCTTATATACCTACCTCGTTCTTAAGGTACTAAAACCACTGCCGAGCCGTCGAGCCGCCGAGCCACTCTCTAATATATCTACCTCATTCTTAAGGCACTAAAACCACTGTCGAGCCGGCGAGCCACCGAGCCACTCTCTTATATATCTACCTAGTTCTTAAGGCACTAAAACCACTGTCGAGCTGGCGAGCCACCGAGCCACTCTCTTATACATCTACCACGTTCTTAAGGCACTAAGGTCACTGCCGAGCCGGCGAGCCACTCTCTTATATATCCCTTTCTCGTTCTTTCATCACTGAGCGTGACTGACGAACCGACGAGCCACTTGAGAGAGAGAGAGGCCTTCAAAAGTGGCCCTGTATTCTGTAGTTGCATTTTTTGAAGTATTATAGCCAGTTCAGTTGTCCTGTTAGCGTGCTTCTACAAAGGGGTTACATATTTAAAATGTTTGAGGGACAACCATTTGAAAAGGGGACGATTTTTAAACAAGACAGCTAATATCTTATGTAAGGATTTAAAATTGGTGAAACTTTACAATCGCTTAAGAGCTTTACATTGGACTTCCGTACCAATGTAAAAGCTTGCATTAAAGTAATAAATGTTCACACGTTGTAAATAGTTTTAGTTAGTTATAATGGTCACGAGTCTCTAATTATTAGAGACTCGTGACTATTATAACTAACTAAAACTATTTACAACGTGTGAACATGAAAGCGAATGTGTTGTGGTTCAATTTTATCCTTAGTTTATATCATATAGCGATGTTTCTCGTGAAGTCACCCATTGTTATTAATATGCCAACCAGAACCTAACTGGCTGCTGAAACAATGACTTCTTTTGTTCCCTGGTTGGCAAATTTCAATATCAAAAGAACTGTAACGTCAATGTTTGTAAACAAGAAATATCGCTATTTACCCTTGTTTTTAATGTATGTTGATGATTTTAAAAAAAGGAAATAATTTGGACCAAGCATATAAAACTGAACACAAAAAATACAAAGGTGAATAAAATGAAAGTGAGAGAGCTTACAATGATGTCTCAGGGACTTGCAAGAAATTGAAATTATTTTATTGGTTCATTGTTGATTTGATTTCAATTTTTTTTCCACACACGTACATTTATTCCTGTGATAAAAACAAATACTCAGCGTGGTCCTCACCATATTGGCTCATAAGTGTACGGTTATGTTCCTGTGTTTAAGCAGTTGCCTACAAAGTCGTAGCATCTTGTACAAGTTGTAGCCTTTCTCATCCTTTTCAATGTCATCCAGAGTTGGCTCTAAGTAATCGTTTGTTGATGTGAACTGTTTTTCCCATTCTTTGAAACTCTTTGCTACTTGCGAGTGCTTTCCAAGGACTTGTGTCTGCACATGAGCTAAATGTGTTTTGTAGTCTTCCTGAAGAAACTTACTATTGGGGCTGTTTCGGAGCTTGTTTCTGTACTTATCAAGTGTTCTTACATCTTTTGTCTCACCTATGATTTTTGCTACATTCTTAGCCAAAGCAGAGGACAAGAGAGATGTGGACAAATTTTGTCCTTCACCACAGTGGTTGGTCTCATGGGCTACGGCTGTTGGAGGAGGCTCTTCAAGCTGTGCTGTCCTGTCCTCGGTGCTATCCTCTTTCATAGCTTCCTCTTTTAACTGCTCTTCCAACCTCTGATCATCCTGGTCCAAAAGGCATTCCCCAAATTGTTCAACAGCAACTAAAGTTTCCTCTTCTTCATCATGACTATCTTCTTCTGCATAATCTTCGCTTCTGCTTTCAATTTCATTACAATCATCATGATCATTTTCGCCCTCATTATCATTGTCAACATCATCAGCATCTTCTTGTAAGAAGCCAGTGTGAATGATTTGGTTGAGGTTACTACTTTCATCAAACACTCTGATAGTATGAAGGGGTATTTTAACCCTTGCTGATGCCACACACTTGTCTTGCAAGTATATGGCTTCTGACTTCAGTGTGTGATTGCGAAAATGGTGTAAAGGTGGGAGAGTGTCAGCTCCTGGTTGAGCTTCAACTGGTCTACTGACATAAAAAAATTCAACGCCACTCAGAACATGCCTCCACCAAGTTCCTTCACCACAGAAAAGGAAGTCTGCAATTTTTTCCACGTGTGCTTGGTACGCATGTGGATACTTCAGGATCACTCTGTGTGGGATTATGGTGTTCTGTGCGGGAGGCAAGCAGTGTGCTAACTTCCCAAGTCTGGACTGTTGCTTTTTTTAATGTGTCTCTTTGGTTATTCTCCTCTGCCTTCACCTCCGCTTGCATCCTTATGATGCCAGGGGTTATTATCTCTCCAGGGGCCCGTTCCTCAAAAGTCACGAAAACTTTTCGGGCCCGAAAAGCCATTTGTGAAACTGTCAACCGCTTGTTGTGGAAAGCCGATCTTTTAACATGATTTCAAGGTCACAAAAAGAAAAATAACTGTGAAGTTTGACGACTTAAATCTTCTCCGTTCTTGAGATAAAAAGGGAATTGTGACACCCGAAAAAAACCCGTAAACTTTCGGGACTTTCGAGAAACGCGCCCCAGGTCTTCTGCTTGATGTTGATGTAGAGATGCTTGAAAGTGTATCGAAGTTACGGTCTTGTTTTTCAGTATTGGTTGACCTGCAGCAGATAATACGATGTTGGATAAGAGCATTTACAACCAAAGAGTGTAGGTATCTCCCATAAAACTCTTTCTCTGAGAGGATCTGAGGCTTCCCAATGACTTCTTCACATGCAATGGCATGGAGAAAGGTCTGATTGTGAAGTCTCAGGATGCTTCTTGGGCAGCGCTCCTCTGGTGTTGCATAAAGAATCCTGGATATTTCTGTCAAGGTATCCAGATTATCACTCACAAATCCTGCACATAAAACAGTCAAAACAATACACCCATTTACAAGTGGACAATGAACATCAGCAGATTTTATAACCTGACCATGCTCAATGTAAGTACCTGATTTTCTTACATGGCTACCTTATTTGTGAAGACTAAGACAAATGAGAGATGTCTCTAACTTTTAAATGGGGCTTGGGAATTAGGACTAGAGTAGCCACAGGTTAGTGTCATTCTTTCAGTGGGAAATGGCAGTATTGGATGGCCCTGGTGATTCACAAATTTTTGAATTTATTTAAATGTATCACATCATTCTATTAAACTGTACATGCACATTGTAAATTAACCTTATGTTTCATACGAAACATAATTTCTTGGGTACTCTAAATGCTTTTCTTAAATCTAAATCTGGCTAAAAGCATGTTTCATAACTGTGCGAGATCAGCTGCAAGAACAATATGATAAATAGAGGATATTACATGGCCGTGCGGGGATACGACTTTTATCTTAGAGTGCTGCAAGTATCTCTCTGAGCCACGAAGTTGGTCTTTTGTACCTGCCACTAACTCGACTGCTTTTACACATAATGCCTTCTCTTCATCAGGAAGGTGAGCAACTATTTCAGTGACAACATTAGAAATGTGTTCTTTGATGTCGTGCAATGGCTCTGTAGGCAGGACTTCATACATGCCTAAAAACACAGAAATAATAAAAACAAATAAGAGATTGGCTATCTTCAATTCAGACGAGTATTTATAGTATTTGTATTTTTAGTGATTCAATTTCATGCTCTTAAGCATGATGGGAATTTCTTATTAAGTTAATATGTATGGCTTTCTTGATTTTAAATGAATGCATGGCTGTGTACCACAGTAAAATCAAATTGTTACTTATGTTAACCCTTTTAATGCACTATTACATACAAATTAAATGCAGGTAACAAAAAAAATATTATTTATTAAAGATTCTGTACCTAAGTTGATATCTTCCATGCTCTTATCCTGCTCATTGATCAGCAATGCAGGCACTCTCTGTACAGTCCCTTCAGCTGTTCCTTAAGGTTCTGCTGCAGATCTTTCTTTAATCCTTCATCATTCAATCCTCTTGCTAAACATTCTGCTCTCAGCTCTACCACAGTCATGTTTTGGAAGGGCCTGATTCCTACATTTCTTTTCTTTCTCCCAGCTGGTCCAGCCCGAACTATTTTAATGTAATCTGCTAGGGATAGATGTGGGGACCTTAAGCAGTATGTAAGGTCACGATATCTGCGTGATTCTCCGCTACAGCCACTGCAGCCATTGTTGCCTCCCAGTTGCTCACCACTTCCAAATTGCTGCTCTGGCCCATCGCCATGGAAGAAGCGCATGATGTCTGTCACTGGGCATCCCTTACTTGTCAGCAGGTTGTTTTGCAGCTCATCCAAACATTGGTGTCTTGTCTCAATGTAACCCAACTGCTCGACTTCTTTCCCACTGCACCTCTCAAGGATGTATATTTGGGGCTTTTCAACTAGTGTGGGAACATCAATGACACCATATCCCTTGTCTTCCATTTCTACAGCTGTTTAAAAAAAAGGCTGGATCATACACACACTGAATGAGATATAGGAGGTGGCCATGGCTCAATATTGAACCATCACCCCATACCATCAAGTGTCTGGTTCTCTCAAACCTCATCAGCCGTTCCTTTCTCTGCTCTGGAGTGTCTCCCAGATGGTTCTCATCATCCCCTAACACTTTCAGCCGTTCTCTTATCTGCTCATCGCTCATTTGCTCATACTCCTGTTTGGTATGTCCTGTCACTATCCCAAGCTGTTCACACCTCTCCAGTTCCCTTTTTCTGATTTCTGCTAAAGGTATTTTCCTTCCAGAAACTGTGAAAAATACTTCCTTTAAAGTGCCATCACTGTTTAGGATTAGTTTCCTGTACTGCTTGGGCACCAACAACTCACCAAACTGCCTCACGTTTGACCTAAAATAAACGAGAAAACAAATTAAATTTAAACATAAATAACTATTAATATTTGGTAGAAACTTAATTCTCTGGGGAGAGGGGCTTCTCTTAGTACATGACTGTATACTATAGTTTAATAATTCAATCCCTGAATTTAATTTTTTTTTTTTTAAAGTCTTCAATTTTGGTAATGGTATTGACTTTTTATACATATCTTATTGAATGATCTTTGTGTTTAAAAATGGGTGACTTACCTTGAGTGTTTCTTTGATTTCACTGTTTGTTCTAGGTGTTGGAACAGTGATCTCCCCTCCAAGCAGTTTATTTTGCCTTCGTCTTGGCTTTGCTGGCTTTTTGTGGAACTGCTGATAGCGCTGCAGGTTCACCCCCTGTTCTATCAGGTACTCTTTGACAATCCCAGTTTTTTTTAATATCTCCAAGACCATGTCGCCTTGCCAGGTCTGAATAATTGATTTATGGAAAAAAAAAACTTATAAATATAATCCTTCCTGTGTAGCTTTGAGGCCCAACAATATATTAATAGAAGTTTTAAAACCATGCCATGTGGTATGCTCAGGTGAAATTGGGGAGGGGGTTGTGAATAAGAACTTCTAAAGTTATTAGCTTTTAAGGGCCCTCAAGGTATTTTTCATGAGAAAATTATTATAGTGTAGGTTGTAGAAATAAAGCATCTTTGAACTTCTCACAGGGGTAGGGTATGTGTATGCATGCACATAAATGTGTGTATGCAGGGAAAAGGGTGGGGTTGGCTGCAACCCTCTCAACCCAGGCCTCCCATAGGTGTGCCCTTGAATCTGATGCTTTTGCCTAGGGAAAGTCAGATACTGTTATTTGAACAAATACAGTCACCTTTTCACCATCTTCCATATTTTGCACTTCTTGTAGGAGGTTTTCCCTCTCAAAGTGGACTGAAGCTGGTGATCATGAATGGCGCTCGGGTTTTCTTTCTCTAAGCTTTTCCTGGTTCTTACGTTTCTGAGCCCTCAGTGATGCCTCTGTGGATGATTCAAAGTGGAGAGATTGCCTTTGTCTCAACCTCTTGGTGAACGACTGCCTTGTTCCCAGCATCACATCACAGCCTCTCTCAGCCAACTGATCCTGAATTTAATTTTTTTCTTGGAGAGCTTTCTCTCGACGTTCACGTTTTTTTTTTCCATTGCATCTTTTTTTTTTCTGAAGGTTAAGCTCCCTTACTTTCGTTTGTGCTTCAGCAAAGCAAAGCTTACGTTAAAAATTCGTTCAAATGGGCCATTCAGTTTGGAGTAAATGTGTTTGACAGTAGATTTTATGGCTGTTTGGTTTGGTTTAAGTTTACTTTGTGCCTTCAAACCAAATTTACCAACTATATCTTGCACAATTTTTCGAGGCCTAACAGTATCTCCATTAGGAAAGAGAGTATGGATGGCGAAATAATGAACTTGGCAACCCCCACAATTTGACAATGTATCATTAAGTAAAGTACGATCGTCCGGGTGAGTGTAGTCCTGAGAAGGACTGTTTGAGGTGACATCTCAAACAGTCCTTCTCAGGACTACACTCACCCGGACGATCGTACTTTACTTAATGGTATGACTCCTGGGTTCAAATCATTTACAATTTACAATTTGACTATGTATGCTGTTTTTTCTGTGACATTGGAAGAACTTTCCAGTTTGCAGCCGAAAATGTGTTTATGTACCGTGATCGGCTTTTGGAATTCATATTCCGGAAAGAGCTGTAAACTGCTTTAGACTTTTTGATATAAGTCGAGCGTTCGACGGCAAAGATGTCTCGGCTGTCCTCTTCGAAGATTCCAAGGTAGTTCTTCCATCTCTCACCAGGGTCAGTTTCAATCAAACTGCTTCCAACTTTATGCCAGCTCTCTTTTACAGCAACTCTTGCAAATCCACAATTAACACGACCGACATGACTGATCCACACGACTGCACTGGCGCTGTAATCTGTTTAACTGCAAATGTTGTTAACGATCGCGTAGTATTTCGTGAAGAGTTTCTGAAGATATCGTTGTGCGTATACCGCGCTATTTTTCGACTTTGGCGCAAAAATGTTAATTATTCTTGTTATATGATACGATTTTAGGGTAGAATAACAGATGTCGTTATTTGTTAAGCCTTTTTATCGAAGCAAAGAGAAGGGAAGCTGGTAAGTTAATCATAGTTTTATTACTTCGAAGTTGATCTGTCGGTCAACTAAACGTATAAAATTAACGTAAGAAAAACCAAAAAAGGGAAAAATTCCATCATAATCATACCAAGTTTCCCGTCTTCAATCTTAAAATGAGCTGGTTGGGATTTGGTAATGTTTAAGCCTTCAAATTACCTCTTTCGAGTTCTTGAAGTCTGCTTTCTGTCCTCCATATTGGAACTCTTCGCCCTCGCCACATAAACGTTTACTGAAATTCCCATTGGCTTACTCTGAGCCATGACAACAGCGGCTTTCTTTCATGAACCACGCACTCGCGTGTGAAGATGGCGGACAAGCGACTCCACACGCAGTTGCGAGTTTCCGAAATTCCCACCGCTTTTCTTGTGTAATTTGCAATGTTTTTCAACTAAATGCAAGGTTATAATGTTGATTTTCTTCACCACGGTTGGAGCCACGAGTGCAACTATTTGTGCTAAAGAGCTTACGAGAATGGCGTTGTTATTGCAAACCAAAACTCGATCGAATCCACCTCGGACAGGGATAAATTTTGGCTGGGATTCCAAGCGTAAAACTAATAAATGGTATCTCATCTATTCATAGCCACTGTTGCTTTCCGACTTTCTGTTTGTTTAGTGGTGGGAATTTGCTTCAGAACACAACCAACGAATTTGGCGCGTAAAGTAACCGTTGCTGAAGGTATCATATCGTATCATATTACTTTCCGGTAAATTAGTAATACATGCTGAGAGGGCTGCTCCTAATGCACCTTTCTGCCAAGTCTGAGAAAAATCGGGTGCAAACTACTTAAGTTTTTTGGGTTTTTTTTTTTTCAAAAAAATGGTTTAAATGCTGGGTGACCCAGGCCTTAATTTACTTGAGCCACAACATCTCTAAGGACATGCAACTAATTGCTATCGAAACAATATTTTCCAACAGAGACTCTATCCGTAAGGCAGGTAAGGCCAGGGAAGCATTTTTTTTAATTTGAAAAGGCAGGACAATTGATCCCAACGGTCTTAATATCCGCCAAGAAACGTATAAGATTTCAGTTTATTATTTACAGTTTTTTCCGTTATTTTTCCGTTACTCTTAGTATTTGAGCTCAAATTTGCTGTAACTACCATATTTTATCACATTTTTCCAGTATTACGTCAACATCCACTCACTATATATATGTACAGAAAAGCAATCCAATGTAAACTCTCATTGTACCTGAAGAAGGCTGGTTTCGCCAGCCGAAATATTACATCACTAAAATCATATCTAGGCTGTACCGGCTCTTTCTCAAAATATTTACCTTCTATATAGCCCATTATATGGGAGTACCCCTGACCGGGCTTTAAACCGAGTAGACATTAAGGGTTTGTTATGGCTAAAACTGATTGAATGCATTCATGGTCATTTGCTTTGTGACTTCCTCAATTTTGAACCTAAGCGGATTCAAAAGTTAAAACCTTCTTCCTTCAGGAACAATTCAATATATATCATTTACTTACTTTCTCTATGGTTAAGGAAAGAATGGAGGGAAGTATGTACAGTTCGATCACACAAGAAACAAACAAATAATTTATTACACGCCTCAAGCTAATGTTACTTATTACCTTGCAACGGCAGACAAATAACTTATTACACCCGGCAAGCCAATATTACTAAATACCTTGCAATGTTCCTCTTCAAAACCTTCTGAGCAGGAATACTGAATCCGGCTAAAAAAAAGTTAAGGGATAAATAATACTGTCAATACTGGTGGATCATTTAGATGCATCATTTGCAACTGATCATGAGTGACAGTGGTCACTTCAGAAAATAAACATGAAGGGAATTATGACATAGTCACTAACTTGATCCAAACTGGGGAAAGAGAAATCAACAAAAAGTAA
>OX421448.1:15378300-15388300 GCA_949126865.1 Montipora capitata | reverse complement strand
CATATAATGCCTTAATTTACTTGAGCCACAACATCTCTAAGGACATGCAACTAATTGCTATCGAAACAATATTTTCCAACAGAGACTCTATCCATAAGGCAGGTAAGGCCAGGGAAGCTATTTTTTTAATTTCAAAAGGCAGGACAATTGATCCAAACGGTCTTAATATCCGCCAAGAAACGTAAAAGATTTCAGTTTATTATTTACAGTCTTTTCCGTTATTTTTCCGTTACTCTTAGTATTTGAACTCAAATTTGCTGTAACTACCATATTTTATCACATTTTTCCAGTATTACGTCAAGATCCACTTACTATAAATATGTACAGAAAAGCAATCCAATGTAAACTCTCATTGTACCTGAAGAAGGCTGGTTTCGCCAGCCGAAATATAGTACACCACTAAAATCAAATCTACGCTGTACCGGCTCTTTCTCAAAATATTTACCTTCTATATAGCCCATTATATGGGAGTACCCCTGACCGGGCTTTAAACCGAGTAGACATTAAGGGTTTGTTATGGCTAAAACTGATTGAATGCATTCATGGTCATTTGCTTTGTGACTTCCTCAATTTTGAACCTAAGCGGATTCAAAAGTTAAAACCTTCTTCCTTCAGGAACAATTCAATATATATCATTTACTTACTTTCTCTATGGTTAAGGAAAGAATGGAGGGAAGTATGTACAGTTCGATCACACAAGAAACAAACAAATAATTTATTACACCCCTCAAGCTAATGTTACTTATTACCTTGCAACGGCAGACAAATAACTTATTACACCCGGCAAGCCAATATTACTAAATACCTTGCAATGTTCCTCTTCAAAACCTTCTGAGCAGGAATACTGACTCCGGCTGAAAAAAAGTTAACGGATAAATAAAACTATCAATACTGGTGGATCATTTAGATGCATCATTTGCAACTGGTCATGAGTGACAGTGGTCACTTCAGAAAATAAACATGAAGGGAATTATGACATAGTCACTAACTTGATCCAAACTGAGTAAAGAGAAAACAACAAAAAGTAACACAAAATTCATCAGAACTGGTTTATCACACATAAATTATTACTTGTTCGTGTTATTAAGAAATGAGTAACAGTGAGCAACTTACCAAAAGGGGTGCTAATCGACGTGAGGTCCTCGACAACAAGAAATGACTCTGCAAAATCTGATGATTTAATGTGGTTATCCATTTTAACTTTCATAACACAAATCATTTATGCCTAGTATGCAAAAAGAGTGGAACTGGAGCGGAAAGCTGAAAAGTTCTCAAGAGAACGGATCGACGTGAGATGACTGTTCCATTACTCCAAACAATTCAAGTAATGCTTTCGTTCGGCGAGGTTCAAAGTTGTAATGAGAACGCATACATTATGCGAGGCTCTGGTCTTGCTTAGCTTTGTGTAAGACTTTAAAGCAAGTAGACATGAAAGGTTTGTTATGGCCAAAACTGATTGAATGCATTCTTAATCGTCATTTGCTTTGTCACACCCTCAATTTTGAATCTAAGCGGATTCAAAAACTAAAATCTCCCTTCAGAAACAATTCAAGATACATCATTTACTTACTTTCTCGATGTGTAAGGAAAGAATGTGGAGGACAGTATATAGTTCGATCACACAAGAAACAAATTTATTACACCCCTCAAGCCAATGTTACGTATTGATGGGGGCGTTGGGATTTTCGGTTTTGGCCACTTTTCACTTTTTAGGCCGGTTTTTCGGTTTTTGCACCAAAAAACGTCGGTTTTTCGGTTTTTGTGACTCTTACGGTTTCGGGTTTTCCCTTTTTTTAGCATATGGTTTTCGGTTTTCAGCCAAAATACAACCGGATTTTCGGGTCTGGTATCCAACGCGGTTTTCGGTTTTGCCTGTTCCGTCTCTGATTTCTGGTTTCCTCAATCGAGAGAGCGTGCCGCGGGAGTTCTCAAATGGACTCCAAACGCAGAGGTCAACTCAAGGACTTTTTTCTTGCCTAACCCTGCACTTATTCTCTGCCTAAACAGAGGGTTGTTTTTCTGCCAAAGCGGGTTAGCACTGAGCTTGTCCGTATATGTGTCACAAAGTGTCTCACCTTTTTTTGGTGTACCATAATAATCGAGGAGCGAGGCATTGGGTCTTAGACACCTTTTGTAGTTGCGGTAGAGGGAGCAGTTCATTCGCCTTTCATCAATTTAATGATGAATGTGACCCGGCCTGGATTTGCGGAATTATATCAATGCCATATGTGGGTTGAATTTATCCCCGAATACATTCTCCCGTTTTCCCCTCTCGTCAAAAAATAAACAACGTTTGATTCGATCTACTTCAATTTTATGTGATTTGATTTCATTCACAGTTTTTTCAATTAGGGGCCAAGAATGCTGGATTTCAATGATCTCATCAACAACTGTATGTTAATGGGTCACGTGACTAAGCAGGTGAAGCGGATAACCTCCTGAATGTTTGTGAGATGAGATTTTCTTTCATATAATCTGAATGCGTGTCACTCACTGTTGTTCTACTGAAACATGGATTGCGCGACAGCCCAAGCTATTAGTGAAATGGCTAATAGAGCGTTTTTACGTGACGTCACGGCAGTCATGTTGGTGTTCCAAAACAAAGAAATGGCGGCAATGATGGTGTACCAAACTAATCCTCTGCGAAGTGAAGTCTATTTTTATGCAAAGTTTTTCTGTTTTTTTTCCAGGAATCCAACGTGGCTGCTGGTCACGTGAGTGAAAACGCATTATACGCTGGGGGAAAGCTTTCGACAACAATTTGTACACGTGTGGTGTTTTCTTAGACTTTTTAAAGGCCTTTCACTGTAAACTATATGACCTTGTTAAACAAGTTGTTAGCCTATGGAATAAGAGAGACTCCTTTCATCATAGTTACTTTTCAAATAGGCAAGCATGTTGAATTTCATGGGTGTTTTATCGACGTTACACCCGCGAGGCGAACGCGGGTGGTTTTTAGACCTAATAAAACACGCAAATGTGAGCGAATGTTGTGGAAAATCCGACTCAAAGCACTTTTTGGCTTGTCGACGATTCCTGAAATCATTTCTTGTTCTCGCTCGTCCCTCGAGTCAAGGGTTTTGCAATTTTTTCCTGCTTTCTTTCATTCGCCCACTGCACAAAAACGTTTTTTCAGTGTTATGTGCTTTTTTTAGTGTCTTCATATCTTCGTTCATTTGTCTCAGTTCTTAAATAAATTCATGGGTCACCGCTTCGAAACAAGACGCCTTTGTTTGAAAAACAGCCACAGAACAAATTCTTCACTGTTGCTAATGATTTTAAGTAATTTTGCCCGCAGAAATGACCAAAATTAACGAGTAATGCCCTATGCCATTGCCCTCTACGATAGTAGAGACAAAACTTGAAAGTTTATTGTCAGGTACCGACGTCCTCTACACGATAAATTTGGTCATTTCATGTACGAGAACTGCAAAGAAATGTATCAAAATGTGAAATGCATGTTCGGGGCATGCACAGCTCTGGTAGCCGTCGTGCTTACGTAAGCTCCATAGTAGGGACCTTACGATAAGAAGACGACGACGACGATGACGGCTACGAAAACGCTGCAAAACAATAGAGTTAACAAACAAAAACAAAGGCTCTGCACGCCCTGATGCGTTTTGCATTTTAGTATATTTCTTTGCCGTTCTCGTCGTCGTCCTGAAAAGGACGTGAATTAACTACAATTTTAAGGTTGTGTAGATGACGTGAGAACCTGACGAAATATTTTAATTTTCTTCCCAAACAACCACACCCTTCATGCCAGTTTTATTCCCGCAATTTTGATAAACACTTTCCATTCCGAACGACTTGGAGGTATCACGAAATTATTACAATAACGGGAAATACCATTTTTACACGCCGTACTTCACTTGAACTTAATTCAGTGAATTCGATTCGGATCATGTAAGGCGTCTGAACCGGGCCTAAGAAGCTAAAACGTTGGGAAGTAAAAGTTGTCTGATCTCTTAATTTGTTTGCATTTTAAATTTAAAGACTGCAAACCTCGGAGAGGGGGGACTTTGCATATGCATATCCATATGCTTATCGAATTTTTTTAATTAAACTCCTAAGGGAAACCAATCTGGGCGTGGCCCAGGCCTTTTTTGGCCCCTAAATGATAAAACACATTAAATAGCCATTTTTAAATTTCTTCTCGTGCAACTCTGAACGCGACCTTGACGGCTACATATGGGCTACATAAGAAGGCGTTTTGCCATGAACACCCTACGTGAGACAAAATCCGAAATTTACACCTCTAAGCTAGCGAGGCGACGAGCATTCCCGGTCCTTTAATATGCGAGTCCCCTCCCCGGGCTGCAAACATTTTGCTTAGGCAAACGTCCAGATTTCTTTTCGCGATTTCGAAAACTTCCAGAAGGTCAAAAGCTAGTGTAGGTAATAAAATTGTTGCTTGATCTCTTAATTAAATTTTCTTTCTACAATCTTTGAATTTTCAATGCGAACCAGTTAGGAGACGACAATCGATATCAATATGTAGATTGCCGAATGCACAGTAAGTAGGAAACGCCTTTCTTCAAACGGGCGGTGTAATGAACTATCATGCGGAAACACCATAGTTTAGATATCTTGTAAATAAAGATGTGAAACATATAATGTCGTCGAGAAAAGAACATCCTGACTGGCCATTGCTTTATTCACAGATATTTCGAGATATTGGTCAACACTTCTCACGAAATTTACTCTGGTTTTTGTTATTTTAGGTCACGTTTTTATGTTGGTCATCAATTTTGATTCACCAGCTGACGCAACCTGATTAAGTACTTTGTGTGTAGGTTACAAGCATGCACACAGTTGAAAACCCTTTCAAGCCTCATCCATTTTCCAGTACTGTGGATGAAAAAGAGGTCTTTGAGGAAGAATCAGACGAAACTGAACACCCAACCCAAAAAATGAGGCGATATATATAAGGAGATCCTGAAGCATTAACCCTGGATTCAGTTTAAGTTCGGTGTGCTCACGCTTTATAAATTAAACTAAATAATGTGTTTTCTTGTGACGAGAATAAATTAAAAGTACAGATGAATTCCACTTAGTCATTTTGTTATAAATATATTTTTTTTTTGCTCAGATAAAATTACATTGTAAGTTGTCTAGTTTGTTGATATAAGATAATGGGCCATGTTCAAAAATGGCGGCCACGAAATTATTCTTTTGTCTTTGTGCTAATCATCCTGGCTAGCCTCACTTTGGAGCAAACATTCTCTTGAACCTTGTCCGTGCTAACGAGGCTAGTGAGGATGAGTAGCATGAAGACAAAAGACTAATTTCTTGGCCACTATTTATGAATACGGTCTGTTTAACCCATTGACTCCTGAACCCGCCCATTGACGAGTAAAATCGCCTGAAATTAGATGGAATAACGACAACAGAATAAAAACCAACATTTCGCCTGACTTTAGACAGAATAAAAACCAACACTTCTAAATTCCAATTCAATCGGACCTCTCTGAAACCACTTTCGGGTGAGTAGAGCTTCCTGGATAAATATCACTTATTGTTATTCATTATTATCATTATTATTATTATTATTATTATTATTATTATTATTATTATTATTATTATTATTATTATTCTCACTCCCAGAGGTCAATGGGTTTAAGCACTAATGAAAAATGTAGTTAACATAAATGTGGTTGATTGTTTAATATGTTATAAAGGAATTTATTGTTAGGAATGAGTTGAATATCAGCCCTTATATTTTATTAAAGTGGTTTGTATATTATTTCATGTAGGTTCTTTGCAGAAAAGGCTGTAGAGGCATCCTCTTCATTTGTAAAAGATAAGTGCAAGGCATTTTTGAGGGAGGTATGCTCTGCTAAACTGTCATTTCATTTCACCATGAAGTTTTTTCCTTCTAGTCCTCGTTTTTGTTTTCAGAATATATAAAAAAATATGTTTATCTTGCCAAGGTACAGAACAAGATTGCTACCCATGCACAATGTGGCTGTGTAAATTTGATTGACAAAGTTTTAGAGGTATTACAACATTGCTTTTACATTTTCAGAACAATAACATTACTTTACTATTACTGCACATGAGGTGGCTACGTGCTGGGAGTGTTGATCTTCCGAATAGCTCCTGTGGTATTTTAATGGCATTTCAGAGGGGTTTAATTTTGTAGTTAATCATATTTGTAATACTGAGAATAAAAATGGAAAATTTGTCTAAAATAGACAGCTAGTTTCTCTTTTTCCTGTGGTCTTAGTACCCACAAAATATATTGCTTGTAATGATTAATTTGCTTATAAATAACATTTTTGGAATGAACGTGGGAATTTTTTTTCGTTTATTCTTTCAGATACTTCATAATTCTGCTATTCAGTCTGGTGAGAAGGGATCGATGAATGATGAAAATCTAGCAATTCCTGAGGTCATTACTATGTTTGACTGGACAGATTAAAATTTAATGTTCACTTATAGTAATAGTCCATCTAAGAGAGTGGTGCAATCTTCCCACACACAGGGTTTACAATAGTGGCTGATAACCAGCGAAACATATGAATTTTGATGCCTAATTTGACAGCAGGAATAACAGCATCAGAAACATTTGTTACAAAGTTTGTTGAGATTTATTCGTGAAAAAAAATAATCTGACCTGTAATTGAGATATTTTAGGACTTTTTATTGTAGTTTCAGTGGCATCAGCTAGGCAGCCTTTCATTTGAACAAAGCCTAGGGTCTGAATTTGCCGCGATGTGCCTTGTAAAAAGCTTGTCTTCTCACTGGTACTGTAGGTTTACCAGGCAAAACAAGACGAGCTGTCAATCCAGTAAGGATTTTGCTTGGATAGTGTTCTGTTGTTCTCAGCTGTGTAACAAAAAACAATTGATTTTCATCTATTAAATTTTCCCCTGTAAATCAGTTACATAATGAAAAACTGATTTAACTTCTGCTAACATTTTTCACCTACTATTATCTGCAGGGTTTCAAGCAATTGAAAAAATCGCCATTAGTAAGTGAATTTGGTTTGGCGATTTACTATTTTTTATGCCTGAAGGAAGTTGACAGTCTGTTGATTGATATCATTGAATTTGTATTCCTTTGGTTTCTTGCAAAATATAGATGAATACATATTTTTAATTTTACCAGAGTACTGACTTTCAATAAAATATTGATTATTATCTTTTGTCTTCTTGAGTGTTGGTTGTTTGTTGTTGGTTAAGATAGATAGATAACATTATTTATACACGGTATTCCATCAGCTAAATTACATAATGAACTAACAACCTGTCTCCCTAACTACAGTTTAAAAGAATAAAATTTAAGACAATAAAAGCTGCTTGGCATAGTTCTGGGGGTAAACTATTCCACAAGTATGCTCCACTCTACAAAATTAAAGCATCCTATGTAAAATTTAATACACCATCATAGATTTCTTTCTAGTCTTTGGTGATAGATTTTGCACCACCTTAGCAGGGGACAGATCTAGGAGGAGGGTGCACCCCCCCCCCCCCTCCAATCCCCCTTCCTGAGAGGACCTGAGGCTTTCTGATAGAACTTGTATGTTGCAAAAAAAAACGTCACCAATCAGCCACAGCATTCCTTAGTGGTGCACCCCCTGCGAAGAAAAATCCTGGATCCACCCCTGCCTAGTACGGGGAGCAAATCACTAAATCAATGTCATAGCTAGCACATGTCAGCATGCGGACTGAAAATAGTCCTCAAATTGAACCTCAAAATTAATTTTTACCAAAGGTGCCAAATATAGTTTGTAAAATTAACAAAGGGGGGACACAAAGTAATTAGAAGAATAAACAATAATAAGGTTTTATAAAGTGATCTAAACAAATAATTTTGCAAAAAGTCTCATTTCATCTGTGCAAAATTATTTGTTTTGATCAGTTTACAAAATCTTATTCTTGTTTATTCTTCTAATTACTTTATGTCCCCCCTTTGTTAATTTTACAAGTATTTTATCATTTAAGGTACATATTTTACTGCTTTTTAGTGATCATGGTATTTTTTTAACTGTTTTTAACTGTGACAAACATAGTTATGCTAATTACTCGTACATTTTAACTCGCACTTGAAAATGACCTCCGGAAGGTCGAAACGTCTTAACTTTTTATCGTTAGTTTTTAGAGAAACGGGAAACAATGCTTATTCAAAATTTGGGTGGACAAAAAGAGTATTATGGTATTTTCCGCTTCGGGCAATAGCCCTTTTCTCGGTTAGTTTTTCTCATTTGCATTTACAATGTAATCTAACGTGGATGCGAGGCAATTTCGGGTTAAAACTACAAAATAGCCCGAAATTGCCTCTCATCCACGTTTGATGACATTGTAATGCAAATAAGAAAAACTAACCGTGGAAAGGGCTATTGGAAGTGGCCAGAGTCCGCGTTCTTGGTGCTGCCCAAAAGAGATGCGGACTCTGGGGACGTGATTGACCGGGTTAGTGTTAGAGTGTCACCTTGCTTTTATGTTTTGGTTTTCTAATAGCGAGCCCCGAACCTCGTTCCCAGGGATTTTCACCGCTGAGAGTAGGACGGGCGGCCTACTCTCGGCAGTGAAAAGCCCTGGGAATGAGGTTGTCCCTATCCACCCCCCCCCCCCCCCTCTATGAAAACGAAACATGGACTTCACATCAAAAGAATGTAAAACGGCTAAGAACCATTTAACAGCGACACTTGCGATCCACATTGCGAATCAAAGGAGTGGGGCCATGTTGTCACGAATGAGGGAGTTCTAAATAGAGCCAATGTGGAAGACATAGAGATCAACCTAATCAGGTGACTCCGCTGGATGCATCATGTTTACCGCATGGACAAGACCAACCAAGCAAGGCCTTACTGGCAGGTACAAAACACAGGTCACAAGTCACAGGTCATTGTTTTTCCAACACAGAAAGAATCCTAAACATTCCTTTAAGCTAACCTAACAAACGTTTTTAGGTCTAATGTTAGCTTTTGTAAACAGTTAGGGTTGTTTCTGAATTGGGAAAACAATGACCTGTGACTTGTGACCTGTGTTTTGTACCTGCTCAAGCCCTACCTTATGGCGAGCTGGCAAGTGGGACAAGAAAACTGAGTTGGTCGGCCCTTACTACGTTTTAAACCGAAGACGCATGCAAAAAAGTGCTCAAGCATTGTGAGCCCTTTTCACGGTTACTTTTTCTCATTTGCATTACAATATAATCTAACGTGGGTGCGAGGCAATTTCGGGTTAAAACTACAAAGTAGCCCGAAATTGCCTCACATACATGCTAGATTACATTGTAATGCAAATGAGAAAAACTAACCGTGAAAAGTGCTATTGCGATCCCAATGTCTAGGTTCGCGACAGGTCGAGCGCTGTGACTATGAAACGCAGTTACAGTTACAGTAAAGTAAGAAACAACGAAATTTAAAAACAGTGCAGAACAAGAAGCATTGTCTGTACAAGCAAGATGATGCCAAATGCGTTGCCCGTTATCATCGTTACGTCTCCGAAAAACACCACCAGTAAACTGGAATAAAACCGATGCAACTAAACGCATTTAGTATATTGTAGTTCAAGAAAAGAGTACCTCTGGTCAGAGGTATGGAAACAAATGTAATTCAAAATGAAATATTGACAAGAAAAATTAAGATAAAACCTAGACAAATACAACATAAAGATACGCTGCCCGGTACAAAAACCCGAACTTAAAAACCTGTTGGGACAAAAATGCCAGGAAACGTACTCACGCGTCGATCGAATGCAGCGCAAATAGGGCAAGATTTCCGCACAGGTCCCTACTTCATTATGCATACACTCCTTTGTTTCAAGAAAACAATAGCGATAACAATAGATGTCCTTTGGGACTGTGGCGCTTTGTTCTTTCTTCTTAGAGGTTATTTTCTAAGTCTATATGGATTTTGAAAAAACCGGTCGAACTTCTGACTGAAAAACGGAAAATCGAACATTTTTTCCCGCAATTTTGGCACTTTTTCTGCAATTTTACCCATTTTTCAATTTTAGAATAAGCGCAAGAAGTGGAGTTTCAAGCAATCGTT
>OX421448.1:15355800-15365800 GCA_949126865.1 Montipora capitata | reverse complement strand
TTATCTTCAGAGAAGACGAATACGATCTCAAGTCTAGTTTTATTCCCCTCAAATGCGTAAAAAGAATAAAAAACCAACATTTGACTTGATTTGCGTTCATTGTTAATTTCAGTTTACAGTGTCCCCAATAAGGCGTTAATCATTTTTGCCTCCTAGTTTGATTGAAAAGCAAATTTACAAGTAACTTACTTTGTAACTTAGTGTGAACGCACTTGTATCAAAAGTAAGTTTTCTGTTGCACTTACGGCCTACTTGCATTGGACCTCAGTGTGAACCCGCCTAATTTTCATCAAACCGATTCCGTTCCTGTCTTTAATAAGCTCCGTAATCCGGACATAAAGGAACAACGACGTAGACGAGATGTGATTTCTTGTAATAGAAAGTTGAAGGCGTCACGTCACGTCACCGTAGCAATACGTTTTCTGGATGTAAACAAAGTAATTCCGCCGTCGTGGAACGTGGTAGCTGCTTTTTCCGGTTATTCTAACTCGTTCCGCCTGTAAAATGAGTACCAACTGTCCTGGAATTAAACTGACATAATGTGGCGTTGTTGTTCTACATTTCTTTGTTTTGACTTAACTCCGTAATATTTTGCCGATCCGAGCAAACTTGAAAGCATCCGTTTTCTATGCGACAGTCTTTAGGGAAATGATAGCCACCTTTCATATTGTATTTGTATTTCTTTATTTAATGAACTTCAAAGTAAGTATTGTAGTAAGGGATTGTTTTCTGACGTCATATTTGTAGATATGAGGTAAAACACTTAAAACGGTCTTAATTTTTTTTTCAAACAAACGTATGAAAAGCTTTCGGCCCAAAGCAGGACTGTATGCTATTGCAGTATTCATTTTAGACGTCTATTCTGCATAATTCCAGGTATCATCTTCTCCTAATTAACTCGTTGTTCTAGCTTTATCAACAAGGATTTAACGTGAAAGATACGTGACAGAGCTTGAACAGAGCTTAACTACGACCGAGGAAGTTTGTTGTCTTTTTTTTTTTTTTTCCTTTTGAATATGAATATTGAATTAATTGCTCACAACCTTTGTGACACTTGCCGGCACTAAAATTAGCTCTCGTCAAACTTCAAACAGTTGTCTTTTGGACGTGTTTGGATTCTGCAGTAGTTTGCTGTATTGCATGTTGGTTTGCAACCGTTTTGGTCCCAATTTTCCCTAGATCAGTTAACAGGGGAGTAGAACGCCTAATTTTTGCAAATAGTAGACCAGTCAAAGATGAGATTTGGCAGGTTCAACTTCTTCAGTGTTACGACAAGAAAAGCTCTGTTCCAGTAAACTGTTGTTTAGTCAGCATTTTACGTACGGTATATTCCTTTCATTACAATAAATAGATCGCTTCCGTTTTAGATTACTTCACTTATTCCAGTTGCCGTGACAAATGGACGCCCTTCTTTTGAGCTTCTGCCTCGATTGAACGTGAACCTCTAGCAGAAGCTTCTGACTCAGATGGAAGCTCTAACAGATGCAGGATGATAGAACGATACAGTCATAACGCAACTTGAACCAATTACATGTCTCTGTTCAAGTCTGTTAATCATTTACCACTCGCAGCACTTAAATATGGAAAACAATCCAAGAAAACACTTAGCAGCGCACGAAAATGTAGACTCCATCAATGAATTGTTTGATTCCAAAAGACAAATACTGAATCATGGAGAGAGCTACAGAGGAAGAAACATGTGCACGCGAAGTCAGAGGAGATAACTACCTTAATTCATATTTTAACAGCACTGATTGGAAATTTGAATTCTCCTTATCGTAAGCTTAGCTGCAGTTGTTTGCTACTGTGGTTATTCAACTTGACTGCAAATTTCACATGGAATGGCTTCGAATCACGTGCCAAGTACGGTTGTCCTTGGTTGTTCGTGCGTGGGTTGCTATGGGTTAAGTGCTGTGTTTGCACGTGGCGTACTGTTTGTCGTGCAGTGCCGTGGTCGGAACGAGGACTGGGTGAATTGGCGCATGACAGGCAGTACAGCGAGGTGTTGGGTGACATATCGCGCCCAACTAAGGTAAGTTAGCATGCGCAGGCAACGAAGCAACACATTCTGGTCACCAGAGACTCGGGAGCATCTCTGGGAAACTCTTTATTCCAGTTGCTGCTAAGATTGGTAGAAAAATTCGAGAATGGCTTTCCTGATCTCTGGTAGGCGTACGATTTTCGCACAAAGATAGGCCTTAAAGAACTCGTATTCTATGCATAACAAGTGAACTGGATCATTTTATTTCCCATAATTCTTATATGGGTTCAATAATCAACAAAATACAGGTCGGTTCATATTAAAGATGGTAGAAGTCCTTAGGTAATCCAATTCGAGAGCGAAGGAAATCAAAGCCCTGTGAACTGTCAATCTCTTTCATCGTGTCACTTAAAACTTCTAAACAAGAGCAACTTTGTTTTTACCGTTTAGAAACTGTCCTATTTCCTGGCATTGTTCGCGATAATATCTGGTTCTCTTCAGTACGGAATGATGCGCAGAGACCAAGCCACACATCTCGTCTTTGGACATCAGTGAAGCTCACGCAGAATTGGGCGTGGTCTTGCACTTGCTCAGATTTATTAGTGGAGTCCACTTATATTATGCTTTGGCTTTGTCCTGGAGCATTCCCACGTGCATAATGTTGATGACCGGGTGGGTACTCCATGATTGAATTCCAAGGTAACATGACGCTCCGGTCCAAAACCGTTTACAATTTATATTTAAGAAAGAGGGATGCGTTGGGAAGCAGCGTGATCTGGTGGTCGTAGTCTTTTTAGTTTGAAGTGGTTCTTTCAGGATATATATTTGAGAGAACTACCTCTGAACTGCCTTAATAGCAAAGTCCACTCAAGATGATTCTGAGCAAAACGACCTTTATTCAGGCGATTTGCCCTACATGACCTTGAAAAACGTCGGGCCGACTTTTTTCAAGATTACCCAAATGCAATCCGCGTCAATCTTGTTCATTTGTGTCCATCCGTGCTTCTCTTTCCTTTTTTTGTATTTCTTTTAATTTGTTTAATTTGTTTGTTGTTCAACAGTCTTAAGTGGTTATTGCAATGTTTCATTCTACTTTTTGGGCATTTTGGGTGTCATGAAATTGCATCATTTTAGGTGACATGCATGCTTCTCTTTCCTTTTGTTGTATTTCTTTTATGTTGTTCAACAGTCTTAAGTGGTTATTGCAATGTTTCATTCTACTTTTTGGCCAGTTTGGGTGTCATGAAATTGCATTATTTTAGGCCGGTGACATAGCCCCACTAAGCCTAAATTGAAGGATTGTTTGCAGTGCTAGTATTATTCAAGCTGATCGGTGCTCCCGAGTAGCTTGTCTAAGCATTTTTTTCCATTACATGCAGAACTCACTCAAAAACGACTGAAAAACAAAAACACCTTCTTCTCATTGAAACACGCTGTTAAAGGTTACAAAGAAAGAGTTCAGTTTGTCAAAGATTCATCATCCGCTTGTATGGTAAGTTACTACGACTAAAAAAATTTGCTCATTAAACGTGCATGTAGAGGCTTTGTGACTTCTACGTAGTTGTTTACAAGGGTGTTTCTCACTTCAAACATTAAATTAAAATGTTGGAAGCATACTAGCTCTTGACTACAACCACTGGTCTTCAAGGCCACAGTTGCTGGACTCAATCGAAATTTTTGAGGCTGGTTTTCACTGGCGACGGAGTCGGAGTCGTAATCAGAAGCGCAGAGCGATGCGATCTAGTGAAAATCAAACTGTCGGAGTCGGAAGCAGAATACCGATACCGCTTATGGCTCCGTCGCTTACGATCCGAAGAAAACTGCATTGTCGGATTCGGAAGCAGAAGCGGATGAACAAACATCGACTCCAAGCATTGTGATTGGTTGGTTTTCCGCTTCTGCTTCCGACTCCGACAATCTAGTTTTCACTGGATCATAAGCGACGGAGTCATAAGCGGAGTCGGAAGAAAATGGAAATGTTCTGATTCTTCCGACTCCGATTCCGTCGAGCTTATGACTCCGCTTATGACTCCGATCTTTGATTTTCACTAGGTCATAAGCGCTCTTACGACTCCGACTACGACTCTCACTCCGACTCCGACTCCGACTCCGACTCCGACTCCGACTCCGTCGCTAGTGAAAACCAGCCTTTAAAGGTAAATGAACTGTCTTCCTTCACAGTAAATCCGCCGGCTATTTGTTTTTGACACTGTTTTAGTATTTCTGTTCGGTATAATTACATAGGTGAATAATGAAAATTCTCTTCGCTGATTGGTTGCAATTGGGATGGTTATTACCCGATAATCACCTAAGTGGTTTGTTCAAAACGGTCGCAAGCCGTTTTGTCGAGGTGACAGATGAAATTTATTTAATTATTCTAAAACAAGTATTCACATCCTGCTCGGTGAATAATAGGCTTTTTGCAACAATTTGTCACGTGAACTTTTTTTCATAAACACGATGATTGTGCTGGTTTCATGAAATTACTTTTCCAGAAGTAAAAAGAGCAGCTCAATATTTTCGCTAGTATATCGTATAAACGGATATTGTTACAGTTGACAGAATTTATAAGGATTTGTATGGGAAATGGACGCTTTGCCACCCAGTCAGGTTTCAATGATTTTCATACAAATCCTTGTATTATTCTAAGTTTTCAAACCACTTTAAAACTCTTCCTTCGAAATATGACAGTCGAAAAACGGATCCTTCTGCAGGTACCGGAAAGCACTGTGTCTTTCGTCACGTGGGATTAGTCTTTATTTGGAGTTGTTTTGTTTTCTGTCTTTTGTTTCTTTCGTTTTACGTAATTTCTGCTCCAATACTTGCAGAAGCTGCCCGAAAAACTTCCACCCTTGCACATTTATTCTCGCTTATTTGACCCATGATAAAATAGGAATCTGAGCTTTGTTTGTGGCGCGTAATTATGGCAAACACGATCTTTCCATTTCTGGAATTTATAAAGACCGAGTTTAAGTTCACCAATTATAAGTCATGTGACCAGTTTGTTGCCAATGGTACGGTGGCCCACAGGGGACATGCTGCAAATTAAAGAGTTGCTGGAAATAAATTAAAGTTGCTACAAATTAAAAAAAGGTGCTGCAAATTAAAAGAACGTTGTTGCAAATTAAAACACCAAAAGTATGCGTGCGCACTGAAGGAAGGACAGGTACAAAACACAGGTCACAGGTCATTGTTTTACCAATACAGAAACCACCCAACTGTTTACAACTGCTAACATTAGGCCTAATTAGGTCTAAGGTTAGTTTTATTGGATGTTTAGGATAGTTTCTGTATTGTTAAAACAATGACCAGTGACCTGTGACCTGTGTTTTGTACCTGCCATTCCTTCAGTGCGCTAGCATACGCTTGATGGTTTTATATGCCGCGACATTCTTTTAATTCGCAGCAACTATTTTGAATTTGCATGCAGCAACTCTTTAATTTGCAGCAAGTCCGTTGTGGGCCACCGTAAAATAGCCTATTGCTAAATATTTCAGAAATCTTGATTTGTTGTTTTTTTTGTCATGTAATCGTCATAGAGTGTCCACCCAGCATGGTTTAAATAGCCTCGTTTGGGTTTGAAGTCACTTACAGCTAAAAGTGGCACTTTAAGTAGTGTATTCCGTGTTGGAATAGGAAACAAACAAATAGCAATCATCTTGCAGCCCAAGGGATTACTTTGGGGATATTTCTTTACCGCCTTCATACGTACTTACTCGTCCCTGAGAGTTATAAGTGCAAGTTCTTCCTTGTGTTTTAGTAAATAAATATGGTTTCTCGCTGCTACTAGAGCGAACACTTTTGACTCCTTGGTATATAAAGATGTCAATCAACGCTGACTGTTGCACTTGATAACCGCAGTCCATTTGGGAGTAGAGCTTATTTTAAAGTGTTCAGAGGAAAAAAATGTACTTATCACACGGGTTTGGAACTGTTGGAATATTGCACGGCGTATATTGCATCGCACGGCTTCATACCAACGCACACCAATACTCAGACAATACTAGACATATTTTGTCGGAACACTTAGCAAATGGTCCAGAATCATTAGGTTACAAGATCGTAGATTAAGCAAAGCCGACGGCAAAAAAGTGTGCAACCTGTCTCGCTTTGAGGAACTTGTTCAATCCGAGCAGGCTGATGTTGTGTGGGTAACTGAGACCTGGCTGACTAGCTTCGTTGAAAACAAGGAAATTCTACCACCAGGCTATGTAATCTACCGGAGAGATCGGGGAAGCCATGCTGGCGGCGTATTCTTAGCTGTTAAAGCGAACTCTTTCAGCTCTTGTCGCGAAATCGCTGATAGAAATGACTCGGATCTGGAAACCGCCTCTGTGGAACTAACAACTAAATCCAAAGCTAAAAGATTAGCTTGCTGCTGTTATAGAACTCCAACACCTGAGAGGGACTGGTCGGATAAATTTAATATCTACTTGGCTAAATGCTCGTCACGCTACAGCAATATGCTAATCGCCGGCGACTTCAACTTCCCTGAAATCCACTGGGAATCGCCTGAGAAAACCAAAGGTGTTGATGAAGTCGCATTCGTTGAACAGTTAAGCGATTTTTTTTTAACACAACTGAACACGATACCAACTAGAGGTGATAACGTCTTAGATCTTGTTATTACTAGCGTTGCTAGTCAAGTAAATGATATTTCTGTACTCAGTCCAAAAGAAAGCGGCCTGTTCACCGATCATGGCACCATCGTATTCCATTTAAAGATCTCAAGGAAAGCCGCGTCTCCCATTGCACGAACAGTGTACGACTATTGCCGAGGAGATTTCAATGGGCTACGCTCAGCCATCGGGGCCATCGATCTGTGTAGCACGATCAACACGGACGATGTCAACATAAGCTGGCACCAGTGGAAGGACGCGTTCCTCGCTGCGGTTCAGGATTATATCCCTACAAAAAACATCAAGGGGTGCAACAACCCACCCTGGATCAATGGATACATTGTTCACGCCCTCAGGAAGAAAGAGTCCGCGAGGCAGAAATTTTTGAGCTCCCCAACTGACTCTCTACGGGCTAAATTCAGAGAACTCAGAGCCAAAGTGAAAATCTGATCAAGGAGAGCCGGACTAACTTTTTTAATTCTCTGGACTCCGACCTCCGTAACAACCCAAAGAAATTTTGGTCGGTATTTAAACTCAGTAGTAAAGAGTCTAATTTTCCCGATACCATGTCAATGGGCGTCGGCGAAGGGGTATCGACACCAAGTCGCACGGCCTCAAGCCCTGCTGATATCGCATCTATGTTCAACGAGTACTTTACGTCGGTGTTTAGTACCAAGGACCACCCAGACCCGACACCAACGGAAACTGAACCATCGGACCACGCCGTGTGAGACGTCAGCTTTACCGCGGAGGATGTATCGGAGGCTCTGCTAGCCCTTGATCCCAACAAGGCTACTGGTACAGACGGCATCTCCTGTCGTCTCCTCAAGGAAACAGCGCGGCAAATAGTTCCATCACTAACTCAGCTGTTTGACCTGTCTCTCTGCTGTGGTACGCTCCCGGACGACTGGAAACTGGCGAATATCATCCCTGTCTACAAAAAAGGAGAAAAACAGTACGTAGATAACTACCGCCCAATCTCTCTCCTCTCAATAGTCTCCAAGGTTCTTGAACGCTGTGTGCTGGGCAAAATAAGTGACCACATATTCTGCCTTATCAGCTGCATCCAACATGGCTTCACTTCAGGTAAATCTTGCACCACGCAACTTTTTGAAGTACATGATCACATCGGCTCGTTACTGGACGCTGGCAAGCAAACAGACATTATATACATGGATATGTCGAAAGCATTCGACAAGGTCGATCATACTCTGTTGCTGAACAAGCTCCAGACCAACTTCCTCATCTCTGGAAACCTGTAATGGTTCCGGTCTTACATGTACTTGCTAGGCCGGAGACAACGGGTTACCCTACTCGGTACCAGTTCCCCCGAGATGGATGTCACGTCAGGAGTTCCCCAGGGCTCCATTCTGGGCCCAATATTGTTTCTCTTGTACGTGAATGACCTCCCTGATGTTGTGGTGAACTCGAAAGTGGCCTCATTTGCTGACGACACCAAGCTGTACCGGAGGGTTGACTCCACCCAAGACGCTATCCTCCTGCAAAACGACCTAGACAAACTGGAGGCCTGGTCTATCTCCTCAGGCTTGGTTTTCAACCAAAAGAAATGCAAGCAGCAGCACATCACAAGAAAGTTCAATCCAGTTGAGTTCCAGTACAAGATAAATGACAAGCCGCTAGAGGTCACCAATCACGAGAAAGACCTCGGAGTCTACGTTATTTCCGACTTAACGTGGAAAAAGCACACCCTCGAACAGTGCGCTAAGGCAAACAAGTTACTGGGGTTCATACGTAGATGTGCGATGGACGTTCAAAGCTCAAGCACCCGCAGAACTCTCTACTTAGCCATCGTACGTGCTGCTCTTGGCTACGCCACTCAAGTGTGGTCTCCGCAAACAATAGACCTCATAAGACGCATCGAACGCGTCCAGCGACGCGCCTCAAAGTTTATTTTAGATCTACCCTTCCTATGTGAGGAAAGCTATAGAGACAGGCTCTTGTCAATTGATATTCTACCTATCTGCTATTGGCATGAGTTTTTGCACTTGGTACTTTTCTTTAAAGCCACCAACGGTATTCTTTGTGTATCACATGACGTGCTCCCTGAACGCATTGTTCCCACAAGGGTCACTAGAGCAAGCGCTAGCAATGCAAAATCTTTCAGACCAAAGAAATGCCGCACTTCTACTTATCAGCACTCTTTTTTTGTAAGAACTTCTAGAATCTGGAACGCTCTCCCCCTGCAGTTAAGATATGAACATGTAACTCTAAACCAATTTAAATCTCTCCTCTCCTCATACTACAAAGATGCACTTATCTCGCGCTTCGATTTTGAGGACCCTAGAACCTGGAAATCTGTCTGCTTAAAATGTAATACGCCACGCAACCTTTCAGAGCCTATTTCGTGTTGTTATTAGTTTACTATATTTTACTATTTTATTCGAGTGTTTAGAACTTTGTTAATCTTGGGCCCACAGTAATTGGCGTCAGCTGTTGTGGATACCCTGCCTTAACCCAGTATTTGTTTATTTTTTGTGTACGTCGTCATGTTTTGTTAATAGTTTATTTAGAAGGCGATGTTTAATAAATAAATTAAATAAATAAACATCCCCCACCCCCCAATTCAATGTTGTGTGAGAATTTTTCGGGCGACTGTTAGTAGTTGTGGAAATCAACATTGGAGGAAGGGGGAAACGGGGATGGGTATTCCAACAAATGTGACGAGTATTGTAGGTTGAAATTAAAATTAACCTGAATTTAAATTTAACTGTAACATATATACTAAAACAACTATTCACCTCAGTGTCGGTGGCTAATGCTAGCCACTTCCACTTCAGTGAATAGTTGCTAACTATTTCTGCTGTACCTAATATCGTCAAGGAACGCGTCAGCAATTAAGCGAGCTGAAAAGAATTTTTGCAGCTCTGAGAATAAAGTGGCCGATAAAAGCAGTTTTGGACCGGAATTGACCGAGGCAGAAATTGATGCTTTAGTCGATAATACTACCCCCGGGAACACCAAAGAAGAGTTGTTGATCCCAGAGTTTTAATAAAACAATTATTCTACTCTGGCTTGCTGGATATAAAATACTTACAACCAACAAGGCACGTTTATCTATCACTTCATATCCAGCGAGCCCTTGTAGAATAATTGTTAAATATTCGCAGATATAGCATTTCTTAATACACTATTTGATATTTCTGTGGGAACAATCATGATTTTGAGTTATTAATGTGTGGTAGCTGAGATTGGAGCATTCATCATTTAATTCCGGGGCAGTCGTACCTGAAGTCGGGTTCAACTGGCGTAACGTTTCACAGATTTTGTAACTTCCCTTTAGGTCTAATATCGTAAAAAGACCTTTTAGGAAGTATGACACACACAAACCTTTCCGACAAAAGTCCCAGAAATTGATAATTCGTCGCTGGAGGGTGGGAGC
>OX421448.1:15343300-15350800 GCA_949126865.1 Montipora capitata | reverse complement strand
GAAAATAATTTTTTTTAGAAATGTAGGTTACTGTACTTCAGTACAGTAGGAAACCAGAACGATGATGGACATTGCTGCAACATACGATGACTGTTTTTTACGTACTTAGTACTGTATACAAAGGGTACATAACTCCTGTTCTGTTAAGTTCTTCTGTTTGTAAATAAAGTTCTGACGCTCTTTGCGTGCGACAACTGGTCTGAAAAAGTATTGGAGTTAATGAAAATGAACACACCTGTGACCCCCTTCTGTAAATATGGTTTAAAATAAAAATTTTCACGCACCCCGCTATTACGGACTCTCGCTATCACGGACACCAAATCGTGGTCCCGAGGGTGTCCGCTATAACGAGAGTTGACTGTAATGCCTGTGTTGAACCCTTAACTGGAGTAAGAAGTAAGTTGCCAGTTGTAAAAGGCAGAGTTGGAGAGAAGACTGTCGACGTTTTAAGAGATACCGGTTGCAGTGGAGTTGTAGTCAAGAAGGACCTTGTCGACAAAGATCAGTTCACCACAGATTTTAACGTCATGTTGCTTATTGACAACACAGCCAGGAAGGTACCTATAGCAAGAATTTATGTTGATACGCCTTATCTTAAGGGTCATGTAAAAGCACAGTGCCTTTCAGATCCTATCTACGACCTAATTATTGGTAACGTACGTGATGCAAGGGACGCACAAAATCCAGATCCCAGTTGGCAAGAGGCTTGTGCAGTAACTACCCGAACTCAAGCTAAGAAAAAGGATGAAGGCACTACTTTGAAGGTGCCTAGTACCCATGAAAATCCTATTGTGGATAGAGAGAAGCTCAAGCAGATGAAGCGTGAAGATCAGAGTCTGCATAAGTACTGGGATCGAGACGGTATGCTAGTGAAGGGTCAGATTTCATTTGAAGAAAAACTTGGAGTACTGTACCGCCTGTACAAGCATCCTTACATGAATGGTGGTAAACCGCTTAAACAAGTTATGGTACCTGAAAAGTTGAGATGCCCCATAATGGAAGTAGCTCACGGATCGATCATGGGTGGTCACATGGGCATCAAGAAGACAACATAAGATCCAGAGTGCATTTTATTGGCCTGGAATTCAAGGTGACGTAATCCGATTTTGCAAGTCCTGTGACGTGTGTCAGAAGACCGTAAGTAAAGGATCAGTGCCAAAGGTACCGTTAGAGAAGATGCCGCTGATAGACAAGCCCTTTAAGAGAGTAGCAATAGATCTTGTTGGTCCTATCAGTGCCCCGAGTGAGGAAGGACACAGATATATATTGACACTGGTAGATTTTTCGACTCGCTACCCAGAGGCTGTGCCACTAAAGAACATTGACACAGAGACTGTAGCAGAGGCATTGGTTGATATCTTCAGCCGTCTAGGAGTACCCGAAGAAATCTTGGGTGATCTCGGTACGCAGTTTGTTTCTGACTGCATGAGAGAAGTCACCCGACTACTAAGCATTAAACAGCTTACAACAACACCCTATCACCCGGTGTGTAACGGTTTGTCAGAGAAGTTCAATGGAACGATGAAGTCTATGCTGAAGAGACTGTGTAGTGAGCAGCCAAGACAGTGCCATCGCTACATAAGCCCGCTCTTGTTTGCTTATCGTGAAGTTCCCCAAGAGTCCACTGGTTTTTCACCGTTTGAGCTGTTATATGGAAGAGCTGCCAGAGGACCAATGGCTATACTCAAACAGCTGTGGACGAAAGAAGTTGATGAGCCTGAGGTAAAGAACAGTTACCAGTACGCTTTTGAATTACGAGAGAAGTTAGAAGATACCCTTAAACTAGCCCATAGTGAACTGAAAAAAGCCCAGCAAAAAGGAAAGCATTATTACGAAGTCTAAAGTTAGGAAGTTCCAGTCAGGTGAGAAAGTGCTTATACTGCTACCTACCGACCATAACAAGCTACTTATGCAATGGAAGGGTCCCTTTGAAGTTAGTTCTGTGGTAGGTCTCAATGACTACAAAGTGAAAGTGAAAGGCAAGGAGAAAGTTTACCACGCTAACCTACTTAAAAAGTACTTTGAGCGAGAGGAGACTACAGCCGAAGGAGCAGTAGCAGGTGGAGTAGGCGCTACGTGTATACAGCTATTTCGAGAAAGTTTGTCAAGAATAAAGTGCACGCGACAATCCCGAAAGGTAATATGGGATATGATCAGTACACTGTTTCTAACGACTGTAGCTGTCGAACCTACTTTTGTTACTTTCCTTCAGCACTCGCAAACATATATCAGTGGCCTCCCCTACGATTCTTTTAAATTTCTTTGAAAAACAGTGCACTTAAAATCACCCACACAGGATTGAAGCGTGCACTTTTTCCGACAACCTTTCTCAAAATAGCTGTAGACGATGCTGTCGACCGTGCCGCTAAAGCTGATGAAGCAGAGGGAGAAAACGTTGATTTTTTTAGAGATTGGTGGATATGTAGCCAAGGAATCGATCGAGGATGTTAAAACTGGACCAAATCTGACGGATGAGCAAAGGAATGAATTTATGGATTTCGCTAAACAGTTTACGAATTTGTTTACTGAAGCACCAGGTGCCACAGATCTCGTTCAGCATCATATTAAAGTCATTTTAGAGGAGCCGGTTAGATCAAGACCTAATCCAGTACCTTACAGCATCAGAGAATCGCTGAGAAGAGATATTGCCGACATGATCAAAATGGGAGTTATTAGAGAGTCCAGCTCTCCGTATGCGTCACCTGTGGTAGAAGTGAAGAAAAAGGACAACACAAACCGCGTGTGCGTTGATTATCGGAAATTAAATAAACTAACTGTATTTGATCCCGATCCTATGCCAACTGCTTAACATTTGTCTCAGAAGCTTAGCGGAGACAAGTTCTACTCAAAAATTGACCTTAGCAAGGGATATTGGCAGATAACAATACCAGAGGAGGACATTCAGAAAACGGCGTTCGTAACACCTGACGGGTCGTACGAGTTCTTGAAGATGCCGTTTGGAATGATCAACTCGCCAGCAACACTGAAGCGTGCAATGAAGAAGTTGCTAGAAGATCTAGCCAATGTTGATTTCTACTGGGATGATATATTGGTTCACACCCGTACGTGGGAAGAACATATTAGAGCCCTAAGGGAGCTATTTTCGCGCCTTGTACATGCGGGGTTGACTATTAGACCTACTAAGTGCCTATTCGGAGTAAACAGTGTGGATTTCTTAGGCCATCGACTGGAGCAAGGAATGATTGCTCTACATCAGGATAACGTGGAGAAAATTAAAGATGCCCCGAGGTCAAGTACCAAGAAACAGGTGCGATCATTTATGGGTCTAGCAGGATACTACAGAGATTTCATCCCCAGTTTTGCAGTGATCGCAGTGCCCTTATCTGATCTCACACGGAAAGGCCAACCTGATAAAGTTGTATGGGGTGAGGCACAAGAGAAAGCCTACCGAACAATCAAGTATTACCTAACAAGTGAGCCTATTCTACGACTCCCCGATCCAGCTAAAACGTATTTCTTAAGGACGGACGCCTCCAACAGTGGAATTGGTGCAGTATTAATGCAGAAACATGATGAGAAGTTGTTTCCTGTTTGCTAAGCAATCAAGAAATTGACAGGTGCAGAAAGGAACTACTCCACAATTGTAAAGGAATGTCTAGCGATTGTATGGAGTATCAAGAGATTTCATCTTTATTTGTGCGGAGTTTCTTTTGTTCTTCAGACGGACCATGAACCCTTAAAGTACATGAATGGTGCTAAGTTTGCCAACGGACGTCTTATGCGTTGGGCCATGTTTTTGCAGAGTTATTCATTCACAGTTGAAGCCATTAAGGGCGCAGAGAACGTTGGAGCAGATTACTTGAGTCGTGCTGAGGAATAAGTTTATTGACATTGAACTACCCCGTATTTAGCAATTTTTCTTGGTTAGGATAAATTTAGGAAATTTCTACTGGAAGGGGATTATGTTACGAAAAATAGCATTGCATGACTAGTGTTGCTTTCTAGATGCTTCGCGAGAGTTCGTAGTTTGTTTATTTTTAGGTTTGTGCATAAGCGTTTCTAAATCGGTGTGTTTTGTAATCTTTCTATAATGAGATTGATTACTATTTTAGAAAGTTCTAGAAGCTTATTGTCAGAGTATATAAGTAGACGAGTCCACGCGAAGTTTTTATAACTAGTTTTTCACAAGCGAAGAGAGTTCGCGTTAGCCGTGTTTAGTCAAGTGTGACAGAAACTGTGTTTATTCATGTTTGCGGAGGTCGTGTAAGTTTATCAAGTACGTGTTGTTTGGAGTCTTCGTGGAAACTACGTCCATTTTTGGAATAAATCTTCTTGTTGTTCCGACAACCCTGCGTTCAGTTTAGTCTGCAAGCTACCTGTCCTCAAAACATTCGAACTCGTAACAATTGGACCAAAAAAGACTTAGTCCTCAGGGTAGTTAAGGGCGAGATGATATCCGGCTCCTACTTCGGATACCGGCTGTTAAGACAGGCGTAAAAGCTTTCCGTATGCCAGTGCGCAAAACTGTAAAAGAATGAAAAGCAAATTGTGACAAAACTCAGATTCCCATGGGCAGTTAGGTAGGACGGAACGAAGAAACGAAAAAATCATAGCAATATCGGGGTTGCCAAAAAAATTAAGACCACCACGACAAGCCCATGAGAGGAAACTTTATTAGGCAACATATATACACTACCGCATTTCGTAATCTTTGGCCAATCCCGAATTTATGCATGGTTCTCCGAGGAAGTTCACTTCGGCGCTCTAAGAGAGCCTTGACGACAATACTCACTTAAGCTTGCTTATTTATCAATTATGAGGTAAAAGTCAATTGCAAAATATTTGTAATGATAACGAAGAATCGAAGCAAGATTGTAATTTTTTTTTCCGAAATTTCATTCTAAGTATTCTAAAGTTAATTGTTTGGATCGGATAATAACAGGTTCCAAAAAACAACGTCGAGGAAATGAAGAAATAAAGCAAAACAGTTTTTGAAACTGACTTGGAGGATAACAAAACAATAGCATCAACGGCAAGTTTATGTGTACAAGGAAGGGTAACGTTTTTGCAAACGTTGTCCGTGTAGCACTTATATTTCAACAGATTTAACTATTCGAGGGTAATGTGAAGTGCTAGTTTTCTACTCATATAGACCATGATGTGAGCGTTAGCCCTACTAATGGAATTGGGCCTGTTAGATATAAGGTAAAGGTAAAGTCACTTTATTTGACGTCGGTAGTTCCTTCAGTTACGAAACTGGTATCAATGGAGGCCGACGGTGCTCCCTTTACCCCACACAATATGCTATTTCTGACAGTTGTAGCCTGCGAAATTGGCAGAAATGGATATTTTGCCGGCACGGACCAGAGGACTGGGTCCGGTTGTCTGGTGGGGATCATGGGTAATTTGTCGTACAAATAGTGAACCGTTAGGGATTTGAATCAGTCTAGGTTCAGCTTTCTTCGCCTACTTTTTTGTTAAATTTTCCCCTTAGGCTCCATGGGGTAGTGGCACTTGCATAGGGCTTGGAGAATACGTTCCCTCATTTCCGAAGGGTTTTGGGTTTTCGTATCCGGCAGGTGCCCAGTGTACTTTTCCTTTAACACAGTTTTTAGGAGGTCAGTACCATCAAGTATGCTAACGTATTGTTATGCTAGGAGTTTGTATGCATACGGTAAGCAAAATAAACCGGCTTGTGGCGCTTGCTGTCCTACATGCCCATGTATCTACACAGTTGTGTTGTGATTGAGTTAGTCGTGTTGTGTCTGATTGAATAGTGGAGTCAAAATGTTGAGGTATTCCACGTGTATTTCTACAGTTTAAACTTGACTTCTTTAGCGTTACAACTTCTCTTCAAAAGCACATGGTTTTTCTCTGACGTCACATGACGTCGCATACAGTGTCCAGTCCTCTGGCGCATTTAAAATAGGAGGAGGAGGAGCAGTCGTGTCTCAGATGGCTAGTGCAGGGCTTTCGGAGCGAGAGGTCCCCGGTTCAATCCTCGGTGACTTCAACGTCTGTTTCGACTTTCCTCTGATCCGTGTAGCTATAGCTTTAAATATCCGTAAAACGGAGCAATGACTCAGGGAGGGGGGTAAAGGGCGGACCATTGGCTTCCATTGATACCAGTTTCGTAACTGAAGTAACTACCGACGTTAAAGGGACACGGTCACGGTCTGCGCATGCTCGTGTGGCTGATCGAAACTTGAAAAAGTCAGCCTGACTTTCTCAAGTTACTAGCAATCACAAATTCAAAATGGCGTCTAGCGGAGGATCCGGACATGGCGGTAAACGCTTTAACTCAGGGCGGAAACGAAAGGTCGAAGACAGAGGGGAATTTGCTTTAGATAAAGATAGCATTTGCTTTAGATAAACTTGATCTAATGCAAAATATATGCAGAATTCTTCAACTTACCGATATTTCCATAATGGCGGTCGAGCGTGACAAGTCTCGGAGAGAGTGAATGCTACTGCGCATGTCAACCCGTGACAGTGTCCCTTTAAATGAGAGTATGGAAACACGGCTGTGACATCACACGAATTTTAATTGGTTCTGTAGCCAGACGCGAGTTTTGATTGGCTGGTAGGAAATATGAGCGTATATCAAGAAAACCTGTTTCAATCAAGAAATATAACTACAACTATGATACAAAATTTAGGATAAAAATCGAAACTATTTACAAAAAGTACAGCAGTCACCAGTCACATGAATCTATCTACGTTTAGAAGAGTGGTTGAAATTCCTTTACTATACTTAGTATTAGTAAACTAATGTGGAGAGGAAAAAAGTTCCAAAGTTTCCTACCAGTGAAAAATTGAAAGAGTAAAGACCGTAAGTATTTGCCTTAACAGGTTGAATGGAGAGTGAACGGGACATAAATTCGGTTGATATTACATATATTCAGTTATTTCGAAACATAATGGTAATGAAATTGGGAGTCAAAGCATTGAAGGGCCTTATAAATACGATTACGATTTCTATGTGTATGCGCACGATGAGAAAAAAATATGGATAGCGGCATATGGCGCGAGTAGTTCAAAGGCCAGATAACTTTCTCCAGTGGGTAAGGATTTTGGGCCAAGAACTGCCAATGACGATTTGACAACCACCATGTAATTTTTTCCAACAAATAATGTTTCCAAAAGAAACTTAAGTCACTAACGAACAGTTTCAATCTGTATTAAGATTGCAGGATTTTCTCACGTATTCGTACAGCACATGTAAAAAGGCACGTACGAAACCTTGAACACCCTTTAATTTTAATTAAACACCCAAAAAATTACATGGTTGAAATGTTGCGTTTGAAGTGAAGCAATTTGAAATCATCTTAGGTTTTAAAGTATATTTCACTGAGGACTTTTTTTTTGCTCAAAAGACATTAATGTTTTAGTTCTCTGAACATTTATAAACAACTTAACGAAAGGGCAATTCTTCTTTTAACAAAAAAAACAGGCATACTGATGAAAATCAGTAAATTTCGAGCACCTTTTTCAAACGTTGAGCCTTATTTAAGCACTTCTTTGCCATTTTTGAAGCAC